>CM069134.1:24509731-24549731 GCA_035221665.1 Okamejei kenojei
ATGAATAGATAAATAAGAGAGGCGGACACTTGAAACGCATTGCAATGAAACAACAAATGATTCTCTTTAGTAGGAAGAGGGGAGGTGATATAAATTTAAACTCTGCAATTTTAAGGTAGGATGCAGGTGTCTGTCATGGATGGGAAAAGCAATCAATAAACACGAACACCATCTTTCACTTTATAATAAGAGCCGAAGCGTACAAAAGCAAGAAGTTCAAGGGGCTGTCCCACTGCGGCGGCCTAATTGGTGAGTTCAGAAGAATTTGCCCTCGACTCATACTCGTATCTTTCTCCCCATCTCTCCCCTTACTCTCCTTTATGCTTGAGAGTAGTCCCCGCGTACTCGAGGCCTCAGCTAGGTTGCGGCGTATTTTTCAACATGCTGAAAAATGCCCGCGAGTAAAAAAAGGTTACCATGGAAAAAAATCAATATTTTTTTACTCATAGGTTTAGTCGAACTGGGTCGTAGTAGGTCAGCATGTTATTCGTAGATAATCGAGGGTAGTCAAAGGTAATCGAAGGTAGTCGAACGTAGTCGTAGATAGTCTTCAACATAGTCGAAGGGAGGTTGAAGGGGGTTGAAGGAGGTCGTCTTCACTCTCCACTATTCGGTGTCCAATTTTCCCAAAGCTAGTTGAAGCTGGTCTTCAACATAGTCGAAGGAGGTTGAAGGAGGTCTTCTACATAGTCGAAGGAGGTCTTTAACATGACACTTTTTCGAACTCTCCTAAACTCTTCTACACTCGCCAATTAGTTGACGCAGTGGGACAGGCCCTTTATGCTAAATCTTTATAAACGATTGATGTTCTCTAGCTGGATACTCTAATTTAGGAAGGATGTCAAAGTCTTGAATAGAATATTAATTTCAACAGTACCAGAGATGAGGATCTTCCATCAGATTGAAAGATAACAGCAGCTGACTTTTCACCTTAGTAGGGAGACAATTATTGGACAAATTGATAGAGCTGTTCAAATTCATGAAAGCATTTAAAGTGAGAATGGTTGGTAACCAGCTGACTCAGATTTCAGGAAAATTATTTTTTAATCAATGTAACATGAGGACAAAATAACTTACATTAGCAGATGTGTAGGAAGGAACTGCTGATGCTGGTTTACACCGAAGATAGACATAAAATGCAGGAGTAACTCAGTGGAACAGGCAGCATCTCTGGATAAAAGGGATGGGTGATGTTTCGAGTCCAAAGAAGGATCCCGACCCGAAACGTCGCCCATTCCTTCAATCCAGAGATGCTGCCTGACCCGGTGAATTATTCAGGCATTTTGTGTCTAAATTACAATAGGGGTTGTTTTGATCTAGAATTTACTTCCCAAAGGCTGCTGGAAGCAAAATCAATAACAACTGCTTGGTGAAAATTGGGGAAGCACTTGAAGAGCAAGACTTGCTCTGTGGGAAGAGGAGTGGTGTAGGACAAATCGAATATCTCTTTCAATAGGTCAACACAGGCAAGATGACCTAAAGCTTATTCAAGGAGTAATCAACATTGAAGAGAAATAGTGAGGCATTCTTGAAGATAGTTTGTAGAAGAATTGAAGAATGATTGGCTTGTCCTTGCTACCATTCTTAAATAACGGTGCAATGTTAGCAATCATCCAGTCTTCCGGAACGTCATCTGTCACAAACAATGTTGCAAAGATCGCTGCAAGAGCCTCTGCAATTTCCATCCTAGCGTCCCGTATTCATTCCAGCTTTATAAATGGTGCAGGACCTCCTTCGGTTTGTCCGAGCAACTGAACAAAGAATAGGGAAAGGAATGACAAGCCAGCTGAAGTACGTCACCTCGGTCAATCAGAGAAAGCTAATGATCAAGTGTGATCAGATAGGCCTATTTCTCTATTAAGTGTCAGTGAAAAAGAAGAAAACACAGACTCTTTGGCCTATTCATGGACAGTGAACTGGTGGACACTGCAGCTGAGAGAGAGTCTCCTGCAGTGGCTTGTAAAGGGTCTGTCCCACTTGGGCGTCATTTGCACGTCAAGCAAGTGGCACACACAGATTTTGTGAATCCCAAAATCCTGGGGCGTCACTGCCTACGTCACCACGCATCATGCGCGCATAATGCACGTCGTGACGCATAAATGATGTTGCGTAAATGACGCGCAAATGGCACCCAAGTGGGACAGGCCCTTAAGGAGCCAGCGACGTAAAGAGCCTAGTTTCTCTTCACATGGACAGATCTGGATTTAATATTTGGCAACAGATTTTATTTTAAGGCTGTCACAACTCTGTAATCCTCTTCCTGTTAACACGCACGCACACCTAACGCACACACGCACTCACACAAGCACATGCTCATGCACACGCATGCGCACACGCACCACACCATGAACTATCAACCAACAAAGAACCCTCAATTCTAAGAGTGTTTTCTGTATTTACAGCTGAGGTTGCCAAAATTATTTTTCTCCACTTTGTGGCAGGACTCCACTAAAGCAACCCACATCCTATTGGATGACAGAAGATCCTCTCAGCAAGCAGAGCCTTGCTGCTGTGCATTTGGCTGGCTTTTCTTTCTTAGTTTCTGCCAAGAACATTACACTAGTTTTGTATTAGCTATCCAGAGGTCAGCAGCTGACTGCAGTACCTGCCCCATTTAATTTCTTTATGCATTCAGACCCAAGATGGCAGTGGTGGAAGATGAAGGGGAAAGTCCACAAACTCACCTCCCGTGTCCTTGCAAAGCACCACAGCGTTGTGTGATCAGTTGACGGAATGGGTGATTGGCAGCCTCGGTGTACAGAAGCGGAGGGGCGGCTGCCGGAGGGGATGGACAACACGGTGGCAGTGGTCACAGTGCGTGCTATGGTGAAGCTGTGCGTGGTGCTAAAGCAGCCCAGTGAACGGGTGGCTAGAGTGCAGCCTGCAGCACTGGTATGGAAGGGCAGTGAGAGGAGCCCGCACTGGCATCAATTCAAAACATGGGAAATGTCCGTCCTAATATGCAGTGTTTGGGCTGCTCAGTTATTGCCAGACATCTCAGCCCAGTCTAAAATAGATAATGTCTAGTAGAATGCAAGTAGCTCACAGATATTTCGAACAAATCTTTCATATGTTCCTCTTCCCCAAGTGCTGGAAGAGCACTAAAAGCAATTCCCTACTGTAGTATACTTCCTGTTCAGAGAAATACAAAGTACTTTACATTAGAATCGAGCACAATAATTGGGCACTTATAGGTGATCTTGCCAGCAAAAATTAAATAAGGATTAGTTAACCATAGTACACCAAGGAAGCCTTAGAACCATTCAATAATTTCCAATTAGCTCAACATTTACCATGCTTCCTACATTACAGAATGTTCCTTGGTGCCAAAATGATTTCAAGCAATTTCTAGGCTTTGCTTTCCCTTCCTTCTATTCACCCCATTAACTTACACTTGATATCTCACAATTCCCTGTTCCATTAGTGAAAGTTAAGGGCCTGTCCCACCGTGGCGACCTAATCTGCAAGTTTAGAAGAGTTTGCCCTTGACTCATACTCGCAGCATGGTCGACACAAGGTCCTAGAAGGTCTTACGAGGTCGCTGGAACACTCCTTTATGCTCGAGGGAAGTTCCCGAATACTCGCGGCCTCAGCTAGGTCGCGGAAAATTTTTCAGCATATTGAAAAATGTTCCACGAGTAAAATTTGGTCGGCATGGTTCTTTTGAACTCGTAGCGCAGTGGAATGGGGTCGCTATTTAGTTACAGGCAGTCGAGGGCAGCCATAGGCAATCTCCTTCACTGACCGGACATTTTGATTTGCTCATTGGAGTTTTCAGGACCCAGGAAGACATACCAGTAGGTAAAATACTCACTGAACTTTATTATACTTCTTAAAAGTGGCTCCACTTCTTCTCCCTCCCTTCTCTCCCCTTCTCTCTCTTTCTCTCCCCTTCTCCCCATCTCTCCCCTTCTCTCCCCTTCTCTCTCCTTCTCCCCCCTTTCTCTCTCTTTCTCTCCCCTTCTCTCCCCCCACCCCCCCCCCGCGCTCCCTAAAGGACTTACCGTTACTGTGGCAGCCGTTTACCTTCCTCTTCATCGCGCAGACAGCGCTCCTCTGCTTTCCCTGGCCCCCACCGTTGCGATGTGTTTGTGTATGTGCGGTCGGTCAATGCAGCTCCCGGTTTCAACGCGGATGGTCGATCCAGCTCAAGACTTTCCAGGCGAGTGCCCTCAAGCTGGAAGGTCGAAGACACTCTTTTTAATTTGCCGATTAGGTCGCCCAAGTGGGACAGGCCCTTTAATCTTCAAAAACACAGTTAAAATAATGCCAGCTTCAAACACTATTCCACATAACAAGTTATCGGTGGTTATTGCCTTAACATCATGACATGTTCCTTTATAACACAAATTTAACTTATTCGTCTGCTCCTTCTTTTCCTTCTTCTCCTCCTCCTCCTCCTTCTCTGCTCTTTCTGTTCTTCCCCTCCCTCTTCTCCTCCTCCTCCTCCCACCCCCCCTTCCTATCCTCCTTGTCTCCTCTCCTTCTTCCCCTCTCTCCCTCTTCTCCTGCTTCTCTCTTTCTCCCTGCTCCCCCTCCTTTTCTCCTTTCCACCCTCTCCTTTTCCTTCTCTTCCTCTTAGATCCTCAGGATTGAGTATTACTTCATTCTTCCCCAGACTTTCGTGACTTCTGAGTTGGATAATAAAGCCAACGTGACAACTGTACACTCTTTCACTGATGCTTTTGGAGGTGATGTGCTCCATCTGACACTCACAAAGGTTTGCTACCTTCTCCCAATGCATGGCCTTAAGGTTCTCAACATCACTCTGAATGGACCTTCTGCACCTTGAGCTGGTGTGGGTCAGAGATTTCAAGATTCAGTGAGGTGTTGCATATTTTTGCCAAAGAGGCTTTGATTATTCTCCACAGGAATAATACTGAACTGCACGGAGTCCAATTTCAGAACAACAAAGTGATTTGAAGCTGTCAGTTTAGTTTAGTGTCGAGAAACAGCGCGGAAACAGGCCCTTTCGGCCGACCGGGTCCGCGCCAACCAGTGATCCCAGCACATCACGCTATCCTATACCTACTAGGGACCATTTTAACATTTACCAAGCCAATTAACCTACATACCTGTGCGTCTTTGGAGTGTGGGAGGAAACCGAAGATCTCAGAGAAAACCCATGCAGATCACGGGCGAAACGTACAAACTCCGTACAGACAGCACCCATGGTCAGGATCAATCCCGGGTCTCCAGCATTCGCTGTAACGCAGCGCTGTCATCTGTTTCCCTGATCAGCCCAGGAGAAGTTTTAGATAAAGGCTGGTAACATCCTGCAGACAAAAGTTCATTCATTGCTTTTGGTGAGGTTCACCACACTAAAGAGTAGTTTTGGAGTTATCAAAAGAAAATAAAAATGATCCCTGCCAAGGTTTGGAATATTTTACATGACATCAGTCATCTTTAGAGTGTGAAGTGTATAAAGTGTGATTTACAATTGGCAACAGTGATGAGAAACACATAGTGTATACATTCATATCAATTGTAATAGAAATGAACAGGATATTTGTCATCGCTTTTGATAATTTATGAGAAAAGGAATAAGAATAAGAATAACCATGCGCATGGACAACTATCTCTCTGATACCCTTTGTGCAGAGATAACATTTTTTAAAGAGTATTAGTATAAATATTATGTTATGCCTGGATTTAAAATATAGATTACTTCACAAATTCACGGGTGGTTGTGGCATTCTGCCATTAGCAAAGGGCACAAAACAGTCCTTCTATTCTATGCCTTTTCCATGAGCAGGATGGACTTTTCAGCTCTAAACAGATCTCGGATATCAACATGGGACTAAATGAAGAAAGTCTCTGGAGCCGGGCCCTGGCATTTGTTCCACAGGTGGGGCGCACCCGCAGAAATTCTTGGACTTTATTTCATATGTGAAGGAAAATAGGGCTTCTATGATCTGCAACAAAAACAGAAAACGCTGGAAACACTTGGCAGTTCAGATTATATGTGTGGACAGAAGGGTTTAGGTAGTTGCTTTGTCCACACGCTATGGCCTACGATGTCTATGAAGGCAGCTATGGTTTTTTTTGTTTAGTCTGCCATTTGTCCGTAAAGAGCATTGTTCCAGGTAATATTATATCGCTTCAATTATTGCTCTGCAGAAGAAATTGCTGTATCACCATACCAACCAATAGGCCTTCCCCCTATTTAATCCATTTTCTTCTACAAATAGAAACTACTTTTCCCTGAGCAGGATGGACTTTTCAGCTCTAAACAGATCTCAGATATCAACATGGGACTAAGTGACGAAAGTCTCTGGACACGCTAGAGGCAGGAAAAATGTTCCCAATGTTGGGGGAGTCCAGAACCAGGGGCCATAGTTTAAGAATAAGTGGTAAGCCATTTAGAACGGAGATGAGGAAAAGCTATTTCACACAGAGAGTTGTGAGTCTGTGGAATTCTCTGCCTCAGAGGGCGGTGGAGGCTGGTTCTCTGGATGCTTTCAAGAGAGAGTTAGATTGAGCTCTATTGGGCCTGTCCCACTTAGGCGACTTTTTAGGCGAGTGCAGGAGACTCTGCGCTCGCCACATGGTCGCCACATGTTCGCTGATGGTCTCTGGTGAGTCTCCTTCATGGTCGCGAGGAGTTCCCGCATTCTGAGAACTAATCGCAGCCTCAGTATGGTCGCCATGGAGAAGATAATCCTGTAGTCGTAGGTGCAGTTGTAGTGGGGTCGCCATGTAGTTATAGGTAGTCGAGGTAGTCGTAGGTAGTTTCTGTTAATCGCCTTTGCTGACCGGTCATTTTCATTGGCTCATTGGGGGAAAAAAACGTAAGCAGGACTTTTTCAGAACCAAGGATAACCGACCGGTAATGTTAAATGTCCGTCGAACTTCACAGCTGTGTATCTCTGGCTTATTAAAAGTTGTCTGGCTTCTTAAAAGTTGTCTCCACCTTCTCTCCCCTTCTCCCCCATTCTCCCCCCCTTCTCCCCACCCTCTCCTCCCTTCTCCCCTCTTTTAAAGTACTTATCGTACAGTGCTAGCATTCTTAATTACAACGCCAACTTTACTTTTCATCGTGGTGTGTGTCTGTATCACCTTGGCTTTGTACCGTGTGAATTTCAGACAGTGCTCCCCCGCTTTCCCTGGACCCCGCCTTTGCGATGTGTCTGTGTGTTCCACTGTGACAGTCGCCATTCCAGTTCCCGGTTTTTCAGGTGACTGCTGGCAACTTGACAGTCGCCGGCAGTCCGCTGAAAAGAGGGACAGGCCCATCAGGGATAGCGGAGTTAAGGGATATGGAGAGAAGGCAGGAACGGGGTACTGATTGTGGATGATCACATTGAATGGCGGTGCTGGCTCGAAGGGCTGAATGGCCTACTCCTGCACCTATTGTCTATTGTCTAGTGTCTATTGTTTTGTCGTTTACAGTGTGTTTAGAAATGTCTGAAACGTTGATCATAAACCTAAAGAGTATCAAACTGAATTAAAAAAGTGATCCCACAACATCATAGTACAAGCATAATTGCTAAACGTAGGGCATCCATCCATTAGGGTGTCTGGGTTCTCAGTTTGCAAGCTCAGGGTAAGTCCAGAATGTAAGCATGGGCACAGGATCCATGCATTGCATCCATGCTTTTCAAAGATGTAAATATCTGAGATTAGTTTAGTTTAGTTTAGTTTAGTTTAATTTCGAGATAAAACGCGGAAACAGGACCTTCGGCCCACCGGGTCCGCACCAGCCAGCGATCCCTGCGCATTAACACAATCCTACACACACTTGGGACAAATTTTACATTTACCAAGCCAATTTATCCACAAATCTGTACGTCTTTGGAGTGTGAGAGGAAACCGAAGATCTTGGAGAAAACCCACGTAGGTCACGGGAAGAACGTACAAACTCCATACAGACGGCACCCGAAGTCGGGATCGAACCCGGGGCTCTCGCGCTGCAAGTGCCGGAGCCCCGGATGTCACCGAGCCCCGCGATGTCACCGTGCCATCTAGTTAGTAACCGGGCAATAAAATAGAGGTACAAAATGGAGCTGTAGATGCCAGGACTGGACAAATGGAGTGCTGCTGGAAGAAACCAGCGGGTCAGGCAGCATCTGCGGAAGGCCAGTCTAACTACCCCCCTCTCATCTTTTGGTCCCGATGAAAAGTCTCAATCCAAAATATCAATTGTCCATTTTCCTCCACAGATACTTCTTCTTGCGTTTGAGGCTGCAGAAGTCTGCAGCAGTGATGCCATCTGGTTCGACATCCGTAGGTGCCCGCCCTAAAAGGGCGCATGCTCCGGGTTGGCGCCAAGCTACGGCGCTGCTGCTGTGGTTTTTTTTGTTGTCTTTCGCCTGAATTAGGTCAATTGACAAGGCTCACCACGGGGAGGTCAACAACATAATAACATAACATAACATAACAAATACTTTATTAATCCCCTTATTCAGGGGAAATTCAGATGTCCTTGCAGCACACTAATAAAAAATACAACATAGCATTAAAGAAATTTAACATTAAAACATGTAAACATCCCCCCACAATGATTCCCACTGTGGGGGAAGGCACAAAGTCCAGTCCCCATCCCCATGTCCACCCAAAGTAGTCGGGCCTATTGAGGTCTCCACAATCGCCGCCACAGAGGCTCGATGTTCCCGGCTGTTCTCACCGGGTGGTGGTACTCCGGCGTCGGTAGACCCTCTCAGCGGCTTGGGGTGCCAGGAACAGCCGCCTCCTTACCGGAGGCCGCGGCTTCCACGCCAACAGGCCGTGCTGGACGGAGCTCCTCACACTGGCGATCTCGGCGGGAGATCCCAGGCTCCGCTAATGTAAAGTTCAGCACCGCCACCCGCTGCTGGCCGCTCCACAGACCCGCGGCTCCGCGATGTTTTTTATCGGCGGTCGCAGCATACCGGAGTTCCAGCGCGGCGACCCAGGCAAGGCATCGCCCGCTCCGCAATAGTGCTCCAGCGCTGCACCGCCTCCAAGGTTCTGGCCAGGTCTCCTCAGGAAACCGTCGCTCCAGACCCCGCTGGTAGGCCGCGAGGACGGGTCGAAGTTGCTGCTCGAGGAAAGCTGCCTCTCCAACCAGGTAGGGACTTGAGAAAGCAATTTCCCCCTTCCCCCCCACCACCCTCCACACATAAAAAGATTAGACCCCCAACTAACACTTTTAACGTACTAAAAATAAAGAAAAGAAGTGACAAAAACGGACAGCTGCAGGACTGGCAGCCGTACAGGACAGCGCCCCCTCTCCCTTTGATATGAGCCCCTCCACAGATACTCTGGCCCATAGAACATAGAACATAAAACAGTACAGCATAGGAATTGGCCCTTTGGCCCACAATGTCCGTGCCAAACATAATGCCTGGTTAAACTGATCTCATCTGCCTGCACGTGATCCATATCCCTCTATTCCCTGTACTTCCATGTGCCTATCTAAAAGCCTCTTAAACCCGTTGAGTTTCTCCTTTTGTTGCATCTGGCAATAAACCTTTTTCAGTTCTTGGGATGGAATAGGTACTGTATATGGACGTTTCGATTGAGATCATGTCAATAGAAAGAAAGGGAGATATTTATAGGAGTCTGTTGACACCAAGTTTTCCAGTGTAGGTACTTTGGAAAGTTTCTCAAGTGTGTCCCTTCCACCAAAAATAAGACCAATTTATTCTGTCCAATTCTCACTTACTCAACTTCTTCTCTATCACTGCAAGGTAATGGAAAGTGGCATCACTGCACTTACCTGGCAAAAGAGCAATTTAAACAATCTGTGCATGAATGGAAAACGGTGCACAACCTTAAATGCTAATGCCAGAGAACTATTCAAGAGTCCACCCCCTTCACTGAGGACAATCGCCCATTGCATGCCCAGCTGATGGGTATGGGTACGACTGGATTCCACAAAGTAATAGCGGAAGCAGCTAAACACTTCCCAGAACCGAATAAAAGACATATTACTGTATCCATCTGAAACCAATTAACCAACCACCCTGGCACTCTAAGACTAAAACTATTCAATTCTTTGATTGTTGCTCTGGTACTTGACAAGCACAAGAGCTACAAATTAAGCTCAAGGGCTCTGCAGGAGCAGTGCCAGCCCTCCCAGGAGCTGACAGTAAAACACGAAGGGCTTACTGGCTTTGGCACCAGAAGTGTGCATGTGTCCGTGGTGCTTTGGGTTTAACTTGGAACAAATTTGCTGCAAGTGGCTGGTATTTTCAATTCTTTCCCTTAAATTGTGGCGCTCGCAATACACTTGAGCACCCTTTCTCATTTCAATAAAAGAGAGGCCACACAGATGGCTAAGTTTTTAAAGGTTCCTTTCTGTGTTCTCCCATTCCACTTTACAATGATTCCCTGTTACGTTCAATTACAGTTAAATATTTAACGTAACCACGGTTAATTTGCCTTGCACATACAGTCCTAGGCACCAAAACTGGTGAATTAATTATGGTTTCAATTTTGTACTCAGAATCTTGGTGTAGCCATAAAAATGTTCACTGATTACAATGGTCTATTACTGAATAAGTTAAATATCATCTGTGTCACCTTCCTATAATTTTTTTTCTGTATGGTATCTGATGCTTTAAAATAGCATTGATGTTTTCCCTGGAAGATTAAATTGTCTCAAGATTAACAAACTGCCCCCCCACAATCAAAATGTGGATTATGGAGATGTCGGAGACCTTACATTTGGAGAAAGTTGGACGTCTTAATTGACAAACCAGAATTATTTACTAGAATATGGTCTCCATTTATAGATTATTTGAAGGTGTAGGTCCAGCGCAAGAACCTGACTGAAACTTGAATCCAGGATTAGATGAATAATTACGTTTTTTAACTTAAAACAATAGTAAACCATCAATAATACAGCTTAGGAATGCATCTCCTAAGCTGTATTATTGATAGTTTACTATTGTTTTTTAATTTTCTTTTTTTTTTTTTCCTTTCCTCTCTTTCAATCTATAAAAATAAATAAACAATTAGAAGCAGTGTTAATATGTGATTGATAAATGAGGACACCAGCTATTTTAATAGCTGGGATCCCGGGACCCTTGATACCAATAATATGTAATCATTAAACAAAGTCTGTATTGGTTTGGAGTATGATATGCATATGCTTCTAATAAAAATTTAATTACAAAAAAAAAGATTAGCTAACTGCCTAACTTGCAACCCCCACAGTATATTTTATTTTCCACAAGCAACTCCTGATAATTCTTTTTTTTTTTTACATTTCTAAGCATTTCATAAAGTCACAGGCGCATAAGTGATAGGAGCAGAATTAGGCCATTCAGCCCATCAAGTCTACTCCGCCATTCAATCAAGGCTGAACCATCTCTCCTTCCTAACTCCATTCTCCTAAGTTATCCCCATAACCCCTGACACCCATACTAATCAAGAATCAAGAATTTACAGTATCTATGTCTACCTCACCATTTTTTTATATTCAAAGGCATAAGATCTATTTTTCAACTCCCTTTGTTGGGAATAAGTTGGGTGGTGAAAGATTAGCTTTCACCCAATAATTCATAAACTGAGACGCAAGTCATTGCAGGTGCTGGAATCTGGACCAAGAAATTAACTGGTAGAGGAGCTTGGTTAATTGGCTTATGTTACCTGTACATTGTCCCTAGTGTGCAGGATAGTGCTGGTGAGTGGGGTGATCGCTGGTCGGTGCTAACTTGGTGGTCTGAAGGGCTTGCATCCATGTTGTATGTCTAAAGTAAAAACTAAAGTAAAGAATTATTATAAAGTGTAGAAAATTAATGAGATTGGCCTATTTTGCAATTCCAGCAACATTTGTTCTGTTTAAAGGTCATTGACATAAAAACTTAACCTTCTCCTCCACAGATGCTGCTTGATTTGTTGATCTTTTAGAGCACTTATGTTTCTATAGCAGCCCAGAATGTAGATCATTAGAGAGTTAGCTCATGCTCCACCTCTGCTCAAGGAGAAAGAGATGCCAGAGGCTGAATTCCCTGATGGATGGAAAATAAGTGTAAGGGCTGAGATTAACCTATTCCTGTTGGAACTGCAGGTGTTGGTTTAAACTGAAGATATACACAAAATGCTGGAGTAACTCAGCGAGACAGGCAGCATCTTTGGAGAGAAGGAATAGATGACATTTCGGTTCGGGTCTGAAGAAGGGTCTCAACCCGTAACGTCGCCCATTCCTTCTCTCCAGAGATGCTGCCTGTCCCGCTGAGTTACTCCAGCATTTTGTGTCTATCTTCCTGTTGGACATACTGCAGGTTGCACCAAAGACATCTGCTGCTTGTCTACTATCATGATTTCATCGACCGGTTAGCAATTACTGCATTGTCTGTTGCCTAGCTATGGCATCACAAAGCCCAAATTTGTGAGCGGGCATCAACTCTTAAAGCTATTCATCAATCACTCAATTGTTATAACAATCAAAGCTAAGTAGTGCTGTGTACAACCTACCTGCATCTCTGAAAGGAGTAACTCAGCAGGACAGGCAACTTTATTGGAGAGAAGGAATGGGTGACATTTCGGGTCGAGACCCTTGTCAGACTGGAGAAAGGTCTTGACCTGAAACCTCATCCATTCTTTGTCTTCAGATATGCTGCCTGTCCTGCTGAGTTAACTCCAGCATTTTATGTCTACCATCAGTGTAAACCAGCAACTGCAGTTTCTTCCTACACATTTTGTCTCTCAAAGGAGTGATGTTTTGGGAATGTCACTACAAAGATAACAAGCTGGAAGTCATATTTTCAGTCCAGAAGCCCTGGCAGCTGAGATGGAGAAGATAAGAGAGAATGTGTCCCTACAAAGTTCAGTGAGCTTCCTGTGCATCTGACGAAGCACCAGTTGAGGCAATGACTCATGAGGTCCATGTGAAGGTAACAGATGCAAGGACACCAATGCTCCCTTTATCTGAAAGCTTGGCCACAGGAAGAAAAGGAAGTAGTACAAAATAAAAATGCTGATGGAGATACTGTATACCTCTAGAAGCACCCAGGACTGGTGCTACGGAAAACATCCCCAGAGTTTCCCCTCTCACGGCTGACTTGCAAAGGTCACAAATGCTTGCTAGAGTGTAATTTACTCCTCCGTCCTTAGCAGCAAGGGTGAATGAATGCGCCAGAGCTCCAGGCTTGCTGATGGTCTACGCCATTGGTGAGTGGTCATCAACTGGTGATACCTACGAGTTGTTACTCCTGTGTATGGGTCTCATTACACAACAGCAATGAACAGATTTTCTTTTGTTAGCAGGCAAGCAATGGTGATTGCCATTGACCACAAAGACATCCGAGGACAATGGTTGCGCAATGTCCAGGCAAAGGGAAATAGTTCCAAGGGAGCTCCGGTACCTCTGCCATCAATGTAGATGGACACCAAATTACCCCAAAGACTTCTCATGTACAGCTGAGCAAGAAAAAAAAAAGCAGCAGTTCGTAACTAACTTTTTGATCATTTTAAAGAGATCAAACTAAAGAGTGGGACACTTGCATGAGATTTAGATGCGGAAGCAAGATGATTGAAAACAAGCTATAAAAAGTGTTAAATGTATTTTTTTTTATTTGTACACTCTTGAAATTTGAAATAGTAATGTGAGAAAAGCCCGCTTCACACATGTATCCATTTTTAAGCGCTGCGGTTTTAAGCAGTAAGCTACCTGACAAATTTCCCCCTATATAATGGCAAACATGGCTGACCTCTCTTTATTTCATCACAAGTTCCGAGTCATATTTTGAATTGAGGAGATGAAGATAATGACTACCTATATTGTCTTGTATTTCAATTAGCACTGCTACAGTTTTGCTTCCTGGTAAGACATTTAATGCACCCTGTCGGTGTTTTCAAGGCATGTATTGTATTTCAGGCTCTGGCTACTGACTCTAACCATTGTTTATTTTAAAGACTTTAACATGTGGTGTGCACATGCTTGGAGTCAGTTTGACAATTATTGATTAATACCAATGTGGTTGACTCTTAAATGTCCTCTGAAACGGCCAAGCAAACTGGTCGGACCAAAAATGCTCTGATCTCAAATAATATTAGAAAAAGGGAAGGACTGATTTGATGTCTCGTTGTGCTCTGTGATAACCAAGGCATGACGATGATAAAACTTTAACTAGCAAGATGCATTGGATTCCGTGGGGCTGGGAGGTGTGTGGGGGTGGGGGCTGGGAGGTATGTGGGGGGAGGGGGGGAGGTGCAAGATGAGTTCATTTGAATGTGGGGAGAACAATAAATTGGATTAATGCAGAGTTAATAGATGTTTGATAGTCAGCACAGGCTTGGTGGACTGAATGGTCTGCTACTGTGTGGTACGACCCTAAGATTTTTTTTTAATTGGTGTCTGTGATTTTTGTTAACACATTCCAATATTTTAGTTTCTCATTACTCATTGATGGATTTATAGTTTAGGCCTACTGTCCTAAAATGGGGCAATAGGAGGACAGGATTTTTAAACAAGCAAAAATCAATATTACAGTTTATGTAAAATGCAATTCCTCGTGACATACAGACCTGTATACAAACCAAATATGCTTCTGGAATTTACAATATAAAGATGTCTAACATCAAATTTTATTTGCAATGTATTATCAAAGGACCAATCTTCTACCAAGTCCATGAAAGCGATGATGGAAAATATGAAGTGAGCTTTTGTTGGACAAGTTAGATAATATTACGTTGCAATCATGTGTAACTTTACTGCTCAATTTCATGCAGCTAACAAATGTTTTGATACTTTTCTGGATTTGTCATAAGAATAGTTTAAAAACATGAGAATTAACAATTTCAAAAATACGTTAAAATGAGAATTCCAGCCTGATCAACCCCAACATAGCAATCTGAAACCTCGAATCTGGGTGAGACCATGCAATAAATTGACAGAGTGGGGCTTCTATGCCAGTTTTATGTGAGGCACCCAACTAGTGATACCCTATTGCACAAGGGACACAGGCTTCTTGCAGAGCGGAACAGAAGTTGCACAAGTAAACATATTCAAACGTCTTTCATCTGCACTTCCACGTAGTTGAGGGGATCATGGAGCAAGTGAGTTGGGTTTAAGATTGCGTGTGTGTGTAGGTAAGATAGAAAGGGGGCAGGGGATCATGGAGGTTGCAGTCAACCATATCATACCTTCTGAATAACACCACACCTTGCGGTCCATTCAACTGACATATCAGTAGGCATAAACAGAGGGAAAGCCGTTGCAGCTGAACAAAACCTTCGTCCTCAATGATTCTTCACCGCACGTGGATTGGACTTTCTCCTGATCACAGAAACCTGGCTAAATCCTGGTGAGCTTGCTCCACCAGTGGAACTCTGTCCTGATACATGTAACTTTTTCAGCTCGCGTAGGTTCTCAGGTCACGGTGGGGGCCTATTCACTGTGTTTAAGAAACATTTCAACTGACGCCTTCAGAATGCTGATCACGTCTCCAGTTTTGAACATCAACTAATTATAGTTGGTCTAATCTGTCCGCTTTTAATTATTCTTGTGTATCGCCCACCAAAAACGCATAAGGACTTTATCTCACAATTTGGTGATCTTATAGCTAGCATGTTGCCCAAATTTGACTGGGTCCTGATTCTTGGTGACTTTAACATTCATGTCTGCTGTCTCACAAAGCCTCTTGTGAGTGAATTCATGAACCTGGTTGAGTCCTTCAATCTGACTCTACTCACCACTGGATCCACGCACAAGCTTGAGGAGATCATGGAGCAAGTGAGTTGGGTTTAAGATTGCGTGTGTGTGACATACACTAGACCTAATGCTTTTGTCTGGTCTCCCAACTTGTAACACAGAAATTATTGATGCCTGTCTGTCTGATCATAGTGCAATTATATTCGATGCATCTCTGCGTTTCCCTCCCACAAAATCCCATCTCCCTGCTCGCAATTCCAGTTACGTAAACTCCACGACGGCCAGTAAGTTCTCTGAAGCTCTCATAGCCACTCCTGACATTTGCACTATTGAGGCTTGTCCCCTCCATCTCAGCACCGACGACCTCATTTCTTTATTCAATACTACTTGTTCTTCCATTCTGGATTCTGTTGCTCCTCTTAAAATGAACACAATGACACCACCAAAGCCCTAAGAAGAGAATGCAGAAAATCAGAATGGAAGTACAAATCTTATAAGCTTCAAATTTCCTTTGAACTCCTGAAAAACAATCTTCACAAATACCAGGAAGCAGTAAAATCTGCGAGAACAAAATACTTTTCCACCCTTATTTCCAAAAACACTCATAACTCCAAGGTCCTTTTTAGCACCATCACCTCAATCATATGTCCTGCCCCCAGCACCAGCTTAACTGGGTCCCCTGCTAAGTGCGAGGAATTTACTACATTTTTCACCAGCAAAGTAAAGAACATCAGAACGAATATTTCCCCTCCCATCCGTGATCTGGCTGTCTCATTGGTCTGTTCTTCAAAATTAGACCGTTTCCAACACGTTACTCTACCCTCCCTTGTGAAACTGGTCACCACCATGAAACCTACTACCTGCTCTCTCAACACTGTCCCCTCTGCCCTTCTAAAGGATGTCATTACAATAGCCGGTCCCAGCATCCTCGCCATCTTCAACAGCTCTCTGGCCACTGGCACTGTTCCTACCAGCTTCAAGCATGCGGTGGTCCAGCCCCTCCTGAAAAAACCTAACCTCGACCCCAGCTTGCCAAGCAACTACAGACCCATTTCAAAACTGCCTTTCCTTTCAAAAGCCCTTGAAAAGACTTATGCCTTACCTTCACCAAAATACTATCTTGGAAACTTTCCAATCAGGTTTCAGGGCCCACCACAGCACAGAGTCTGCCTTGTTGAATGTACATAATGACCAACTGCTCACCGTTGACTCCGGCGACTGTGCAATCCTGCTCCTTCTCGACCTCAGCGCAGCATTTGATGCAGTCGGCCAGACCATCCTAATTGACCATCTCCGGTACGGGGTTGGTATTGATGGCACTGCCCTGAGCTGGTTCATCTCCTACCTCAAAGGTAGGAGTTTCTCTACTAACATAGGCAACTCTTTCTCCTCCCCAGCTAGCCTCTGCTGTGGGGTTCCACAAGGTTCCATCCTTGGCCCCATTCTCTTCTCCCTGTATATGCTCCCCTTAGGCCAAGTCATTGAAAGGCACGGCATTTCCTTCCATTGCTACACAGATGATACACAACTCTATCTCCCCCTGAAGCCCAAAAAACGATCAAATCTGCTTAACCTTATCCGCTGCCTTGAGGATATGAAGTGTTGGATGGCCCAGAACCTCCTCCAACTAAACGAGAGTAAGTCTGAGGTCATCCTTCTCGGCCCCTCGGACTCAATCAAAACGATAGCAGGCAGCCTTGGAAGCCTTACCTCACTACTCAAACCTCACGTCAAAAACCTTGGCGTGATATTTGACTCGGCATTGAAATTTGACAAACAAGTCAATGCCGTGGTAAAAGCTGGCTTCTTCCAGCTTCGGACGATAGCTAAAATAAAACAATTCCTCCAGTTTGATGACCTCGAAAAGATCATCCACACATTTATCTCCTCCCGCCTAGATTACTGCAACTCCCTTTACACTGGCATCAGCCAATCTTCCCTGTCCCGCCTGCAACTGATCCAAAACGCCGCAGCGAGACTCCTGACGGGCACCAGAAAAAGGGACCACATCATCCCGATTCTGGCCTCTCTCCACTGGCTCCCTGTGTGGTTCCGAATAAATTTCAAGTTCCTCATTTATGTCTACAAAGCCCTTAACGGGCTTGCCCCCACCTACATCAAAAGTCTGCTTACCTACCACACCACCTCCAGGTCCCTCAGATCGGCCGACTTGGGGTTACTGAACATCCCACGGTCTAGGCATAAGTTCAGGGGCGACCGCGCCTTTGCGGTTGCAGCTCCTGGACTGGAAACAGTATCCCTCTTCCCATCAGATCTGCCCACTCCATCGACTCCTTTAAGTCGAGACTAAAAACTCATCTTTACTTTCAAGCCTTTCTTGACGTCCTCTGAGTGAGGGCTATATGTATGTATTTATGTATGTAATTAATCTATGAATCACTGTTGTATATCGTTAGTACCTCCACCAATGTAAAGCACTTTAGCCAACGAGAGTTGTTTTGTAAATGTGCTATATAAATAAGTGACTTGGCTTGAAGTTTGTAAAATGCACACATCTCCACCTTGTCTTTTGATTCCTCAGATTGTGTGTGAAACATGAAGTCCAGCAGAGTCTCACCTTCATCTAGAATTAAGAATAATTATAACCATGAAGTTTATTTTACTTAGGTGTCATGTGAGTGACTACGTGAAGACCCCACCAGCACGCATGCGCGACATATCGTCGAACGCATTGCAAAGCGACAGGCAGGGACGAGGGTCGCACCTCCACCGGAACTGACCTACAGGTAAGTATCAACTAATCTGAGGTCGTTTTCGGGCACTCTGTGGTACAGAGTACCCCACCATGGAATGGGCCACTTCGAGAGACTGACTGCGGAGGACCGCGGGAACGCGGGCAGTCAGCAGCGGCCGACTTCTCCACAGCTGCTCGTTACAAATGGCAGCCCCGACTTAACACCGCAACAGCCCACAGGAGCACCTGGGACTGGCGGCAAAGCACCCGGAAGTCGGGCAAGCCCGTTGACTCGGCAGGGTCCGGGCTCGGAGACTCGCCGTTTGCGGGTAGCGACGGCTGTCGATAATCCTGCATGGAGCAGATGGTGGAGCACTTGCTCCAACATGACCCACTCCAGCAGGATTCTGGTCACCATGGGTCTCCTAGCAGACCCACGGCAGTACCCTTTACAGGGCTGCCAGATGTCTCACCCTCTTCTCAGGGGAGCATAAGGAGTCAGGTCTGGGCTGACTCTGAAGAGGGGGTGTTGGCAGAAGAATCCAACATTCTAGGGGTGCAAGAAGGGGAGCTAATCAGGATGGCATCCAAGTTTGTGATGCCCTCACAGAATGGGCTGCCGTTGTCAGCCGGCAGCCAGTATAAATTACTTAACAACTCATCAGCTACAAGAACAAGTTATGAACGACACGACAGCCAAACATCTAGCTCCAGAAAACTGCATTTCCCTCTATGTGCCTGCGGTAAATCCTCAAACTACTGGCCTCGGGTATTACAGCTTTGCCAGGTCAGTAGATGGAAGATATGTCAGAGGAGCAACAGGATGCTCTAGCACTCTCCTGAATGGTCAATTTGAGATCAACAGTTTCAGGAAGAATGCCATCCGACCTACACTAAGCCCAAAGTTCATGGAGTTGTGTAGAACCAGCAGTGCACACTCGCTTATTCGCTTACCTGCCCAAACAGGTAAAATACCTCAACAAAGAGGCAAAAGCCATCGGCATGGTTAAGGTGCCGGCCACTACCAGGTCCTCATATATTTGGCGGCGGCACCCCTATGCATCCACCAGCAGGCTGCGTTATCGCACCAAAAGAAAAGCTGGTGAAAGCTCGAAGGCCGTACAACCTACACAAAGGTCTTTTTCAGGCCACGTCCCAGAACGGCCTTCCGGGAAGATGCGACAGCCCCACACCACAACGCCTCCACCTCCCAGGAACCAAGGGAGGAGAAAACCAACACAGCACCACCGGTAACGATAGAGGTAGGTGGGTCTGGTTGCCTTCGGAACATAGCATGTGTAACTTCTTCACAGGTTGGGGGCAGGTTCCACTTGTTCAGGGATACATGGAGTTCTATAACTTCTGATCTTTTCATACTGCACAGTATACAGCGATACAAAATTGAATTTGTTGACAAACTCCTCCTTTCCGGTTCAACATGCACCCAGCCAAAGGTTTGTGCTTTCACAAAAAAGAGAAAGTGGAAGGTCATGCGGAACTGTTAAAACTACATACAAAACGAGTATAGAGAAAACCAAACATGAATCTCTTGAGTTTGTATCAAACATCTTCACCCAAAAACAAAAAAGATGGCGGATGCCGCATCATTTGATTTGACACAACTGAATACTTTTGTATAGTACACCCACTTCTAAATTGTTATTTTTTTTTGTTACTGCTAAAACAACTAGTTTCCAAGGGGTACTTCATGGCTTGCATCAACCTAAAAGATGCATACTACTCAGTACCAATAGGCAAAGATCACCGCAGATATTTGACATTTATCTGGATGGGGTAGCTCTGGCAGTATAAAGCGCTGCCTTATGGATTAATATCAGCGCCAGACTGTTTACAAAAATATTGAAACCAGCTTTGGCGTTTCTTCGGAAACAAAAACATATTGTCATGGCGTATCTCGATGACATCCTAATTGTGGTGATAACCTTGGAATTGGCTAAATTGGCTATCTCAGCCACCAAGCTCCTATTTCAAAAATTGGGGTTTATCATCCATCCAGACAAATCCAAGTTAATGCCTTTTGTGACTATGGATTATTTGGGACTCACGATTGACTGTTCATATGTCTGTCACCTTGCCAAAGGACAAAGCAACAGATTTGATAGAGGCATGTAACAGCCTTGTTAGCGTCAGTAAACCATCTATTCGGCAAATAGCCAGGGTAATTGGGAAGCTCGTGGCTGCCTTTTCCAGCCACACAAATTTGGACCCTTACATTACCAAAATCTACAAAGGGCCAAAACTGCAGCACTCAAAACACCATGCTGGCCATTTTGACAGACCAATGCAATTACCAGCCAAAGCAATATTGGAATTGCGATGGTGGATTACCAATGTTCAACATTGCTCTAATCCCATCACATTCACAAACCCTTCAGTTGTGTTACAAACTGACGCCAGTGCTCACAGCTGGGGAGCAACCAATACCACTTCCAGTTGCGGTGGTAGATGGAATACGACACGAGTTAACCTTACTTCAGGCACTGGGTATCAATCATCTAGAGATGTTGGGAGCGTTCACGGACTTCGGGCTTACTGTTTCAGACATGCATCATCTGCATGTTCGCCTACAAATTGATAATATCACTGTGGTGACATATATTAATCATATGGGTGGAATTAAGTCGATATCTTGTGATGAATTGATCAATACAATCTGGCACTGGTGCATAGAAAGAAACATTTGGATATCAGCTACTTACCTTCTGGGTAAGCTCAATGCAGTGGTGGACACCAGGTCACGCAAATTCAATGACAACACCGAATGGATGTTGGACCACCAGTTATTTACTGACATTATAGCTCGGTATGGAATGCCAGATATCGATCTTTTTGCATCAACACTTAATCACCAGATACCAACGTATGTTGCATGGGAATCAGACCCTGGGGCAGTAGCGATGGATGCATCTCACTACACTGGGGGGGGGGGGGGATTGTTTCTATGCATTTTCCCCCCCTTCTGCCTCATCAGTCGGGTCTTGTGGAAAATTCGACAAGACTCCGCATCAGGTATTTTGGTAGTACCCGATTGGCCTACTCAGCCGTGGTACCCTGTGGTACTCGACATGGTCTCAGAGACATGGATACCGATCTACAAATGCCCGAGTTTGCTGGTACACCTGTGACAAGGGAGAGTCATCCGTGCCATGACCGAATTAACCTATTGGGTGCAAGATTTGAAAAAGATCTATCCTGGAATTTGGGCTGTCGGACCGAACCATGAATATCATCGTGGCATCAAGCAGAGAGTCCATCAGGAAACAGCACCTCATCTATTTCAAAAAATGGGAGGTATTTTGTACCAGGACAGACACTACTTACGACACAACCACCATCATGGATTTGCTGGAGTTCCTGGCAAGTCTACACTTCGATGAAGGCTTGAGTTATAGTGCCATCAATTGCGCAAGTGCCCTATCCTCATACCTGGGACAGGAGTTAGAACACCATGGAGTAGCATCTCACACTCTGGTGTCAAAACTCATGAGGGGATTTTAACTCAAATTCCCCCAGGCCTCAATATTCCAGACATGGGATATTGGCATTGGCCTGACCCTATTCAGAGATTGGGCACCAGCCACGTCCCTCTCACTAACACGTATAAAATAGTGATGCTGATGACACATCTAGACTGGACGCCATGGTAACATCCCAAAATAAGGTAATCTTTCACATTTATGAGTTACTTAAACAAATCAGGCCGGGGTCATCTGGCCTCAAATTGGAGTTCCTGGCTTATCCTGTAGATAGACGCCTATGCATAGTGACCCACTTTCTACATTAACTGGAGGTCACCAAAAGTCTCAGGGGAACGGAAATAGCTCAATTGATAAGTTCAAATGTCCTCATCACAGAGTACCGTGCAGACCATATCAAGATGGCTCAGGGTGGTGTTAGGTGCAGGGGGGGTGGACACTGATATTTTAAATCTCATTCTACCAGGGCTGCAGCTACATCATGCAGCGAGGATGATGGAAGTTCCTATGGGCCGCACCCTTGTAATGGTGGGTTGGTCCAATGAAACAACTTCAGTGGTTATAACAATCCAGTGACCACGCCTGAGATATTTGCAGACACTATTTTAAGCTCTGTATTATAATTTTCCCTGAAGATAGGGGTTATTATCATTATTGTTAAATAATACATTATTGTTTTTCAGCACTGTTCAAGTCTGAAATACGTTAACATACTTCCTCCATTGGTTATTATGGCAGTGTGTGAGCATGGACTCGTTTCCAGGGCATGAAATCACAGAGCTTTGAAGTCTTCACGTAGTCACTCACGTGACTCCAAAGTAAAATAGTAAGATTAAATGAGAACTTACCAGTTCAAAGTTTGATCCTTATTTTATGAGGAGTTACGATGAGGGATTACATGTCCTCCGCTCCCAACCCTCTATTATAAGGTCAACTGGTATGTTAGTTCTCTTATCTTACTATCTTCAGTCAACTCTACTATCTGAGATTTCACACCACTGCTTTGAAGAATGTCGTGCATGCGTGCTGACGGGGTCTTCACGTAATCCCTCATTGTAACTCCTCATAAAATAAGGATCAAACTTTGAACTGGTAAGTTCTCATTTAATCTTACTATTCTTCATTACAAACCCTCTTGGTGCCATTAGCGGTTTCTCATTCAACCGGCTCAGTCTTTTCAGATGTTTACAACCACAACAGCTTATCAACCCTGAGTTGAGCATCCGTTCCTGCATCACCTCCGTCACAAAAGCTACTTTTTTCTGCCTCACTAATATTGCACATCTCTTTCCCCATGTAGCATTATGCTGTCCCCAATAGCTGTTGTTTATTTAAATAACTTACCTCTTGTCTCACTCCATGGGTTCTTTACAACACAAGTGGGTAGAATGGTAAAAAATGGGCATCCGGCTTGTTTGCCTTCATCAGTCAGTGTGTTGAGCATAAAAGTGCAGTAGTCATGTTATAGCTGTATAAAACCTTATTAAGCCACATGTGGAGTATTGTGTGCAGTTCTGGTCACCCTGTTACAGGAATAATGTGGAGACTTTGGAGAGGGTACAGAACATGTTCACTGGGATGCGGGTTAGATTAGAGGTTATGAGGAGAGTTTGTACAAGCTTGGATTGTTTTTTTAATAGTTTCAGAGGCTGAGGTGTTATCTGACAGAAGTATATAAAATTATGTGAGACATAAATAGGATAGGCTGACAGACGCTTTTTACCAGGGTGGAAATGCGAAATACTAGAGGGCATAGCTTTAAAGTGAAATGGGGAAAGTTTAAAGGAGCTTTATAAGGCAAGATTTTTTACATAGAGTGCGGTAGATGCCTGGAACAAGCTGCTAGGGCCAGTAGTGGAAGATACAATAGTAATGTTCAAAAAAAAATTGCAACAAACACATGAAAAGGCAGGGAATAGAAGGATATAAACCATTGGTAGGCAAATGGCATTCGTTTAAATGGTCGACACACACATTGTGGGCCAAAGGGCCTGATCCTGTGCTGTACTGTTCTATGGTCTATCACATTTCTGAGCTTCTTACAAGTCTGCCATGTAGTCAACCTCCATCCACATCCTCTGACCTGGAAAAAGCTTCAGGTTCACAATGTTGGAATTACCATAAGCAGGGATCTTTTACATTCTTCCTTTTATAAGTATTTAAGGTACAGCATTTTCAACATCCAAAGCACAGTGATTCCATACAACGGTTGTTCCAAGAAATCCAAATACATTAGTCTGCATGAATGATTTTGCAATATAACTATTTGTAAACTAATTCTAAAATCTCAATACAAGTTGCCAAATGAAAAACCTCCTCCTCCAGCAGGATGCAGGATGTATCCTAAGTGGAATATTTATGTGGCTGTAAATTCTGCAGGATGTATCCAACAACTAATAGTTCTCACACACTTGAACATAATTGGTGCCAATTAATCATGGCCTGATTGAGTTGTAGGATTTTGCTCCATTGTTTAAATTGCAACATATTCTCCATTAGATTTTTATTTGCTTTAGTCTTCTAAGTCTTTTCTACAATTGCTAACTATTCCTGTGGCATGTAACACCTTCCACATTCCTTCCCTTAGAGGATTTAGATCATGACTACTAAGCTTATTACAAATATAATTGTAGACTTCCGCAACTGCAAATGTTGATGGTGCTATTCTAGTGCAGAAGTTAATTAGTTTCAGGCCTGAACTGGAATTGAACCATGCAGTGTATCATACTCAACCCATTCTTGATAGTAACATCTGTTTATTTAATATATCGTTCTTTTCACATTCATTGAATTCATTATGAGCCAGCCGTATTAAAAGGTTTTTCTCTCAATAATAACATAAACCCACAGTGTGCTCAGCACCACCTTGTCAACACCATTAGTCCTGGAAATACTTTGATTGATTAAAAGCTACAACTTAGAAACAGGCTCTTTGGCCATTCAAGTCCATTACTCTGATTGAATTCCCATTCACACTAGTTCTGTGTTATCCCACTTTCGCATCCACTCCCTACCATCTTGGGGCAACTTACAGAGGCCAATTAACCTCCAACCCTGCACGTCTTTGGGATGTGGGAGGAAACCAGAGTGCGTGGAAGAAATCCACACAGTCACAGCGATAACATGTAACTCAATGTAGACAGCATCCAAGGTCAAGATTGAATCAGGATCTCTGGTGCTGTGAGACATAAGTTTTACCAGCAGCACCAATGTGTCCTCACACGTTGCATTGTTATATTAGTGCCAATGTATGCACATTTCTTCCTTTTCATCTTTCAATGGACAAAGAGTATTCAGATATCAAGCCTTTCCAAACCAGAATTTTCACTCTGCATTTCTTGTCCTCTCTACTTCCTTTAAGGTTAAAGGCATCTTAATTTATTTCAGTGGATGATTGGTTATTTTTCCTAACTTCTCCTCTCCCAGTTCAAGATCTGTGTTTGTGTTATATCCATCTTTAAATCACTTTGGGATATATCTTACATTGAGAGCGAAGTATGCAAAAGCAGTTGGCAGCTCAAACCTCAGTCCTGAGAGTTACCAGCCATGGTTTACAAGTTACGCAGGTAAAAAGTTCTCACCTCATCCCAGAAATATAAGCACATAATCCAACAGTGCTTCCACACCTCAAAAAAAAATCTTTAAAGAGAATCCCAAATTTCCTGGAATTTGATGGCAGTTCCTGAAATTTCCCAACTGCGCATGTGTGACTGTCGCCCCAACTGTGCACGCGCAGATACGGGGCCCACTGCGCATGCACGGGGAAATGGCGTCATGCCATGTCACCAGCAACATTTTCTATTGTGACGCAGCTGACGGGCCTCCCCCGACTGCGCAGGGTCGCAAATATACTTTTTTTCCCCAAATCATCCTATGGGCCGGATTGGACCCCTTCGTGGGCCGGATGCGGAAATTTCCCTAAAATTACCTGAAGACAATCAGAATTTCCCAAATTTTGGGTAATTTCCTTCAAAGTGGAAAGATAGTAATCCAAGCTACACTCTGAAGGACTGGTCATGCAGTTCTGCAGCATTAGAGGTGGTATATTTTGGATGAGATCTCAGATGGAGAGAAGCAATGACATGCATCAATAGAAACAATTAAGACATTTCAAAGGTGGACTATAATCTGGTGAGAATTGGATGTATTCTGGATCAACTTAATGTACTGTAATTAAAGTCTGTTTTTTCTTTCTATTTTGATCAATTTCATGGCAATATTTCAAAATGGGAAAGGAACTCTCAATTTACATTTATCAGTGAGATCAGAAATATTTTGGTGTTCTTGGGCGTTCTTGGGCAAGAAACACAGAAAATAAGCATTCAGGTACAGAAAGAAATTGGGAAGGCCAATGGAATATCTGAATTTCTGGAAAAAAGAATGTCGTGCCATAATAGCAGAATCTTACTACACCTCTGTAGAGGTTTGATGAGACCACAAGTGGAGTACTCTGTACAGCTTCAGTCTTCAATAAAAAGATATGTACTTTAGAACCAAGGGTACACAAAAGGCTGGAGAAACTCAGCGGGTGCAGCAGCATCTAAGGAGCGAAGGAGATAGGCGACGTTTCGGGTCGAGACCCTTCTTCAGACTTTACAACCAATGTGGTCAAGGTTTTCAAGACCGTTTCTCAGGACAAAGGCATTACTTTTCAAGAAAAGATAACTTGATTGAGCTCTACTCTCTGAGGGATTTTTGGTTGAGCCTCTACACTCTGAGGATTTTTTGTGCGGTAGATGCTGTGAGATAC
Source organism: Okamejei kenojei (assembly GCA_035221665.1). NCBI lineage: Eukaryota > Metazoa > Chordata > Chondrichthyes > Rajiformes > Rajidae > Okamejei > Okamejei kenojei. The sequence goes on from CM069134.1 coordinate 24,536,257, forward strand.
TTCTCCTCATAGAGATATCTTGAAGCAGCCTCATCATCTCGGGATAACAGGGATTCCATTTAAGTCATAGATTAGGAAGAGCTTCTTGCATTAGATGGCTGTGAATCTTTGGGATTCTGCAACAAGAGGACTTAGGATACTTGAGTCATGTTAAGATAGATAGTTTTTTGGACTAATGTAATCCAATGTTATTGAGAACAGGCAGGAAAATGAAGACAAGTTCAATGATCAGGCCAACCACAATTGTATTGCTACACCTGCTCAAACAAAGCTTTCACTACCTTGGTGCACGTGACAATAATAAACTCAAATGTAAAAAATTGTGAGCAAAAACTGATGTCAAAAGCCAATCGTCAAACAAGTAAGAATTATGCCGAAAACCGCCCTGTATTTGTATGAATGTAATGGAAATTATCTGAATATTGGAAAGTCCATTATTCCATAGCTGTGCAACTTTGAATCATTTGAGCATGTGCATTGTTTCACATCTTCCAAGGAAAGGTTCATCTTAGGTGAACAGTCAAGCTTGCTCTTTACTTTGCTCTGATTAAACCATTTTAAAAATCTATTGTGTGCCCTGAAGTATACATGTGACCCTTTGCCTGATCTCATGTTTGCCTTTGGCTGGATGAGGACAAGGTTGATCTCTGGCCTTTATAAACATATGGGAGTAATTTTCTAGACAGGCTGTAATTTGGATGGAATCTAATGCAGCTACACCCCACTGTGTGCAGACGGTTTGTTGCGGACTTATTTCAAATTGGTCAATGTGCAAGAATTATGAGCTCAGTGCTTCTTTAAGCTGTTTCCATATCCTTTGCAAGACCTCAATTTATCTTAAAAGGAACAGTTTGCTAAAGAGGAAGAATTACTCTTTATAGATACATTTGTCAGAGTAAGGGGGAGGACCACAGTTTAGGGTTCTTCCGCTGCTGGACTTTAGGAGGCAGATGTGGTGGAGACGCCCATCAAACAAGTGAAGGGATATGACCCCAGGGGGCCACAAGAGTGGCATGGGTGGCAGGTAAAATGATATTTCCGTGAACACCACGATACAACGCTAATGAATGTATGCATAGCCTCTGGGAATGTTGGATGAATTTCTAAACAGTGGAGTTTAGTTTAGTTTAGAGATACAGCGCGGAAACAGGTCCTTCGGCAAACCAAGTCCACACTGACCAGTGATCCACGCACATTAACACTATCCTACTCACATTGGGGATAATTTTTTTACGTTTATGCCAAGCTAATTAACCTACAAACCTGTACGTCTGTGGAGTATGGGAGAAAATCGAAGATCTCAGAGAAACCCATGCAGTCACGGGGAGAATGTACAAACTCCGTAGAGACAGCACCCGTGTCTGGTGCTGTAAGCTGTAAGATCTGGCGCTGTAAGCTATAAGCACTGGAAGTGTTGTAAGGCAGCAACTCTACCGCTACGCCACCGTACCGCCCTAAGTTCTTGTTTTTTGTTTTTTTTAAAATTCTGAATAACATTTATTTTGATTAAAAAAAATTCAAACCTGATGTTAAAACTGCATTTCAATCAGATCCTCTGGCACATCACTCTTTATCATTACACAAAACTATCAAAAAATTTGGAAAGTTTGAAAATGTGAGAAAGAACATTCGTTCCATCGACTCTGCCATTCATCACAATTATGTCTGAACATCTATCTCCATGCCATATTCCAAATCTTTCCAATTACATAGATGCCCTGTGTGTCTCAAAATATCTACCTCCTTCATAAATATATTCAGTGACTCAGCCTCACTGCCTTCTGTGACAAAATATATTTACCACTGTGGAGCCGCACGATTGGCAGCCCTGCCAACAGCCTGTCTGTTTTTTCGTCTTTTTTTTATTGTGTGTTAAAAGTCCTTGTAAATGTTCTCCGGTTTGTTTTATGTGGGGGGGGGAGGAGGAGACCTTTTTTCAGTTTCTTACCTTGCCGGAGATGCGATTAATTTTCGGATCGCATTCTCCGGTCGCTCTGCGGCCTACCATCAATGGAGCTGGAGGCCTCCTAGGACTGACCTTGGGGATGTGGAGGAATCACTGTGATGGATGTTTATGTTAAAATGTGTTTTGTGTGTTCCGTCACGTTTTATTTGTATGACTGACTTGGCAAATGAAATTCCTCATATGTTGCAAAACATACTTGGCTACTAAAGTATTATTGTGATTATGATTGTGAATTCCACAAGGTCTCCACCCTCTGAGTGCAGAAATGTCTCCTTATCTCAGATGTCTTCCCCATATCCTGTAACTCCTAAATTAAACAAAATATTGTTGTTTCCATCTGTTTCCATGCTGTATCTCTAAACTAAACTAAACTAAACTTCAGATCAATAACTGTCCAATGTCCAATAACGTACTGTGATCAAACCATGCATTAATCAATTTTTACAGTTTATTTGCTATTTGATTTTTGCAATTTATTTTGATCTTGGAAATATTCAGTAAGCCAGTCCTCACTCAAGCACAAAATACGACTTTAGTATTGCACAAACTCTTTATTCTCTGCATTGATGCTACCTTCCTTAATGTTTTCATTATTTTAGATTTCTCAGCATCTGCAGTATTTAGCTTTTTGCTCACTTTCATTCTGACTTGTTCGCTAAGGCTGACATTTAAATACGGGGCAAAGTAATTAGCTGGAGAGCAGTGAAATAACTCATAGAGTTTGAAGGGAAACCTTTCTTCACTATCCAGTATAATGGTGCATAATGTCATTGGAGCTTCCTTCACTGATTGCAGACTTGGTTTTTCTTTGACAGTGGCCGGCTGCATTCTTGCTCAATGATCAGGGAACAGGTAGCTCCACATAGGCTGACTGCATACCCCTCATCTAGGCTGCGTCCACGGGCACCTTGGCTTCTTCCCAGGGTTGCAGAGTGCCGCAGAGGCTTGAGTGCTTTTTAGGTGAAAGTAACAATGCTTTGGTTTGATATTTATATGTATATTCCTCATTTAGCATAGATAAATCCCTAAGTGTTTGCTTAGTTTATTGCCACGTGTACCAAGGAGCAGTGAAAAGCTTTTATTGCGTGTTATCCAGTTAGCTGAAAGACAATACATGATCACAGTCGAGCCATTCACAGTGTATAGATACATGATAAGGGAATAACGTTTAGTGCAAGGTAAAGTAGTGCTAGTGAAGAAGGGTTTCGGCCCGAAACATTTCCTTCACTCCATAGATGCTGCCTCACCCGCTGAGTTTCTCCAGCATTTTTGTCTGCCAAAGTCTGATCAAGGATAGTTTGAGGGTAGACAAAAATGCTGGAGAAGCTCAGCATTGAGGCAGCATCTATGTAGCGAAGGAATAGGTGACGTTTCGGGTCGAGACCCTTCTTCACATTGATGTGGGGGGGGGGGGGGGGGAGAAGGGGGGGGGCTTCATCTTCAGTCCCCACATCAGTCTGAAGAAGGGTCTCAACCTGAAACGTCACCTATTTCTTCGCTCCATAGATGCTGCCACACCAAATGAGTTCCTCCAGCATTTTTGTCTACCTTCGATTTTTCCAGCTTCTGCATTTCTTTCTCAAACAAAGGATAGTTTGAGGGTCACCAAAGAGACAGATAGTGGTTCAGAACTTCTCTCTAGTTGTGGTAGAATGGTTCAGTTGCCTGCTAACAGCTGGGGAAAAAATGTCCTTGAATCTGGAGGTGAGGGTTTTCACACTGGGAGTGTTTTCACTGTCATTTTGTGCCTGCAAATAAAATAAGCAAACTTTTGTTTTAAGGAAGTGCAAAACTAACAGTGGCTTGGGACCAGCGGCTTAGCACAGGAGTTAGTCTAGTGACGTGATAGTGTGAGAGGCAGATGAAGGTTTACCACCCGCGGAGCATCATGTCCTGCACCAGCTGCGGTTTCCCTTGGCTCCATTGCAGCCAAGCTGCAGCTGCACTCTGGCTGCCCAGCTGTCAGCGTGTTAGTGCTGTGGCAGCCGCAAGGTGTGCACAGGGATCCTGACAGGAAGAACATTTGTGAGAGTAGGAAGGAACTGCAGATGCTGGTTTAAACCTAAGCTAGGCACAAGATGCTGGAGTAACTCAGTGGGACAGGCAGCATCTCTGGATAGAAGGAATGGGTGATGTTTTGGATCAAGACCCTTCTTCAGTCTGTAGAAGGGTCTCGGCCTGAAACATCACCCATTCCTTCCATCCAGCATTGCTGCCTGTCCTGCTGAATTACTCCAGCATTATCTAACTATAGTGAGAGGTTGAATAGGCTGGAACTTGATTCCTTGCAGTGCAGGATGAGTGGTGATCTTAGAGGTGTATAAAATCATGAGAGGAATGGATCGGATATACGCACAGAGTCTCTTGCCCAGAGTTGGGGAATTGAGGACCAGAGGACCTAGGTTTAGTGTGAGGGTGGAAAGATTTACTAGGAATCTGAGGGGTAACTTTTACATACACAGGGTGGTGGGTGTATAGAACGAGCTGCCTGAGGAGGTAGTTGAGGTAGGACTATTGCAACAGTTAAGAAACAATTAGACAGGTACATGGATAGAACAAGTTTAGCGGGATATGGGCAAAACGCAGGCAGGTGGAACTAGTGTAGATGGAACATGTTTGTCGGTGTGGGCAAGTTGGGCCGAAGGGCCTGTTTCCACACTGTTTGATTCTAACTGACATTTCACTCTAGTGCAGGAGCTTTAGCTCTCAATGTCTTTTGCTTTACCTTGCATATATTTTTGTCAAATTTGCAGACTTATTTAGAAGATTTGACTTGGTGATAGCACTGTATGCGGCTAATGCTTCCTTCCAATTTGTAGGCATGGGTTATTTTTCTAGTTATTCCAAGGAATGGAAAACAAAACAATCTGATGTTTCAGTACACTGATAAAGAATGTTTTGCGTTGTCAGGGAAACTGTCTTTCTAATGAGATGTTAAAATATCACTGCTTTGCGGGAAGATATGGAAGATACAATGAGCAGAAGGTCATAAGGTCAGAAGTGATAGGAGCAGAATTAGGCCATTCAGCCCATCAAATCTGACATTCTGACACCTGTACTAATTAAGAATCTACCTATCTCTGCCTTAAAAATATCCATTGATCTATCGTGTAGGAAGGAATTGCAGATACTGGTTTAAACTGAAGATGGACACAAAAAGCTGGAGTAACTCAGCCAGACAGGCAGCATCTCTGGAGACAAGGAATGGGTGACATTTCAGGTCGAGACCCTTAAAGCCCTGTCCCACTGGACGAGTTCATTCAAGAGCTCTCCAGAGTTTAAAAAAAAATCAAACTCGTGGAAGCACGTAGAATCTCGCTATTTGTTTCTACTCTCTTGTCTATCTATCTCTTTTTCGGGCTTTTCTTATTATATTACGAATTAGCACCATCACCATTTCCTACGACACTCTCTATTTTCTTCTTTCTATCATTGTTCTTTTATTATTAAATTAAAAATAAGAAGTTGTACAAGAACTGTAATATGTCTGTATGCATCAGGTACTTAGGTACCACATTACTGTATTTACTTCTAACAAAAATTAAAAAAAATTAAAATTTAAATAAAAAAAAAAAAAAAAATGAATGTACGTAGCGGGTACGTCAGAGCTCGGGGACGTCTCTTAGCGGCTCGTAATGCTAACGGCAGGTACTCGGGAAACGCGGTAAGCTCGGGAAGACTCGTGAAGATTTTTCAACGTTGAAAAATGTCCACCAGAGCCCCGAGTACCTACGAGCGGCCATTACCGTAAATCTCCGAGTTCGAATCAGGGCAAATTCGGGAGAACTCTTGAATGAACTCATACAGTGGGACAGGGGTTTTACCCTCCCTAACCAGTCTGAAGAAGAGTCTTGACCCGAAATGTCACCCATTCCTTCTCCCCAGAAATGCTGCCTGTCCCGTTGAGTTAATCCAGCTTTTTCTGTCCATCTTCCATTGATCTATCTCTACCTTAAAAATATCCATTAATGATGGATTGTAGAAGAGTGAACCCGTCGACAGTTCTCCCCTCCAACAGTATTACCAAAATAGATTGCCTGATAATTTATTACTGTTTGTGGGACCTAGATGTTATGCTTTCCTACATGGCAGTAGAGATTACACATGAAAAGTACTCCAATAACTATAAAAGCTTTGGGGATTCCCAAGGTCATCAGAGGGTTTTATAGATGCAAGGTCTTTCGTTATGTCTAGAAACACAAATGCACCACTCTTATAATAATCAAACACAAACATTAAACTGGTGGAGCACCGTCATCAGTGAAATGACAGCAAACTATGGTTAAAATCACGAGCAGTTCAAAGTTTATAACGTAGGTGCAAACACAACTTGCCACTTTTTACCAAGCTGCTGCCTTTGGCAGAAGCTGAGGCCGCAATTTCACCTCTTACGCCTAGGAATTGCCCAATATTGACAACTCTGGAGGCAGAGTACTGAGCAGGGTAGACTGCATAATCTGTGGTACTAAGCAAATTTACCAAAATAATCAAGACTAGAAAGCAGTGCTTTCTAAAGTACTCTGTAAATATTTGATGTCCTTTGGTAAATATCTCCAATATTGTGAGAAGCTCACTATTAACTCAGCAATTTTTCTGTTTCTGTCAGAGATTTAATTGAAGCCTCACTTGTGCCATTATTAGCAGTTTCTGTACACCATTGATAAGACAATGAGGTTGGAAGAATTATATATAGTGAAATAATAAAAGGAGGAAAATTGGCTGTACTAAAGACCAAATTCAGAGATGCATCCTGTACCCCATTGTGCCAGAAAGACACTGTAAAAAAATTGGGAGAGACAATTTCTCAGGTATCTTCGTGAGCCAGTAACCTGCCTTCTGTTTGCAGCTTCACCTTGCATGTGTTTGGCCCTGCCACCAGCCACCAGCAAATGGCCACTTGTTCTTTCAATGGACGTGCATCTCCAAGCTCTACAAGCCATCTGATGATCAAGATTGCACTCCCATCTCCCTACCCTTCCATTGCATCCTGCTGGATTATTTTATGTTAAAGCAGGTATAAGATTTAAGAGTCAAGTTTAGTACTGCGGATTATGCAGTCTACCCAGCTCAGTTCCCTGCCTCTAGCATTGTCAATATTGGGCAATTCCTAGCCGTAGTTAAGTGTCAAGAGTGTTTTATTGTCATATGTCCCAGATAGAACAATGAAATTCTTACTTGCTGCAGCATAAAAGAATATGTAAACATGGTACACTGTTATAATATGTGTCCTGTGCCCAGCTGTCCTGAAGGTTACCCAGGCCAAGATATACGTATAGGTACCACCCCCCCCCCCCCCCCCCCCCCCCCCCGCCCCCCCCCCCCCCCCTGATGTTGAGCGTCCACCACTCTCAGCAATCAATGAATGTCGTGAAATGCTCCCACCTACTGGCACAAGGGACTTCTTAACATCTAGTCCTGTGTATTTGATTCTAATAAACGAGAGAGAAAAAAAAAGTTCAGTGTGTGTATATATATATATATACACAAGTACACACATATACATATATATATATATATATATATATATATATATATACACACATACATATATACACACATATATACACACACACACATACGCACCACAAAAAACAAACAATAGAGGTGCAATAATAATAATAATAATAGTCTATTGTAGTTCAGAGCTTATTTGAGGTTGCAGTGTTTAATAGCCTGATGGCTGTAGTGAAGAAGCTGTTCTTGACCCTGGACGTTACAGTTTTCAGGCTCCTGTACTCTCTTCCTGATGGCAGGGATGAAATGAGTGTGTGGCGAGGATGGTTGGGTCTCTGATGATGCTGGCTGCCTTTTGAGGTAGAGGCTCCGATAAATCCCTTCGATGGTGGGGAGGTCAGTGCCGGTGATGGACTGGGCAGTGGTCACAACTTTTTGCAGTCTTTTCCGCTCCTGGACGTTCAAGTTTCTGAACCAGGCCACGGTGCAACCAATCAATATGCTCTCTACTGTTCACCTGTAGAAGTTCAAGAGAATCCTCTCTGACATACCGAATCTCCGTAATCTTCTCAGGAAGTAGAGGCGTTGATGTGCTTTCTTTAGAATTGGATCAATCTTAGAAGCAACTTTGTCACATTCATTTACTAATTGTACGAAGATTCTAGAATATTGGAATGAAATATTTAAGATAGTCTCGAAAGTTATTAATATTACTATGATTCATGACCCAAAGTTAATCATACTTGGAATACCGGAAACGGAACAAATAATTACAAGGAATCAAAGAACTTTTATCGACTATTCTTTAATAATTGGGAAAAAATTAATATTAAAATTTTGGAAAGGCCCTGTATCCCCAACAATTAAAATGTGGAATACAGAAATGACGGAGACACTTCACTTGGAGAGATTGAGACTTGTCCTTATGGACAGGTTAGATCTCTTCAAGGGGATATGGTCTCCCTATATTAAATATCTACAGGGTCACAATGGTTCGGCGCAGGGACTTGACTGAGGCCTGAATATCTGAATGGATGAAGAAATACATATAATAAATCATGAATGTATCTCCAAGAATGGATTATTTAGTAATACTTCAATCTCCATCAAACTTTTCACATTTTCTTTTCTATTTTCTATTCTCTTTCTCTATCTTCCTATCTTTAATTAAGGAAAAAAATATAGAAACATATTATATAAATTTTTAATATGTACACACTTATTTCTGTTCGTATGAAAAGATTATAGATGTCTTAACCTTGTAATTATATAAAACTATGTATTTTCAATTATACAATAATTATGAAATATAAAGTTAACAATAATACAAACATTATTAATATTTTGATAACATTATGAATATCATAAAACTTTGTTTAAGATTGGGTATTACGTAGTTATATTAGCGGGGATTTCTATTTGGTAATTAGAAGAATATCTATGATATGAGAAATCTGAGTGTATTGCTTATTTTAGGAATATACTACATATACTCCCAATTATATAAAATAAATAACCACGAAATGTATAATGGATAATATTACAATTAACATAAATAGTATTAATCGATAATCAATATGATATAATTTTGTATATTACACAACTCTCAATGTCGTATAAGAGTGTACTCGGTATATATTGTTTCTACAATAAAAAAATAAAAAAAAAAAAAAAAAATTTCTTTAGAATTGGATCAGTGTGCTGGGTCCTGGAAAGGTCTTCGGAAATATGCACGCCCAGGAATTTTAAGTTTTTGACTCTCTCCACCATCGTCCCGTTGATATAAACAGGATTGTGGATCTTCATCCTTCCTCTTCCAAAGTCCACAATCAGCTCAATGCGTAAGAGGTTCAATTGCAGCCTCAGCCTCTGCCAAAGGCAGCAGCTTGGAAAAAAGTGACAAGTTGTGTCTGCACATATGTTATAAGTGTGGTTTATTGTAATATGCACTGAAACAAAGAATTAAATTCTCACTTGCAGCATTAGCGCAACAGGTTTGTAAACAATTTTCATCTAACTTTCAGATGCAATTTGTTAGTAGTCATTTTCAGGTATTGCAGCCTCCTTGCTATAAATTGGCCACTAATATTACTCTTCCGCTATTGTCTCTATGTCCCTTGTTTCCAACAATAAATTCCTGCTTAAAAGCAAGGAAAACAGTACTACGTTCCATAATTTTTAAAATATATATTGAATTGGCAGAGATGATAATAAATACATTGATTTAGATGCTAAGAAGAATGGAGGTATCAATCATGGATAATTGAAAGCAGAATAACAAAGAAAACAGAAACAATTTCATAGCACCCCCTCCATGACACACTGGTCAACCTGAGGAGAACCTTCAGCAACAGACTGTTTCCACCAAGATGCAGTGCAGAACATCACAGGAGACCCTTTTTCCCTGTGGCTATTAAGCTGTACAACCCTCCCCCTTCTGTAATGGGATAGACTGAGACTGACTCCCCACCTCCCCAATCTTTGCACAAATCCCCCAATCCTTTCCACTCGTCACTTTAATTTCATGTTTCATGTATTTTGTCTTTTTTATGACTGTTGGCAGATCAATTTCCCTCCTGGGATAAATAACGTTCTATTGTATTGTATCGTATCGTATAGAGGTGTGCAAATAATGAGAGGTTTAATACATACATAGGAAGAAATAGTTTCCATGGTTATTGGTAACTAGAAGGAATCATTTAGATTATTACAAAAACATATTTTTAAGGAAGGGAATTATTTTGGTTGAAAACAGAAAGTGTTGGATTAACTCGAGACTGGTCAGACCATATCTTTGGGAAGGAAAATAGTTCATGTTTTCTGTCCTGGACCATTTGTCAGAAAGAGTGGAACAAAATAAATTTCTCCAATAGGAAGCAAATAAAGGGCAGTTCAAATAAGACAGAGGCCAAGAGATTGCTGATGCTGGAATCTGCTGGGGAACATAGGTACTGAGGAACTTCATGTGACTGTTTACATAGCGACTCTTGCTGACAATGTTGTCAAAGAGCAGTGGAAACAACAGTGAGAGAAGAACTCGCCGAACTCCCAACAAAATGGAGAACATTTTCAGAGTTAAAGGCAAGATTAAGCTTTTTCGTTTGTGTAATGTGTTGCTAATGACGTACAGTCCTGTGTAAACTCGCATTGTCCAACTAAATAAAAAGCAGCAAAGAAAAACAAAATGGCAGGCAAAAATGGCCAGTTTTCGCACCAACGGTACTAGGTACCTTAAAGAATCAGCAATTATCTAAAGATAACTGGAGCATTTGATACTGAATCCTGTAGGTTGCGACCAGCCCTGACTGATGTCGAGGTGTTTGATTGAATTGATTGAAAGATACAGCATGGAAACAGGCCCTTCGGCCCACTATGCTGATGATCAATCACTGTTCACACTACTTCTATGTTATCATCACACTTTTGCAACCCTTTCCCGACACATTAGGAGCAATTCACAGAGACCAATTAACCTGCAAACCTGCACGTCTTTGGGATGTGGGAGGAAGCTAGAGCAACTGGAGGAAATTCCCACCAGAAACAAAGATTTTACTTCAGAGTCACGTGAGTGACTACGTGAATAGAAGCCCGTACAGCCGTTGGTGCGTCTTGACGTCAGACGTTGGTGCAGTCGGCCGGTTGGAGCAGCAGCGCTCCTCCAAGCGGTAAGTTTAAAAACGGAGGTAAGATTTAAAAAAAATTTTTACCACAGGTCATTTTCTGCGACGGTTTGGAGTTCTTGGAGATATGTTGCAGAAAGTGAAGAAGGTGTTGGCGAGGCGCTCCGGAGGTAGAAAGGAAAGTGACCAGGAGAGTGTTGTGGATGGAGGCCTGTCTGGTACACCTGGTCCGGTGCTGGTGGTTGCGGACTCACTGCCGGGGGGCAGTGGAGGCTTGCCAGTAGGGCGGAAGGCCACTGGCAAGTCTCTGTGGCCCGTAGATGAGTCGGGCCTGGAGGTTATACCCTCCATAGGAGAGTCCGTTTGCTCACGGCTCTCCCAGGTCGAGATTTTATTACAAAGAATGCTCGACAGGGACCAGCTCCGTGAGGAGGAGTGGTGCCCAAGCCAGGCTGATGGAGAGCTTGTGCTAGCAGCATCTGTTTCAGGGCTGCAGAACTATCCTGCCTGTGTTCCATCAGTGCAGTTTGCTGACACTGATTCTATGCTGGGGGAGAGCAGTAAAGAAGTTCGGTTGGAGGTAATTCCGAACATTGCTGGGAAGTTTGCTGAGCCTAGAGAGGCAGGAGAGGCGATTGATGTAGAATTGGCTGAAGCCATTCAGTATATGCTCTCCCACCAGTTACAGGAGCTAGCTATGGATGAAGCAGCAAAAAACTATAAAGCTCCTGGTAATTGTGATCTCCTGAAGGTACCGGTGGTTAATCACCAAATTTGGTCACAGATGGGTATGCCTGCTAGGGCCCAGGAGATGAAGTTTCAAAAAGTGCTTAAACTGTTATCAGCAGGTATTACAGCTGTGGTGAAAGTTATTGATCCAAGCAATATGGTTGAAGCACACCAGGACGGACTGGGATTCCATGTAATGCATTTTTTGAAATCAATAATATCAGGAGGGCCGCTATTAGGCCAGTGCTTAATCCGAATTTGGCGAGTTTGTGCAAACCGACCAGTGTACCACCACAAAATCTGTTGTTTGGAGGTAACCTTGCAAAAAGGGTCAAAGACTGTCATGACGATGTTGAAACTATGGCCCTCATTAAGCCGGCTGGTAAGCAAGGCAAAGGGTTTTATCCGTATTGGAAAGGCACTAATGTGGATGCAGGAGAAGGAACGAGCCGTTCAGGTTTTCAATTTCGGAACTGGCAGGCTGCCAGCATGAAGGGGAAGGTGCCTTTCTCTACAAGAGGTCGAGGACAACAAGGTCCGCAAGGAAAGATGCAGGTAAGGAATATAACATTGACAGACGATGAATTAACTGATGTTCCTGTTCAAATTGGGGGAAGGTTAAAATTGTTTCTCAAACAATGGCAGCAGTTGACATCAGATTTGTTCATACTTAGTAGTATTGAAGGGGTGAAAATTGAATTTTACTCTAAGGACAGTCTACCTAATCAACATTTTCCTAGTCGTAAACTTATTTTTTCAGATGAGGAAAATGTGCTTATTCAAGCAGAGATTCAGTCGTTACATAAGAAAGGGGTAACGACTTCTGAGCCTTCTGTCTATCAAAGTCAACAATTTGTGTCAAGTATATTTCCCAGATCTAAAAAGACTGGGGGGTGTAGAATTATTCTGGATTTATCGAGTTTGAACAAATTTGTTTGTTATAGGCATTTCAAAATGGAAACCTTTATCACGGCCAAACATCTAGTGTCCAAAGGGTGTTATATGACAACTATTGATTTAAAGGATGCGTATTACTCAGTGTCTATTCATGATGATGATAGAAGATATTTGAAATTTATTTGGATGACTCAGCTGTGGCAATTCAGGGCATTGCCGAATGGATTAACTTCAGCTCCTAGATTATTTACTAAATTGGTAAAACCTGTGTTAGCATTACTTAGAGCTCAGGGGCATGTGGTAATGGCCTAATTAGATGATATTCTGATTGTTGGAAAGACTCATGCTGAAACTCAATCATCAGTTTCAGTTGTTAAAATCACTTTTGAACAAATGGGATTTGTTATTCACCCAGATAAATCTAAATTATCACCAGTCCAAATTATTGATTATCTGGGATTTACCATTAATTCCAATCACATGTTGGTAACTTTGCCCAGGGATAAATTGAATCAGTTAATTGAGGACTGTGTTAATCTCGTTGGAGAACAATGGCCTTCGATTAGACAAGTAGCCAGGTTAATTGGGAAGTTTGTTGCAGCATTTCCAGCTGTGCAGTATGGTCCTCTGCATTATCAACAGTTACAACGATCAAAGGAACAGGCACTGAGAATACAAAGGGGCCATTTTGATAGGCCTATGCAGTTGTCAGCTGGGGCGATTGCTGACATACAATGGTGAATAGTACATGTTTCAAAAAGTTTTAGGAAGGTTTTGGTGGAACCACCGTCACTGATATTACAGACTGA
>CM069134.1:24554731-24892369 GCA_035221665.1 Okamejei kenojei
GTGCCGGAGGATTGGCGTACTGCGCATGTTGTTCCATTGTTTAAAAAGGGTTCAAAGAATAAACCTAGCAATTATAGACCTATTAGTTTGACGTCAGTGGTGGGCAAATTAATGGAAAGGATACTTAGAGATAATATATATAAGCATCTGGATAAACAGGGTCTGATCAGGAACAGTCAACATGGATTTGTGCCTGGAAGGTCATGTTTGACAAACCTTCTTGAATTTTTTGAAGCGGTAACTAGGGAAATTGATGAGGGTAAAGCAGTGGATGTTGTCTATATGGATTTCAGTAAGGCCTTTGACAAGGTTCCCCATGGAAGGTTGGTTAAGAAGGTTCAATCTTTGGGTGTTAATGGCGGAGTAGCAAGATGGATTCAACAGTGGCTGAATGGGAGATGTCAGAGAGTAATGGTGGATGGCTGTTTGTCAGGTTGGAAGCCAGTGACCAGTGGGGTGTCTCAGGGATCTGTGTTGGGTCCACTGTTGTTTGTCATGTACATCAATGATCTGGATGATGGGGTGGAAAATTGGATAAGCAAGTATGCAGATGATACTAAGATAGGTGGTGTTGTGGATAATGAAGTAGATTTTCAAAGTCTACAGAGAGATTTGGGCCATTTGGAAAAGTGGGCTGAAAGATGGCAGATGGAGTTTAATGCTGATAAGTGTGAAGTTCTACATCTTGGCAGGACAAATCAAAATAGGACGTACATGGTAAATGGTAGGGAATTGAGGAATGCTGTGGAACAGAGGGATCTAGGAATAACTGTGCATAGTTCCCTGAAGGTGGAATCGCATGTAGATAGGGTGGTAAAGAAAGCCTTTGGTGTGCTGGCCTTTATAAAGCAGAGCATTGAATATAGGAGTAGGGAAGTAATGTTAAAATTGTACAAGGCATTGGTAAGACCAATTCTGGAGTATGGTGTACAATTTTTGTCGCCTAGTTATAGGAAGGATGTCAACAAAATAGAGAGAGTACAGAGGAGATTTACTAGAATGTTGCCAGGGTTCCAGCAACTATGTTACAGAGAAAGGTTGAACAAGTTGGGTCTTTATTCTTTGGAGCGCAGAAGGTTAAGGGGGGACTTGATTGAGGTCTTTAAAATGATGAAAGGGATAGACAGAGTTGACGTGGATACGTTTTTCCCATTGAGGGTAGGGAAGATTCAAACAAGAGGGCATGACATGAGAATTAAGGGACAGAGGTTTCGGGGTAACGTGAGGGGGAACTTCTTTACTCAGAGGGTGGTGGCTGTGTGGAATGAGCTTCCAGCAGAAGTGGTGGAGGCAGGATCGATTTTAACATTTAAGAGTAAAGTGGATAGGTATATGGACGTGAAGGGAATGGAGGGGTATGGTCTGAGTGCAGGTAGATGGGACTAGGGGGAAAACAAATGGTTGGCACGGACTGGAAGGGCCGAGAGGGCCTGTTTCCGTGCTGTAATTGTTATATGGTTATATGGTTATATGGTTATTCATTTAACAAATGTTGTTACTGATGCATGATTGATTGTTAACGACTTTTGAGTCAATCCAGGCAGTGTGAACGTCAGATTTGGGTCTGCGGCGTGAATTCACAGTGCTTTGAAGTCTTCACGTAGTCACTCACGTGACTCCGAAGTAAAATAGTAAGATTAAACGAGAACTTACCAGTTTGAAGTTTGATCTTTATTTTATGAGGAGTCGAGTTGAGGGACTACGTGCCCTCCGCTCCCATCCTCATAGATCTCATCTGGTAGTTCTAGTTTTATCATCTTACCATTTTACTTCAGTCATTGTTAGTTGTGAATTCATTCCGCTGCTTTGAAGATTGACGCACCAACGGCTGTACGGGCTTCTATTCACGTAGTCCCCCAACTTCAAACTGGTAAGTTCTCGTTTAATCTTACTATTAAAGGGCCTGTCCCACTTAGGCTATTTTTAGGCGACTGCCGGCGACTGTCATAGTCGTAGCAGGTCGCCGAAAAACCGGCGACTGGACCCCCCCTTCGACATAAAATTTGAAATAGAATAATTTAACAACAAAAAAAACAGCAGTCAGCACCAGCGACAACCTACGTCACCTAGCGACAACCTTTGTTAACCAGGCGACAACCTACGTTGTTGCCAGGTTAGTTCCTGACGTTGACCACAGCAGCAACTACGTCAGGAGAAGTCAAGCTACGCTCATTTACTGTCTGTGAAATTTCTCAACATGTTGAAAATCCAGCGGCGGCCAGAAAGACGCTACGACTCTTTGGGCGACTGAGGAGACTACTCATGACCATATAGGCGATACCCCGGCAACTATGTGGCAACAGCCCAGTCGCCTGTTATGGCCTAAAAAATAGCCTGTGGGACAGACCCTTTAACCGTTAGCAATGAAATCTTTTAAGCAAACTAAATAAATATTAGAAAGTCCGTGAGTTTGAATTGTAAGGAAAAAGGGCAGGGGATTTACAACAAGCTTACATTGGTGAGATGGGCTGAATCACTCTGTTTTATAACATAAAATTCCGTGATCTGGGACCAAAAAATAATTTTTATTTTAAATAGATAACCTTAGAATTGATTTTTTCTTTCTCTTGGATAAATGAATGTTGCAGGGAAACATATATGAGTGGACCAGTTCCAAGGACCAAAGCAAATGTCTTCCCAGCAACTGCCTAATCTCTGTTTTCATAATTCTACCGTGAAGCAGGAGAGTTCAGCAAATAATGACCCCTATTCCCCAACCCCGCCCTCACATGTCACAGTTCTGGACCCTGCTCACATGTGTTCCCTGTCAAGAAATTTAAACACTGCAAGGCATTCAGCTCAGAAACTGCGGAGGCAGTCAAAGATGTGTGGCTTGGATCTCTTCATTTGCTTCGAAACTCTTCCTGTATATATGTGCCGGATTAGAATGTCAAAATGCAGAGAAGTTCCCTTGATAAGTCAGAGATCCTAATGTCAATCTCAAGACCCTGAGATGGAGTGGGTACAGACTGTAGCTTGCCTGCCCAGGTGTCAGGACTTAGTTTAGACACTACTTAATCCAGTTAGACACAAAATGCTGCAGGAACTCAGCGGGACAGGCAGCATCTCTGGAGAGAATGGGTAACGTTCCTGGTCGAGTCCTTTCTTCAGACTATTTTACAGTTAGTTCCACTATGAAATGAGCAATATTCTTGTGGATGAGAAATGTGGGCACATTTTTCTAACACCCTCATCTCGCCCTTACCCTGAAGAGTGTTAAAAGTGATGTTGGTGATCCTGGGGTTGCAACAATTAAACTCCAAGAACCCCTTGGAATTGTCTTTGAGTTCCAACCATTAAATGATCATATTGCCCTAAAGTAAATCTTGACTGTTTCTGGTGAGTTCAGTGAATAGCTCGCGTACTGGTCCCCGAGGACCCAAGAATGGAAACAATCCCTCTGTGAAGAAAATACATCCTGACTTCCTTGAGAATTGAAGAATATCACATCATTTGTCTGACGTGGATTTCTAAGTGTCCATTGTGGCGCAAAAATGGTCCACTCTGAACTATAAGTAATCGAGGAACTCAGCAGGTCAGGCAGCATCTGTGCAGGGAATGGACAGATGACATTTTGGGTCGGGACCCCTGTTCAGATTCCAGCACGTGCGGTTCCTGTGTCACTATTCCAAACCATACTAGGAGAATACACTCGATGTCTCCTCCATAAATGTCCCGCCATTTATGTTGGAGACATCTTGGTAAATGCTCTTATTCCTCAAATTTCATAATGGTTCAATAATCTCCCATTCCCACACTTGTGGACGCACGGAAATCTCATCGCAAATTCTAGTTTAGTTTAGTTCAGATTAGCACGGAAACAGGACCTTTGTCCCACCGGGTCTGCGCCGACCAACGATCAACCCGTACACTAGCTTTATCCTACTCACACCAGGGACAATTTACAATTTTTGCCAAAGCCAATTAACTTACAAACCTGTACTTTTTAGAATGTGGGAGGAAACCGGAGCACCCAGAGAAAACCCCCGCAGATCACGGGGAGAATGTATAAAGTCCGTACAGACAGCAGCTGCAGTCAGGATCAAACCCGGGTTTCTGGCGCTGTAAGGCGGTGACTCTACCGCTGCACCAGTGGCAGGGATAAGGCATTGGGAATTTCAATGCAGTCGTACCAAATGCTATTGAGATTCTCTTGGGATAGATGTGTGTTTTTTTTATTAATGTTTCTCTGATGTTTTTATCCACCCGCCATCATTCACCTATCCCCCAGCCCTACCATGACCCCCTCTCGCCACTTGTTTCTCTCCCTCTAAAGTCAAATTGCATCATCAATAAATACCCTTATCTCTTGATGATGGGAGAAGCCGCTAGCAACAGCTGGTCAGAGTTTCCAGCGTGGCGAGATGTGCTCCCCACTGTGACATTCATTTGCAAGGGATTTGGAGCCAGCTGAGTGGTTGAACAGCAGGGAACGGCACGGTCCGTAGGTTTGAATCTTTTGGGGAACAAGCACAGTAGTGTTCTGTGTGCATGGCCAGGGAAACGCCAAATGTCCATGATACATTTAGTTCAGAGCTTGGCTTGAATCCTTCTGAATCAGATGGGATATCAGGGACCCACGTACTTTCACAACATGTACAGCATTTCAAACGTGGATAGACTCTGTTGAAACATAGAGATCGAATCTGACTGGCAAATGTGGCAAGTTGGTCTCGGTGGAACAAATTGCACAAGTTGCCTTTATTCAGATTCGTGCACAGGTAAAAAGCAATTCTAGGGCTTGCTTTATGACATGATGTGTGAAATAGCTAATTCCAATGTGATTCTTCGGGGAATCGGCCTCAGGGATGGTCCAGGCTGCAGATAGCACCAGGTCGAACTTCGTGAACACTATCTGTAGTACATAGAAACATAGAAAATAGGTGCAGGAGGAGGCCATTCAGCCCTTCGAGCCAGCACAGCGAAGGGCTGATCGTCTGCTATCAATAACCCGTGCCTGCCTTCTCCCCATATCCCTTGATTCCACTAGCCCCTAGAGCACCATCCAACTCTCTCTTAAATCCATCCAGTGATTTGGCCTCCACTGCCCTCTGTGGCAGGGAATTCCATAAATTCACAACTCTCTGGGCAAAAAGGTTTTTTCTCGCCTCAGTCTTAAATGACCTCCCCTTTATTCTAAGACTGTGGCCCCTGGTTCTGGACTCACCCAACATTGGGAGCATGTTTCCTGCATCTATCTTGTCCAGTCCTTTTATAATTTTATATGTTTCTATAAGATTCCCCCTCATCCTTCTAAACTCCAGTGAATACAAGCCTAGTCTTTTCAATCCTTCCTCATATGACAGTCCCGCCATCCCAGGGATCAATCTCGTGAACCTACGCTGCACTGCCTTATTCACAAGGATGTCCTTCCTCAAATTAGGAGACCAAAACTGTACACAATACTGCAGATGTGGTCTCACCAGAGACCTATACAACTGCCGAAGAACCTCTTTACTCCTATACTGAAATCCTCTTGTTATGAAGGCCAACATTCCATTAGCTTTCTTCACTGCCTGCTGTACCTGCACGCCAACTTTCAGTGACCGGTGTACAAGGACACCCATGTTTCGCTGTACCTCCCCTTACCTAACCTAACCCCATTGAGATTCACATCTGCCCCCTTGTTTTTGCCGCCAAAGTGGATAACCACACATTTATCTATATTATACTGCATCTGCCATGCATCTGCCCACTCACTCAACCTGTCTAGTTCCCCCTGCAACCTCATAACATCCTCATCACAGTTCACACTGCCACCCAGCTTTGTGTCATCCACAAACTTGCTAGTGTTGCTCCTAATTCCCTCTTCCAAATCATTAATATATATGGTAAACAGCTGCGGCCCCTACACCGAACCTTGCGGCACTCCACTCGCCACTGCCTGCCATTCTGAAAAGGACCCGTTCACTCCTACTCTTTGCTTCCGGTCTGCCAACCAATTTTCTATCCATGTCAACACCCTACCCCCAATACCATGTGCTCTAATTTTAGTCACCAGTCTCCCGTGCAGGACCTTATCAAAGGCTTTCTGAAAGTCTAGATACACTACATCCACTGGCACCCCTTCATCCATTTTACCTGTCACATCCTCAAAAAATTTCAGAAGATTAGTCAAGCATGATTTCCCTTTCATAAATCCATGTTGATTTACGGATATCCAAATGCCCCATTATTACCTCTTTAATAATTGACTCCAGCATCTTTCCCACCACCGGTCAGGTTAACTGGTCTGTAATTCCCCGTTTTCTCTCTCGCTCCTTTCTTGAAAAGTGGCTTAACATTAGCTATCCTACCAGAGAACAGATGAAGAACATGACACACAAAGAAATCTAACCAATTGGTGAGTTGAACATTCAGACCTCATGTCTCTGAACAGCCCCCATAGTCAATCTAGCTGAATGGGTATTCTAGAACAAAGATATGCTTGTAAGAAATCTGTCTCTCCATTCTTCCTCCTTCAACTTCCAATCCCTTGGGATGTGTTTTCTGCTGAGACACCTGGGTGGCACGGTGGCACAGCAGTAGAGTTGCTGCCTTACAGCGCTGGAGACCTGGGTTCAATCCCGACTACAGGTGCTGTCTGCACAGAGTTTTTTTTGTTCTCCCCGTGACTGGGTGTTCTCCAAGATCTTCTGTTTCCTCCCACACTCCAAAGACGTACAGGTTTGTAGGTTAATTGGCTTGGTTTGAATATAAAATTGCTGCTCGTGTATGTAGGGTAGTGTCAATGAGCGGGGATCGCTTTTCGGTGCAGACTCGGAGGAACAAAGGCCCTGTTTCCGTGCTGTACCTCTAAACTAAACTAAACTAAACTAAACAAGCCAATGGTATTAGCACTGAGCTTGTCTGCTGATTGGTCCGCTTCTCTGTTAGTCTTCGTTACGGTGACCACTCATAATAGAAAGAGATTGTCAGGAAAACCCATCTGGTTAACTAATGTCCTTACGGGAGAATATTTGCCATCCTTATTCAGTTTGTCTGTCTTAGACTTTCCATCAACCCAACATTGTTAAGGCCTAAATGCTGTCAGAAATGCAAGTCACGGAGAAGGAATCATTAAATTACTGCAGAATTTTAAAAGGGCAACTCACCTCCACATATCAAAGGCAAGTTAGGATAGACAATAAATAATGATCTTGCCAACAAACAACAAAACCCCAGAAAAATTTGCAATTCAAAAAAAATGCTGCTGGTTGTTTCTAGGTGAGGTGGTAATCCTGATAATTCAAATTGAGAACTAGGAATACTATTAATTCAAACTGTAATGATAGCTTTGCTAGGTATTTGGAAACTCATTTTATATTTTTTACACAGTGCAGGCCATTCAGCCCATTTTGAGTCTGTGCCAGATGAAATGAGCTACCCTACTTAATCCCATCTTCTAGCACTAGGCTGGAAACCTACAAATGATGAAGGCCTCTGCCTCCCTCATGTGTTCCAGCAATGAATTCCACAACCCTACCCACCCTTTGGGTAAAAAAAATATTTTTCTTATCCCCCTTTCAATATTTCAATCAACTACTATGCTTATGGAGACATCATTTGTAGGTTTCCGGCCTACTGCTTGGGAATATCAAATGAGTTTCCGAATACCTAGCAGAGCTATTCTTACAGTTTGAATTATTAGGATTCCTAGTTCTCAACAGCTGATGCTGGAATCTTGAGCAAAACACAAAGTGCTGGAGAAACTCAACGATTCCGGCAGCACCTGTGGAGGGAATGGATAGGCAACATTTCCGGTTGGGACCCTTCTTCAGACTCAACGTTTTGGGTCAGGATCTTTCTTGAAAAAAAATGAAGAAGGGTCCTAACACATATATAGTACAAAAACAAGACCTTCAGCCCACCAAACCCTTGCAACCACCAAACACCCTTTAACTCTAATCTTTGTGTTAATGGCCAATGCTTCGATGGTTCAGTGGTATCTCTATTATCACATGCACCCAAGTACAGTAGAATACTTTTTTTGCATACAGATCAGCAAGAATATCACCATGCATAAGCACCATCCCCCAATTAGTACAGAATGCACGGAACAGCCCTCTGATGCTATATGCAAGAGGTGCAATTTTGGCATAATTTTACAGTCCCAGCTGCAGCTGGCCACAAAGTGCCTTTGCAGCCATCTGTCTTCACATTCCCATCTACTTCACCAGATTCTACTGCTCACCTACAAATTAGAGGCAATTTAGAGTGCTCACGTAATCTACTCTGCACATTCTTGGATGTGGTAAGAAACAGTGCTCCCAGAGGAAACTCTGGTTACCAAGAGATTGTACAATTTCATGCATTCAGCACTTGAGATCAGTGACCAAAGCTGTGAAGCACCAGCTCTGTTACTGTGCCTTCTACTTACAACCTCAACCTTTTGTCACCTTTTGGGGGGGGGGGGGGGGGGGGGGGGGGGATAAGGTGGGAAGAAAAGGTGTGTAAAAGAGGATTGTTCCTGTTAGGACAATGAAATTCTTGCTTTACTTCAGCAGAACAGAAAAGCAAGAACTGGCAAGGGTGGCAGTTACCTGAAATTGAAGAATTAATTGTTTATGTCATGGGTTATAGATTACCCAGGAGGAATAGCAGGTGTCACTGGAGGAGGCTAAGGACAGCGAAGTCTTTGTGGGAATGAGAAGAGAAATTAAATGACTGGCAAGCGGAAGATCCAGATGACCACATCTATCTAAGTGCGGATGATCAGCACCACAATCTCATAGTCTGCAATCGGTCTCACCGATGTAGATGATTACCAGATTATATATGTAGATGATTAGCAGGATCTCAGTAATTTTATTTCGAAGTCACATGAGTGACTACGTGAAGAGCCCGCCAGCCCGCATGCGCGCCAAATCCGTCGAGTCGGAGCAGTTTCGAACTGCTCTGACCAGTTAAATCAATTTTCACCGGGCTGCGCTATAGCGTGCCCAGAGTAGCTATGGAGCGTGGAAGCTCCATAGGAGCTAGAGTAAGTAGAATTTGCGACGCAGTTTAAGCTCTCCATGGGAGCAGGCGGCTGAAATTGTAGGGCTCCATGGGAGCTGGGTTTGCGGCTGTTGCCGTTATAGTTCTGCATGGCAGCAGACGGACAAAATTGAAGACCAGCGTTAGGCTCCATAGGAGCTGGGATTACGGCTGTTGCCGATATAGTCTGCACGTCAGCAGACGGCCGAAATGGGAGACCGCCGGCTAGGATAAGTTGCTACAGCTGCCGGCATCAGAGCTCCATACGGGAGCAGGCAGCCAGAGTTGGAGGCAGCGTGGGGCTCCGTAAGGAGCTAGAATTCATAAACTGCAGCTGCAGGCAGCCAGGTCTATTATCACTGCAGGGGGTTTCCAGCAGCAGGTGAGTTTTAAATATAGCCATGGCCAAGAGCTACCGCTTAGGTAAGCTCAGCCTGCCGTAGCCCGAACAATTTTAACACAGTTACTGCTACAGCTATGCTGCAGCAGCATATAGTGTATACTTTATTTTGGGCGGCTATAATAGAGTTGGCATTATTAACAGTTGCCACTGGGTCACGTTTGTAACTATCCTAGCCGATAGCATTCTAAAGTCATGTTCATTTCTTTGGCAATATAACAAATATGTCTTATCATACCAATAAAGTTTATGTTTTAAAGATAATTACAAAGGACATTTATTATCACTTACACCAGTGGTGTAGTGGAATTGGACTTGCCATTGCAGTCCAGAGCTCCTGGCTTAGGAAACCTTGTTTGAGTGTGCCTATCAGACACCTGTGGGAGCTACACCTGGTGGCGTCATGGTCATTTCCGCTCACTAGAGGGGACTGTTGAAGATTATTTTACAAGAGACTCCAACTATATGCATATCGATAACGTAGTTGAATCTCTGATTTAATAGGGATAGGCTTCTTTTAATCATATAAATGTAATTGCCTATGACAACACCTGGCAGGGTTGCAGTATTTCTCCCACCTTGTCTGGTGTATAAGGGCCAGAGGCGCTCCAGTCCTTCCCTGTAATACTCCATTGGCTCCACAGGAGAGCAAAGACTCGGAGTCACTAGCAGGTGCAATCTGTTTGGTAAATGTTGATACCAACAGAGCTGCAGCTAGTCTCGGTTTGGCTGCTGAAGGAAGCAGCCTGACAACCCCAAGTCGGGGCAAAGTCATGGCCAAGTCTTGGGATATATATGGCAGATGTCTTTTGGTGTTTGTCCCAATTAGAAAATCTGATGAATCAAATTATAACTATTCTCTAACATTATGCAGGGTGTCTTTTATTTGACCACTCTAATAGCCTCCACTCATTGTAATGTGCGATATATATCAATACATTGTTATGCAAATATTCCTCTAATTTTCCTAATGGGACCAGTATCTTAAGATGATTATGCTTTCAGCAACTGATCTCAGCATAAAGAACACAGCTTTTACTCAATATCTGGCTTAGTCTCTATGTCATACTGACATTAGGGTAGCTTGCTATCGCAATAATCTCATAAGCAAATGAGCAGGATTGCGTACATTTGAGATTGACAGCATACCCACCAGAGCAGAGATCAGGGATGTCATTAGGTATACAAGTGCACTCAGTTGCTAGTGCCTATGGAATGGAAGATAGTTCTTTTGTTATTCAATAGTCTCAAGATATTGCTGATGGCTCATTAACAGTCAATAGAATGGATTTCCCTTTCATCCTACAGCATGAGGTTTACATGGTGCAGGTTAATAAATTATAAAATTTGGTGGAATATGTCTGGATATTTGCAGATTGTATTATGCACAGTGTTACATGAGTTATTGTCTAACTCGACAGTCTATTGGGTCTATGGTCCAGTTAAGAACAATGGCCATGTATGCAAGTTAGCATCATGATATTAATAACTCGTATTTTTTCCTACCATTATGGTTTATCTGTTTAAGTGTTTCACACACAGATTGTGTCACTGCATGAAACCACAGATCTTTGAAATCTTCATGTAGTCACTCACGTGACTTCAAAATAAATAGAAAGATTAAACGAGAACTTATCATTTGAAGTTTGATCTTTATTTTATAAGAAGTTGAAGTGAGGGATTACGTGTCCTCCACTCCGAACCCTATTCTCATAAAGATCATTCGGTAGTTCTAATCCTTTAATCTTCCTATAACTTAGGTCAGCAACTATTCTGTGGTTTCATACAGCTACTTTGAAGATTGACGCACATGCGGGCTGGCTGGCTCTTCACATAATTCCTCACTTCAACTTCTCATAAAATAAAGATCAAACTTCAAACGGTAAGTTCTCGTTTAATCTTTCTATTATGAGGTAATCTCTCAGGTAGGGGCCTATTAAATCCTCACATGCTTTTTCTTAATTCGGGGTGACACAGTGGCTCAGCTGGCATACCTGCTGCCTCACAACGCCAGAGACCCAAGTTTGATCCTGATCTCGGGTACTCTGCATGGGGCTTGCACATTCTCCCTGTGACCGATGCAGATGTGGCAACACCATGAGTACCAGATGTCTTATATTGAGGTTGGAGGAGGTGCAGGTGAACTGTCGGCAAAAAAATAATTTCACTGCATCTTGGTACCTCGGTACACGTGATAATAAAAGGACCATTGAACCTCTGTCTCACCTGGAAGGGCCGTTTACAACTCCGGATGGAGTTGAGGGCGGAGGTGTAGTGGCGGGTGTTACATCAGCTACAGTTGCAGGGGAAATTGTCGGGGAGGGGGAGTAATGACACACATGGGGAGAGTGATCCCTGCAGAAGGCAGAAAGGTGTGGTGGATGAAGAGCAAATGCAATTAGTTTATGTGCCCGGCCACGTAGTGTGTTCAATTTCAGAGATGCTAAACTCTTTAATACTTCCTCATTGACCATGCTCATCCCATGCAGTATTTCATACTCTTCTTCCTTAGCTATAATGTCATAGAGTAATACAGTGTGGAAACAGGCCCTTCGGTTCAACATGCCCACGGCGACCAACACGCCCCAGTTACATTAGTCCCACCTGCCTGCATTTGATCCATCTCCACCTAAACCCATCCCATCCATGTACCTGTCTAAATGTTTCTTAAACTTTGCGATAGTACCTGCCTCAACTACCTCCTCCAGCAGCAGGTTCCATACACCCACCACCCTTTGTGTAAAAAAAATCATGCCTCAGGTTCCTGTTAAATCTTTTCCCCCTCTCCTTAAACCTATTGTAACTACATAAAGAGGTAATCTTGGGGTGGAGACAAAGGATATGAGTAAGATGATTGAAGAATATTTTGTGACTGAGCTTATGAAAGAGAGAGTGCAGGCAATCAATATTGTTTCCACAAACATCTGTCAGATGATACTTACCACAGATATGCTTTAATTAGGTTTGTAGGTAATTCTCAATCGGTTCAAATATTTTCGGAAGATGGCAGATCAAATATTGCTGTTCCAAATTCAGAAATCTTTAAGTTAACCTTTGCCCTACTGAAACAGAGAAACATAGAGAATAGGAACTGGAGGTGATCATCCACTCTTCATGCTCTCTCCTCATCATCCCTCAATTCCTTTCCCATTGAGCAAAATAACTCACCTTTTCCTAAACATATTTAATAATTTGTCCTGCACATCCTCCAATATTGAAGAATTCCACAGATTTACCACCCTCGGTGAAGAAATGCCTCATTATTTCGGTTCAAAGTGGCAAAGCCTTCGTGAATGATGGTTTGCCATCCTCTTAAGCAGTGGAAGAAATCTCAAACAGTAGCCCCGAACTCCCAGAGCTCTTAATAGGAGAATGGAAGATATAACTTGCAACTTCTTTAAATTGTCAATACTCCTGTCAAGTTAGATATTTACCAAAGAGTGCTTGCTAAGTACTCAGTCTGAAGAGGTGTCCCAACCTGAAACGCCATCTATCCATGTTCTTCGGAGATGCTGCCTGACCTGCTGAGTTATTCCAGCACTTTGCCTCTTTTTTTTGTAAACCTGTATCTGCAGTTGCTTTTGTCTCCATAGTACATTCCTGCATAGATGAGTCAGGTGATGGAGGTAAGTAGAGCATTGAACATTAGTAAAATAAAATATTGATTCAGTGTTCACTGTGCAATTACAGATTCCCTTAAATAAAAATGATTTCTGTAAGGCCAAAATTGCACTGAATATCAACCCGTAATATCAATTCTCATGGCATATGTCCATTCAAGCTCATTTTTCAGGAAAGAAATGAAGGGCGCAGGGAGGACAAAAATTAACAGTGAAGGAAAATAAGAGAACGGAGAAAGGAGAATGGGGATAAAACTGGAAAGGTAGACGGCAGCAAAATAGAAGGGCTGGGAAAGTGAAGTCATGTTATGTCATAAAAAATGGACCTGGCTGTTTTGCTTCCAGAATTTAAATCAACCAATTTCACATCAAGAATGAGCACAAACAAACTCTGCTTCTGAATCTTCAACAAACTAATGCAAAATACACAGAAAAATCCAGGCTAGAGCAGCCTGTTAGACTGCCATGGCATGTCCAGCAGTGGAGACTTATTGGATGCTGCCTCTTGGCCAGTCCATTGGCAGTCCATGAGGGAAGGACTGGATAGTCAAACCTGCATAAATCAAGGAGCAGATGAAGCAAACCCAGGACATGGCTTTATCTCAGGAGATGACAAAGAACAAAGCAATCATTGTAGATTGTAGGAATGGCTGCCTGGGTCGAAGCACCAACTGGGGACTGTCATATGCCTAGGATGCAGCAATAACTAAATAGTATAATTTGAAAACAGCTCTGCATCCCCAAGAGTAGCCAGAAGGAACGAGCTCTATAAACCATGAAGTTTGATCCTGATCTTGGGTACTCTGTGCAGAGTTTGCACATTCTCCCTGTGACCACGTAGGTTTCCTCCTGGTGCTTTGGTTGTCTCCCACAACCCAAAGACGTGTGGGTTTGTAGGTTAATTGTCCTCTGTATATTGCCTCTACAGTAATGGGAGTGGACGCAATAATTTGATAAGTTAGAACGAGTGTGAATGGGTGAATGAGTGTGATGGTCGGAGTGGACTCAGTGAGACAAAGGGCCAGTTTCCATGCTGTATCTTTCAATCAAATTAAATCAATTCAATCAATTAAATTTAAATGGGAGAAAATCAACGATGTTCCTTTATCAGCATAAATTCCAGCCACCCTGTTCTTGGCATTCACGATTCATGGGTGATCCAATAATTCAGGGGACAAACCAAAGAAAATCTCCCTTAATATGTGTGGGTTTTGGGGGATTTCCAAAGTGCTCAAAACTGGAAATTGAGTGGGCACTCTGATGTCACAGCATGACCAAACCCAGACCGTCTTTGAATGTTTCTGAGACTATTTTGTCTTTGAGTCTCAGAATACTCAGACTCAAAGACAAATTGCAAAGTCTAGAGATGGTATAGCAGTAAACTGACTTCAGGGTAGTGGTGACCGTTAAAGGTCAACGTTGCCACCATATGAATGATCTAAGACTAGAATTCTAAGATCTTTCGTCCCAGTATTCAATTTAACTGGACTTCTAAGATATTCTTTCATCGCAGTATTCAAATCAAACTCCACTATTTCATCGCTGTTTTTTTCAATTATGCCTGTACCACTAACAATAGTCAAGTGCAACAATCTCATTTGGGTACCATCGTCTTCACCTTACATCTCATTGTTTCTCCATCACTGGCCAGTCGTCAGAGGCTTCTTACCTCAGGGCAGAGCCAGTTCAGGGAGAAGATGCTTGCTATCCTTCAAAACAACAGCAACAAGTTCAAGTTCAAGTTCGTGTTTACTGTTACTTAACAAACTAAGGTACAGTGAAATTTGAGTTACCATACAGCCACACTAAGTGAACAGCAACTCCACCATTTAACACAATTTAACATAGACATACACCACAGTGGAATCCACATTCCTCAGTGTGATGGAAGGCAATAAAGCACAGTCATCTTCCACCTTTGTTCACGCGTGGTGGTCAGGGCCTTTGATCCCGCAGCAGTCGCCACTGCCGACGGTCCAATGTCCGAAGCCCTCGCGCCGGGATGATGGAAACTCCGGTGTCGGGACAGATTGGAATACTCCGCGGCATGGAGCTCCTGAGGCAACCTCTTCTTACCGGAGGTCGCGGCTTCACAGTGTTAAAGTCCAAAGGCCCCGCGGTCGGAGCGCTTTCGCTGACGATCCTCGGCAAAAGATCACCCGCTCCGCAATGGTAAGTCCGCTCCATGCCTACGGCTTGAATCTCCGAGCCGGTCTCCAGGAAAGGCCGCACCAATCCAAGTTGTTAGGCCCCAGGTGGGGACGGAGATGCGACACGGAAGAAAAATTGCATCTCCGTCGAGGTAAGTGGCTGAAAAAAGTTTCCCGCAATTCCCACCCCCCCCCCCCCCACCCCTCATATAAAACATACCAAGAAACACTAAAACATACCCTTAAGACACATTTAAAATAACAAAAACAGAGAAGGAACACGACAGGCTGCTGGCGAGGCAGCCATTACGGGCGCCACCAGGCCATGAAGGTGAGATCGCTGTCAATGATTCTAGACCAATAATTAGTTTAAGTTTAAGGAACTGCAGATGCTAGTTTACAAAAAAAGACAAAAAGTGCTGTAGTAACTCAGCAGGTCAGGCAGTACCCCTGGTGTACCTGGGAACGCAAGGTTTCGAGATGTACAAGACTCTGTACAAATATTTTAAGGTCAATGTAAACTGTTACTGGATTTCTCCAATCTCTTTAAAATTATAGGAGGACAGATTCTGTTCATTCTCCAAGAGGGCAGAAAACCACTCAATTAATTTTGCAGCTGGTAAGAATTCCCAAATCGTAGAGATGTCTTTAATGCTACATTCGATGCAATTAGTGTAAGATCGATGTCACAAGCTTCTGGATTTCAGTAAAGGGCCTGTCCCACTTCGGCTATTTTTTAGGTGACTACAAGCGACTAGGCTGTCGCCACATGGTTGCCGGGGTATCGCCTATATGGTCATGAGTTGCCTCCTCAGTTGCCCAAAGAGTCGTAGCGTCTTTCTGGTCGCTGCTGGATTTTCAACATTCAAAATTTTTTGCCGACAGTCAGAGACAGTGGGTTGACGCCAATGAGCGTAGCTTGACTTCTACTGAAACACTAAATCCAAGTGTTTGTGCTGGCCAAGCTGAAAAATATCACGAACCCCCTGCTGGACCCTCTGCAGTTTGCATATTGGACCACTAGATCTATGGATGAAGCAGTCAACATGGGCCTGCACTTCACCCTTCAGCACCTAGACCGCCTGGGGACCTATGCGAGGATTTTGTTTGTTGATTTTAGCTCTGCATTCAACACCATTGTGCCAGACTTTCCAAGTTGACTGTTCCTGAACTCCTCTGTTGGTGGATCACCAGCTTCCAAAGCAGCATGTGAGGCTGGGAAAGCACATCTCGGACCCGCAGACCCTCAGCATAGGAGCACCGCAAGGATGCGTACTCTCCCCTCTCCTCTACTCTCTCTCTGCCAATGACTGCACCTCCACTGACTCCTCTGTCAAGCTTCTCAAGTTTGCGGACGACACAACCCTGATTGGACTGATCCAGGATGGGGAGGAATCTGCCTACAGACAGGAAGTGACACAGCTGGCGTCCTGGTGCCGTAGCAACAACCTAGAGCTCAATGCTCTTAAGACAGTGGAATTGATTATAGACTTTAGGAGAGCTCCCCCTCTCCGCACCCCACTCACCATCAACAACACCACAGTCACATCTGTGGTGTCTTTTAAGTTCCTGGGAACTATCATCTCCAAGGACCTTAAGTGGGGGGCTACCATCGACTCCACAGTCAAAAAGGCACAACAGAGGATGTACTTTCTGCGGCAGCTGAGGAAGCACAATCTACTACAGGCAATGATGGTCCAATTCTACACAGCCATCGTAGAGTCTGTTCTCACCTTCTCCATTATGGTCTGGTTTGGCTCAGCCACCAAGCACGACACCCGGAGGCTGCAGCGAATCGTCCGATCAGCTGAGAAGGTTATTGGCTGCAACCTTCCCTCCATTGACGAACTGTGGACTGCAAAGGCCAG
This sequence comes from Okamejei kenojei, assembly GCA_035221665.1. Classification (NCBI taxonomy): domain Eukaryota; kingdom Metazoa; phylum Chordata; class Chondrichthyes; order Rajiformes; family Rajidae; genus Okamejei; species Okamejei kenojei. The sequence goes on from CM069134.1 coordinate 24,571,728, forward strand.
GAAGTAAGTGGGTAAGATCATCTCTGACCCCTCTCACCGTGGCCACAAACTCTTTGAATCACTTCCCTCTGGAAGGCGACTCCGGACTGTCAAAGCTGCCACAGCCACACATAAAAACAGCTTTTTTCCATGAGTAGTTGCTCTACTCAACAGCCAAAAATCTGTAGCCTCCTTTTGCTCTGGTATTTAATTTAATTTACATGTTTAATCAATAATATTTTATTATTAATGTTTAATGTTTTATGTGTCATTCCTAACTGTCACTGTATGTCATGATGTCACTTGTGGGCGGAGCACCAAGGCAAATTCCTTGTATGTGAATACTTGGCCAATAAACTTATTCATTCATTCATTCCTGACATATGTTCTGTCATAGGGTGTCACCGGTGCTGACCGGTGAATTCCATTGGCGACTACCGGCGTCAGCCTACGACAACCGGCGACAGGTACCGGCGACTGAATTGTCTTCAGTTGTCTTCAGTTGTCGTCAACAGGGTTGTTGCTTGTCATAGCTTGTCGCGAGTGGATGTAGGTTGACTTCAGTTGCCGTAAGTTGTCGCCTGTGTGGTTGTAGGTGTGGTCATAGGTGGACATCCTAATGGGTCTCTGGTTGTCGGTAGCTTGCCGTAGCTTGATGTCGACTAGGTGGTAGGTTGTTGTAGCTTGTCATAGACATTGTCATGGGGGGGGGGGTCCAGTCGCTGGTTTTTCGACAACCTGCTACGACTATGACAGTTGCCGGCAGTCACCTAAAACATCACCTAAGTTGGACAGACCCTTAAGATACACCAACCCCAACCGAACAGTCATTCTTGGTATTACTGAGAGACAGAAATACAGTGATCTGCATGTCATCCCAAAACCAACTGCTCCACAACATCACGCCAAAACTACTCCTCACTATCATTCGCTAAATTCTGAAGAAGGGTCTCGACCCAAAACGGAGTCTGAAGAAGGGTCTCGACCCGAAACGTCACCCATTCCTTCTCTCCAGAGATGCTGCCTGTCCCGCTGAGTTTACTCCAGCATTTTGTGTCTATTCCCTAAATTAAGGCAGTTTAGGACAAAGTTGTCTAGTAATATTATTGAGTTCATGATTTCACCATCAATGTCAGCAGTTGTAATGGTACTACTACAATAGTGGCATTTAAAAAACTTAGGGACCTGGATATGCAGGGAATGGAGGGATATGGACTATGTGCAGGCAGAGGAGATTAATTTAACCTGGCATCATATTTGACACGGACGTTATGGACTGAAGAGCCTGCTCCTCTGCTGTATTGTTCTACATTCTATGTTCTAATGAAGCCCCACCCAAACTCTTCCCATAGTGTTTCAGGATGTTCATAAATTCACATTCATGTCATAGGAGCAGAATTAGACCATTCGGCCTATCAAGTATTCCTGCCATTCAAACATGGCTGATCTATCTTTCCGTCTCAATCCCATGCTCCTGCCTTCCCCCTGTGACCTTTGACACCCTTACTAATCAAGAATCTATCAATCTCTGCTTCAAAAATACCCAAAGACTTGGCCTCCACATTGTACTGTAGCAATGAATTCCACAGATTCACCACCCTCTGGCTAAACCTCCTCATCTCCTTTATGAAGGTACATCTTTTATTCTGAGGCTGTGCCCTCTGGTCCTAGACTCCCACTAGTGGAAACATCCTCCCAACATCCACTCTATCCAGGCCTTTCATTATTCAGTAGGTTTCAATGAGACACCCCTTCATCCTCCTAAACTCCAGCATCAGAACTGTCAAACGCTTATTAAATGTTCACCCAATCATTCCTGGGATCATTCTAGCAAACCTCCTCTGGACCCTCTCCAATGCCAGTGGTGGCATTGGGGCCCAAACTTGCTTACTATACTCTGCAGCCTGACCATTGCCCTATAAAGCCTCAGCATTGCATCCCTGCTTTTATATTCCAGTCCTCTCAAAATGAATGCTGACATTGCAAGACACACCAAGTGGCATACAACAGGCACTACGCTCCAGGACACACACTCCAAGTATCATGTGGCAAGCAATCAGCAACTGCTTGCCAGGCAGCGCAGTTGACTCTGATCTCAACTGTGCACATGAATGGCCCTGTTCCAGGCAGCTCATGTCAAGTGGCACATCCCAGACACAAAACATCAGCCTCTGCACTCCAGACAGCATTTGCCGAGCAGTGCATTCTGGACAGCTGACAAGAGTCCTTCACATCCGAGAGTGAACGCCAAGCATTGCACTCCAGGCAACAGACAACAATCGCTCCACTCCAGCCAGCAGCCAACTATCACTGCACTCCCGATGCTACATCTCTACCCACAGGATGGCACACACAGGCAATTGTGAACCCAATCCCATAAATCAGATGGCACACAGCGGACAGGAAGAATTAGGCACATGTGCATATACCAGGCGACACATACACAGCATTGACCCACGACTGTTTACCATATGTCAAGTTTTGTTACATGTGCAAAACGTTTTCAGATTCAAGCAAAATTAATTAATTTGACAGGCCCCACAGCATAAGCGCTCACATCGCAGGGCTGGAAACTGGAAGTATCCTGAGCTAATTCTGCTACCACCATCATCTATTGCGACAAGTGATGGCTCCCACTGATTGTTGCCGGAATCTTGTGTCCTTGCGTCAGGACGGACGATGACAGAGAGGTCAACATTTTTAACAAGATGGACATGAGAAAAAGAAGAGGAATCAATTTGACAGGCAGTTGCATCTCCAAGTTGCTGGTTTTCCCAGAGGATATCTTCAGCACTTTCTCTCATCATGACAGCCCTGGCCCTAGTTATCAGAGATTCCCATTGTTTTATCCATTCCTCTGCATCCTCTGTGCAACTTAAGTCCAATTACAGTGCAAGAAGGAACTGCAGATCCTGGTTTACACTGAAGATAGACACAACAGTAACTCAGTAACTGGAGTAATTCAACAGGTCAGGCAGCATCTCTGGAGAAAAGGAATAAGTGACATTTTGGATCGAGACCTTTCTTCATACTGAGAGTCAGGAGAGTCAGCTAGAGGTCCTAGCTTTCCTAGATGTGATGAAAGGTCTTCAACCTGAAATGTTAGCTTTGTTTCTCCTTCCACAAGCTACCTACCTGCTGAGTATTTACAATATTTTCTATTCTTATTTCAGATCACCAGCTTCTGTAATTTAATTTCCAGATTTCCAGCACTTTGGGTCTGAAATTGTCAGTTTGTATTGTTAGTTTGGGATTATTGAGGGGTTATAAAATGATGTAAAGTTACAGCCATTAATTTTAAAAAAAAAACACGTCTTCACAATATCTACCCTAATGTACATTGAAACCAGGAATCAGTTTGAAATTAAAAGGAGAGTGTAGTAGAAAAGATGTCTACTCACATGGCCATGATTTGTTTTCAATTTAATCAGCTGATTGCAGGACAGTGGGTTATATTAATTGGCCCAAATCAAACCAGAAAACAATAGACAATAGGTGCAGGAGTAGGCCGTTCGGCCCTTCGAGCCAGCACCGCCATTCAATGTGATCATGGCTGATCATCCCCAATCAGTACCCCGTTCCTGCCTTCTCCCCATATCCCTTGACTCCGCTATCTTTAAGAGCCCTATTTAGCTCTCTCTTGAAAGTATCCAGAGAACCGGCCTCCACTGCCCTCTGAGGCAGATAATTCCACAGACTTCAATTTAAGTTATAGAATCTTAGAGTCACAGAGTCTTACAGCATGGAAACAGGCCCTTCAGCCCAACTTGCCAACACCGGCCAACATGTCCCATCTACACTCATCGCATCTGCCTGCGTTTGGCCCATATCCTTATAAACCTGTCCTACCCTTGTACCTGTCTAAGTGTTTCTTAAACGTTGCAATAGTCCCTGCGTCTCCTACCTCTTCCGGCAGCGTGTTCCATACACACACCACCCTTTATGTAAAAAAGTTGCGTTCCTATTGGACTTTCCTCCTATTCGACCCTCATCTTGTCCTATGGTTCTCAAATGGTATTTCTCACCGTTGTGGCAGAGATGAAGGAAGCTTCCACACCAGACTTATGTTATCACTTGGCACACTAAGCATGGTCATAGGCATATTTCCTATGACCATGCTTGATATGCCATGTGACAAAATATCGATAATTGTGGTATTTGTGTACTTATGAAAGTCAGCCCTCATGACACTCATTTTGTTTGTCTGGGTTCTCTGTCCTCAGAAGCATTTAGACCATCCCTATGAATGTGTTTGTCTCAGCAATATGCTCCCTTTGTAAATATATTATTCGACTCTAAGAGTCGTACATCACGGAAACAGGCCCATCAGCCCAACGTCCATGCTGATCAATATGGTCCATCTACGCTAGTCCCGCCTGCCTGCGTTTTGGCCCTAAATATTCCTCTAAAGCTTACTTATCCATGTATATGTCCAAAAGTCTTTTAAATTGTATATCTAGTACTGCCTCAACTACCTCATTTATCAGTTTGGTCCATATACCCACCACCCTCTGTGTGAAAAGTTATCCCTCAGGATCCTATTAAATCTTTCTCCTGGCACCTTAACTTTAGTCCTCTGGTTCTTGATTTCCCTAGCATGAGTAAGAGATTGTGCATTCATCCTATCTTTTTCCCCTCAGATTTTATACACCTCTATAAAATAGTAAGATTAAACGAGAACTTACCAGTTTGAAGTTTGATCCTGATTTTATAAGGAGTTACGATGAGCGATTACGTGAAGAAGGCCGTCAGTCCGCTTACGCGTCAATCTTCAAAGCAGCGGTGTGAAATCACAGATGATAATGGTTGAACTGAACATAGTAAGATTAGAGAAGAGTAGAACTACCAGATGACCATAATAATATAAGGGTTGGGAGCGGTGGGCAAGAAATCGCTCATCGTAACTCCTCATAAAATCAAGATCAAACTTCAAACTGGTAAGTTCTCGTTTAATCTTACTATTTTACTTCAGAGTCACGTGACTGACTACATGAAGATTTCAAAGCTCTGTGATTTAATGCCGGAAACAAATCCTTGCATTACACATTGCATGAAGTGATCATGGATGAGTGAAAAAGATTAATGCATTCAGAAATGGCTTAATTTGTTAAAATGCTGATGCTTTAATCATCAAAAGAAAATAATAGTGACCCCTTTCATCAAGGGGAAAACTATAAAACAGAGTCTAAAATGGAGTTGGCAAATACTCCCGGTTTGGCAATGGGTTATATAAAATGTTGGTAAAGTATGTTCCTTTGACCATCCTGCAGCTGCTAGGATGTGGTCCTGAGGAACGTACATAACCCTTGGAGCTGATATAGTAACAGCCCTGGTGAAGTGAGTGTGGTAAATATTAGTATTGACTCATGCATTAGCCAAAACCCCGGATAGCCACATGGAGATGGTAGAACTAATATTTCTATGAAGTTTTTAGTAACTAACAAACATTGCTAGTGAGGAGCCTTAGAGGCTCTAGGTGACCTAGACGTATAGTAGTAAAGGTGTGACCACACATTACCGATGGTCCATAGGGTATGCCATGAAACTTGTTTGAGACTAAAGCCCCTGGTTAGTTCTGGATACTAAATCAAAAACATAAAACGTTATGTATTAGCAGATGTTACCATTCTGTCCAGTCGCAATACGTTGTGACTGGACCCATGCACTAAGGCCAGTGCCATGAGGATAAGTACCTTAGAAAGCCGGCTAAAGCTAAGGATGTAGCTGGAGCCCCCGGTGAAGTAATATTAACATTACGTCAATGTCCCATACTTCCGTGTTTCCGGGCCTGGGAGAACTTGTATTAAAGATATCCTTATTATTCTGGATATCAGAGCGTGAGACCTGACAGTGTGGGTCCCACTGCTGCAGCAAATATGATGAGAAGGCACGTAGGCACAGTGAATGGCACTTTACTTAATTATTGTCAACGCTTCCCATCTGCTGAAGTGGAAATGTACTGCCTTATGGTGCTTCCCCTGCACTCTGCAGTGTGCACTACATGGATCGGTCAGACTACCCGAGCCGTAGGCATAGCCGTCTCAGAGACTGCAAGTCAATTAATTGATTTTCTTGCAGTGGCTGGTTTCCCGTGCCACAGGCAGAACCAGCAAGTTTATGTTTTGATTGACCATATTAGGTTCTATATCATTCCCAACATTAGCGGGAACCGTGTGCCAGTCAGGCAGTTCGAAATGCCTGAAGTGGTGTCTTGCCGGATTTATTGCAAGACCCAACTGAAATGGCAGTATGGAGGAAAGACATGCAAGAAACATTCCTCCCCAGTGTTGCGATAGTGTATCTCTCGCCACTGTATGCCACATATTTACAACTGGTAAATGAGCCTGGATGTAAACATATCGATATTCGGTGTTCTATCGAGCCATGATGACATTAAACACTTTGTGATCCATTCTGTGTTGTCATTGATTTCACTTGATGATACAATAGCCTCAAACGAGGTTAGGTAAATATCATGGGATACTTTAACTTTATTGCACCCATGTGACTAACATATGCCACCACCATAGTGTATCAACTTGGAGTTGAGCATGCAGATTATGCATATTCGCACAATAACCTTTAACCTATAGGATACACCTAGTGTTTATAGGTAGTTGATACCAATAACAGAAAAATTTGTGACTCATGCAAACCGCATCCGCCTCCATAATTGGAGATGGCAGTCGTAATTTCTCATCTTTGAGGACTAGCATCAGTTTGTAATTACTGCGCATTACTGACCAAACTTACTGGAGCAATGCTTAATACTGCCACCATTGTGACTTCGGTAGCTTCAGGTGGGATAGGCATGGGTCTATTAACAATGACCTACATGGTACTTGAGGGGTTAATTCTTTGCACGTTGTAGTTCTGATAATGCAAAGACCCAATTTGCACCACTGGAACACAGCTGCTATATTGCCAATTACACTTGATGAGTAGATGGCTGCTAAATAACAACGAGGTTGTTACATGCTTCTGTTAATTCCACCTCTTGCCCCAGGGCGGAGTCCCTGTTAAGTTGATTGTTAAATGTAAATCCCAACAGTCAATTGTTCTGATTGGTATCAACTTAAATTTAACTGGATGGATCAAAGGACCCCAATTCCTCAAATATAGTTTGGGCTGCAACAGTTAATTTAGTAAAATACAGCGTTTAAAACATCATCCAGATAGGGGATAACAAATGTTCTAGAGCTCTGAGCAGCCCAAGCACCGGTTTAACTAATTTGGTAAATAAACCTGGGAGCTGAAGTTAGCCCATTTTGCAACGGTTTAACTGTTAGCATTGACCCATCCAGATAAATTTCAAATATCTCCGGTGATCCCTGTGAATGGGAACTGAATAGCATGCATCTTTGAGATCGATGCCTGCCATATAGCTCCTATAGAATCAATAATTAGACAGTAACGAAGTCTATACTGCACATGCTAGTTAAATCTGGATGAAGTGACATCTTCCATCTTTCACCCTGTCCTGAAAGGCAATCCTGCCCATAATACTGGGCCTGTCTCGAAAGACAACTCCGGCCCCAATTCCAAGCCTGCTTGGAACCTATGTATGTTGTGCAGTATAAAGTAATCACATTGTATCATCAGTTTATTAAACCCAGATCTGAACCTCTTGCAATCATAGTCACTTGTAGAAAAACACAAGTGTAAATATTACCAACATGTAAATGGTCCCCAACCCATGTTTTGGAGGAACCAGACCCACCTACCTCCATGGCTACCGGTGGTCTTATGGTAAGCCCAAATGCCGCTGATGCAGGTTCTTTTTCCCCTCCTTGATCGGAGAGTAGGACTGGTAGGGTGCGTAGATTCCATATTTCCCCTGAGACCGGCTTGGCCTTGGTCTGAAAACCCTCATCATACTGAGCCTGCCTCGTAAGACAGCTCTGGCCATAATTCTGAGCCTGCCTTGAAAGACAATGCTGGCCATATTTCCGTGCCCAGCTTTCAAGCTGCCACCAGCTTCAGTGAACCGCTGCCCCCCGATGGAGGCGTGGGGTGTGTCGTCGCCTACTGATGAAGCTTCGCTCGTCATCGGTACCTTGATTAGTTCGACAGCTTTTTGCTTCCACATCCTGGTCTGACCTGTGGGAAAAGTCTTACCTGAAGAGAGGATTCGGCGGCTGGTTTCATTTCCTGGATTTCATGCCCTCCAATGTCACTCGGATAGCGCTGTTCACTGCCGGCACTTGTAGCATTTGCTAGTATCTCTCGAAGCCATATGCACGTGCTCCAGTATGTTCCATGGACATACTTAGAATTTGAAGTCAGTTCCATACAGATCACTCTCACTCCCCTCCACAGAGAGGGAGATTCATAGGCAACCCTGAAAACAGGTGCTGCCACAGGCCCGAGGATACCTGCACTGACATGGCCCCTCCAGCGGCCTTATGTCAGGTTTTTGCTCTGGGTCAGACTGAAACTGACCCTGAATTCTCCCCTCCTCAGAGAAGGAGACATTGTGCAGCCCTGAAAACAGGTGCCGCTGCCTGCGGGTTCTCCATAATACCCGGGCTGATAACTCCCTCCTTTGGAGTATATCACTGTGGAGCACCTCTCCATCAGGTGCTCCATGTGGGTTTGAACGTTTGAAAACGTTTACCCATGTAGGAGGGGAATCCCCTCCATCAGGAAAACCTCCTGGCCTGTCTTCCCTAGTCCACAGGCCTCACCGTCTTACCTTTGGTTTTTTCCCCCTTTTTGGGACCGGCAGCAGTCTGGAAGCGGCTGACCGCTATGTGTTGGTGGGGTCTTTTCCTGGCCTGACTTCCACAGGCCTGCCCCACTGCTGTTGGTTTACTCCCTACCTGGGGAACCACAGGGGTCTAGAAATCCCCTGTATGTGGGGTGGGGGGGAACCCGCCTGGCCTGACTTTACAGACCTTGCCGGCCTGTGGTTCGTTTTACCCCCTACCTGGGAACCACAGCCGGCCTGGAGCAGATGTCCCCTGTTGTCAGGTGGGGGGGACTCTCCTGGCCAGGCTTACAGACCTTGCCGGCATGTGATAGTTTTACCCCCTTCCGGGGAGCCACAGCCGGTCTGGAAGCCACTGGCGGGGTTGTCAGTGACTTGAGGCTGGCGAATCCAACGGCCGCCGGCTACCCGCACTTCTGCCATCTCTGTAGCCGGTTTCCCCTCGGTCCCAGTACCGTGGCCGAGACTGGGATTCCCCGTGGTCCATAACCGGTTCCGCGGCCCTTCCGGACTTCGCCCCAATCATGTCGAACAGGTACATCTCTGAACAGAGAGCCCTGCAAAAAAGAAAACACAAGAAACCTGGAAGTAAGGTAAGACTTACCGTCAGGTTGAACTTACCGCTGGACGGAGCAACGCTGCCGCCAGTCGGCTCGTTCGCACAGAGCGGGTCAATGTAATGACGTGCAAGCGGACTGACGGCCTTCTTCACGTAGTCACTCACGTAACTCCGAAGTAAAACCGCCCCTATACACCTCTATAAGAATATAGATCGAGCCTGCCCAACCTCTCTCTTTGTCTCAGGCCCTGGAATCCTCACAGCTTTGCCATAATTATCTGCATTTCTTCCATCTTAATGTCATCTTTCCTCGAGCAGGGTTATCAAAACTAAATGCAATGCTCCAAATGCAGCATCACCAATATGTTGTTCAACTGTGACATAACATTCCAACCTCCATACGCAACACCATAACTGAAGAAGGACCAATGTATCATAAGCTTTTATGACCACCCTATCTACCTGTCACGCCATTTTCAGGGAACTGTCTACCTGTACTCCCACCATGCCACAACATTCCCCAGGCCCATACCATTCATTGTGAAGGTGCTGGCCTTGTTTGATTTCCTGAAATGCAACACCTCATGCTTATCTGCATTAACCTCCAATTGCCCATTTTTCCAGTTGATCAAGATCCAGCTGTAATTTTTGATAACCATCTTCACCATTTACGATATCTCCCAGTTTAGCATAATCTGTAAAGTTACTAATCATGCCTTGTAGATTCTCATCCAAATTGTTGATACAAACTGCAAGCAACAATGGGCCTCACACTGATCACTGAGGCACACCACGAGTCACAGGCCTCCAGTTTGAAAAAACAACCTACCAACATCACCCTCTGTTTCCTTCCATGAAGCCAATTCTCCCTTCATTTGGCTGGCTCACCCTAGATCCCAGGCGATCTAACCTTCCAGAGCAGCCTACAAAGCAGATCCTTATCAAAGGCTTTGCTGAATTCAATATAGACAACATCTGCTGCTTTGCCCTCGTCAACCATTTTGGTTACTTCTTCAGACATGACCTCCCATGTACATAAACATGCCGACCATCCTTAATCAGCCCTCGTCTATCCAAATGCACATATATCTTATCCCTCAGAATCCTCTCCAGTAACTTGCCTACCACAGATGCAAGGGTCATGGGCCTAAAGTTAACAGGCTTTTCCTTTTCCCTTCTTAACTAGAGGCACAACATTAGCCACCCTCCAATCTTCCGGCACCTCACCTGTGTCTAATGATGACTAACAGTAAGATTAAATGAGAACTTACCAGTTCGAAGTTTGATCCTTATTTTATGAGGAGTTACGATGAGGGATTTCGTGAAGACCCCGCCAGCACGCATGCGCGACATTCTTCAAAGCAGCGGTGTGAAATCACAGATAGTAGAGTTGACTGAAGATAGTAAGATAAGAGAACTAACATACCAGTTGACCTTATAATAGAGGGTTGGGAGCGGAGGACACGAAATCCATCATCGTAACTCCTCATAAAATAAGGATCAAACTTCGAACTGGTAAGTTCTCGTTTAATCTTACTATTTTACTTCGGAGTCACGTGAGTGACTTCGTGAAGATTTCAAAGCTCTGTGATTTCATGCCCTGGAAACGAGTCGATGCTCACACACTGCCATAATGACCAATCAAGGAAGTGTGTTAATTTATTTCAGACTTGAAGCAGTGCTGAAAAACAATAATGTATTTATTAAACAACAAATAATAAACCCCTAACTTTGGGGGGAAAATTATGATACAGAACTTAAAATAGTATCTGCAAAAGTTGCAGGTGTGGTCACAGGTTTATTATAAAACCGTTGAAAACCGTTGACTGGTGCCCAATCCCTGAGCAGGGTCAGGACTAGTCCAATATCCCAGGTCTGAGAATATCGAGGCATGGGAGGATTAGAGTTAAAAATACCCCTCATGAGTTTAGACACCAGGGGTTGGGATCCTACTCCAAGGTGTTCTAGCCCAAGCCCGAGATAGGATGATAAAGCACTCCTGGCGCAGTTGATGGCACTATAACTCAGGCCCTCGTCGTAATGAAGGCTAGCCAGGAATTCCAGTACATCCGTAATGGTGGCAGAGTTGTACGTGGTGCCAGTCCTGGAACAAAATACCTCCCATTTTTTTACATAGGTGAGGTATTGTTTCCTGGTGGACTCCCTGCATGATGCCGTGATGATGTTCATGGTCCTGTCCATCAACCCGAACTCCAGGAGAGGTCTATTCAAAACCTGCAAGCCAATAGGTTCATGTAATCATGGCACGGATGACTCTCCCCTGTCACGGGATGTACCAGTAGATTCAGGCGTTTGGGTATCGGAAGACATGGTTCTGTCACCATGCCGAGGATCACAGGGAACCATGGCTGTGTAGGCCAATCGGGTACTATCAGAATCTCTGATGCTTTAATCTCCATCAAACTTTTCATACCTTCTTTTCTATTTTCTATTCCTTTTTTCTATCTCTCTATCTTTAATTAAGGAAAAAATTATAGAAACATACTATATAAATTTTTAATATGTACACACTTATCTCTGTTTGTATGAAAAAGATTATAGATGTCTTAAAACTTGTAATTATATAAAACTATGTACTTTCAATTATACAATAACTATGAAATATAAAATTAACAATAATACAAACATTATTAATATTTTGATAACATTATGAATATTAAAAAAATGTTGTTTAAGATTGGGTACTACGTAGTTAAAATTAGCGGGGATTTCTATTTGGTAATTAGAAGAATATCTATGATTTGAGAAATCTAAGTGTATTACTTATATTAGGAATATACTACATATACTCCCAATTATATAAAATAAATAATAACGGAATGTATAATGGATAATACTACAATTATCATAAATAGTACTAATTAATAATCAATACGTTATAATTTTACACATTGTATAAATCTCAATGTCGTATAAGAGTGTACTTGGTATACTGTTTCTACAATAAAAAAATATTTAAAAAAAAAAAAAAAAAAGAATCTCTGATGCGGAGTCTAATTGAATTTTTTGCAATACCCGACTGATGAGGCAGAAAGGGGGAAATGCATAGAAAAACAAATCCCCCCAATGTAGCGAGAAAGCGTCGATCGCTACTGCCCCAGGGTCTGGTTCCCATGCAACATATGTTGGTATCTGATGGTTAAGTCTAGATGCAAAAACGTCAATATCTGGCATTCCATACCGAGCTATAATGTCGGTAAATACCAGGTGGTTCAACATCCATTCGGTGCTGTCATTGAATATGCGTGACCTGGTGTCCGCCACTGTGTTGAGCTTACCCCGGAAGGTAAGTAGCTGATATCCAAATGTTTCTTTCTATGCACCAGTGCCAGATTGAATTTGCCAATTCATCACAAGATATTTTGGCTCTTTGTAAATTTTGGTAATGTAAAGGTCCATATTGTGTGGCTGGAAAAGCAGCCACAAGTTTCCCTATTACCCTGGCAGCCTGTCGAATGGATGGTTTACTGATGCAAACAAGGCTGTTGCATGCCTCTATTAAGTCTGTCACATTGCTTTTTGGCAAGGTGACAGTCATATGAGCAGAGTTGATCGTGAATCCCAGATAATCCATTGTCACAGAAGGCATTAACTTGTATTTGTCTGGATGGATGATAAATCCCAGTTTTTTAAATAGGAGCTTGGTGGCTGTAACAGCCAATTTAGCCAATTCCAAGGTTTTCCCCACAATTAGGGTGTCATCATCAAGATATGCCATGACAATGTGTTTTTTGTTTCCGAAGAAAAGCCAATGCTGGTTTCAGTATTTTAGTAAATAGTCTGGGGGCTGTTGTTAGTCCATTAGGCAGCACTTTATACTGCCATAGCTGCCCCATCCAGATAAATTTCAAATATCTGTGGTGATCTTCATGTATAAGTTCTGAATAGTATGCATCTTTTAGGTTGATGCAAGCCATGAAGTACCCTTTGGAAACTAGTTGTTTAGCAGTTACAAACGTTTCCATTTTGAAGTGGGTATATTGCACAAAAGTATTCAGTTGTGTCAAATCAATGATAATGCAGCATCCGCCATCTTTTTTATATTTAGTGAAGATGTTTGATACAAACTCAAGAAGGTCATGTTTGTTTTTCTCTATCACTCCCTTAGAATATAATCTAAGTAGTTCCGCATGACCTTCCACTTTCTCTTTTTGTAGAACTGGTAGGAGAAGTTTGTCAACAAATTAAATTTTGTATCCCTGAATACTGTTTAATATGAAAAGATCAGAAGTTATAGAACTCCATGCATCCCGAAACAAGTGTAACCTACCCCCTATTTGTGAAGTTACATGTGCGATGTTCCCAAGGCAACCAGACCCACCTACGTCCATGGTTACCGGTGGCGCTGGGTTGGCTTCTCCGTACTTGGCTCTTGGGAGGTGGAGGCGCTGTGGTGTGGGTTTGGCGCATCTTCCAGGAAGGCCGCTCTGGGACATGGCCTAAAAAAGACCTTTGTATTGGTTGTGCGGCCTTCAGTGTTTCACCAGCTGCCCTGTCACTATGATAGCGGGCCCTGTTGGTTGTTGTAACGGCTGCACCTTCTGCGATGGTATTGCGAATTTTGATACCATTCCCAGAAGCTCGTCTTTCTGCACCCCCAGCACGTTGGGTTCTTCAGCCAACCCCTCTTCAGAGTCAGCCCAGACCTGACTCCGAATGCTCCCCTGCGAAGAGGGTGAGACATTTGGCAGCCCTGGGAAGGTTACTGCTGTGGGTCTGCGAAGAGACCCACGGTGACCAGACTTCTGCTGGAGTAGGTCACATTGGAGCAGCTGCTCTTCCATCCGCTCCATGCGGGTTAATCGACTGCCGTTGCTACTCATGAACAGCAGGACGTCAGGCCCGGACTCAGCCGAGTCAACGGGGCTGCCTGACTTCCGGGTGGCTTTGCCGCCAGTCCGCGGTGTTCCTGCGGGCTGTAGCGGCAGGAAGTCGGGGGCTGCCATTTGCTCAATGGCCAGCTCAGGCGTTGTCGGCCGCTGTTTACTGCCCGCGGTCCCACGGTCCTCCGCAGTCTGTCGGGAAGCGGCCCGTTTCTTTGCTCGAGTTTTCTCCATCACTCGAGGTAGTGGGTACTCTGTGGATACAAAGAGGAACAGAGTGCCCTAACCACTCCAGGTTAGCGGTACTTACCTGTGAGCTTCCTTTTTTAAACTTGCCGGTAGAGGAGCAACGCTCCTCCCAGCCTGTCGCTGTGCAATGCGTTTGACGATATGTTGCACATGCGTGCTGGCGGGGTCTTCACAAAGTCACTCACGTGACTCCGAAGTAAAATGAATCTCAGTCAGGGCTCCTACAATTTCTTCTCTAGCTTCCTCCAGTGTCCTTGGATATATCTGATAATGCTCAGGAGATTTATCTACCTTCACATGCTTTAGTATATCCAGCAATTTCTGGACTGTAATACAAACTGTCCTCAAGATATTTATCTACACTCAAAATGTTAAATCTTAGTAGATAATTATAGGCATTGAAACTGTAATTAATCAGTTATTGTTGTCTTTGTGTACCATTGAAACTGTACTTAATTGTTTATTGCTATTTTTTGTTTAAAACAGATATAAACTTGATGTACTTTGGAGATTCTACTAAAAGGATCTCCAAGAGAAAGCCTGTTTCTCTTGAAGAATAAAGATTTTCTATATCAACTAGTTCAGCCTCAATGTGACAAAGTTTAAAAAAAAGTCTCAACAGTGGTTTTGTTTTTGCTTTTACTCACCACTGATCTTTAATCAAACACATTGGTTTTCCATAGCTGCAGTTATCTGGATTTACATGTTAGAACAGTGACCTTATGGCACAGCAAAGATCAGCAACCAAATACCATGCTCTGATCTCCACCTGAAAGGGGCATATTTGTAACAAAGTGATAGTCAAAGCTGAGACCATTTTCTCACATCATGTTAACTGACCATTTGATTCACAAGTTCACAAGTTATAGGAGTAGAATTAGGCCATTCGGCGCATCGAGTCTACTCCGCTATTTCATCATGGCTGATCTCTTCCTCCCAATCCCATTTTCCTGTCCTCCCCATAACCCTTGACACCCGTTCTAATCAACAATTTGTCTATCTCTGCCTAAAAAATATCCACTGACTTGGCCTCCACAGCCCTCTGTTGCAATGAGTTCCACAGATTAACTATCCTCTGACTAATGACTGTCATGGCGGGAAACATTGAAAATAGAACAGCACAACGCAGGAATGGCTCTTCAACTCACAATGTCTGTGCCGAAGATGATGCCAAGATAAACTACTCCTATCTGCCTGCATTTGTTCCATATCCCGCTAATTATTGCCATAGAGGGAGTGCAGAGAAGGTTCACCAGACTGATTCCTGGGATGTCAGGACTGTCTTATGAAGAAAGACTGGATAGACTCGGTTTATACTCTCTGGAATTTAGGAGATTGAGAGGGGATCTTATAGAAACTTACAAAATTCTTAAGGGGTTGGACAGGCTAGATGCAGGAAGATTGTTCCCGATGTTGGGGAAGTCCAGGACAAGGGGTCACAGCTTAAGGATAAGGGGGAAATCCTTTAAGACCGAGATGAGAAAGACTTTTTTCACACAGAGAGTGGTGAGTCTCTGGAACTCTCTGCCACAGAGGGTAGTTGAGGCCAGTTCATTGGCTATATTTAAGAGTGAGTTGGATGTGGCCCTTGTGGCTAAGGGGATCAGAGGGTATGGAGAGAAGGCAGGTACGGGATACTGAGTTGGATGATCAGCCATGATCATATTGAATGGCGGTGCAGGCTCGAAGGGCTGAATGGCCTACTCCTGCACCTAATTTCTATGTTTCTATGTTAATCCCTGCATGTCCATGTGCCTATTCAAAACCCTCTTAAATGCCCGTATTGTATCTGCCTCCATCACTGACCCTGGCAACATGCTCCAGACACCCACTATCCTCTGTGTAAAAAACCTTGCTCCAGATATCTCCTTTCAACTCCAGCAGCTTACAGATACATTTATTGTCACCTGTACCCAGGTACAGTGAAAAGCTTTTGTTGCGTGCTAACCAGTCAGTGGAAAGACAATACATGATTACAAGCAGGTAATTTACAGTGCACAGATACATGATAAGGAAATAACGTTTAGTGCGAGGTAAAACCAGTAAAGTCCGATCAAAGATAGTCCGAGGGTGATCAATGAGGTAAACAGAAGTTCAGGACTGATCTATAGTTATGGTAGGATGATTCAGTTGCTTGATAACAGCTGGAAAAAATACATGTTTGCTGACTGATATTTGATATTTTCATCCTGGAAAAAAAGTTCTGACTGTCTTCCCTTTCTATGACTCTCATAATTCTTTATTCTTCTATCAAGTCTCCCCTCAACCTCCAGCTTTCCAGAGAAAATAATCCAAGTCTTTCCAATTCCAGCTGATATCCACTAATCCAGGCTGATAAACCTCACTGCACCCTTTCCAAAGTCTTCACATCTTTCCTGTATCAAGATGACCAGAACTTCACGTAAATGAAGTCCAAAGTCCTATGAAGTCCTAAAATGCTGTATCATGACTTCCTGTCTGTCATATTCAATGCTTCGACCAATGAAGGCAAGCATACAATATGCCTTCTGTATCACTATCTAATTGTGTTCCCATTTTCAGGGATTGATCAAGTTAGTGAGGCACAACCTGCCATGTACGAAGCCATGCTGACTGTCCCTTATTAGCCAATTCTCTACCAAATAGAAGTAAATCCTATCTCGAAGAATAATCTCCAATAGTGACATGAGATGCATCGGACGATAATTCTCTGAAAACTCTCGATTTCCCTTCTTAAATACAGGAACAACATTAGCTACTTTCCACTTTACAAAACATAAATTAAAAATTTGTCACTTGTTTTCTTTCTACCGTGTGCGGAACCTCGGGAAAGATTACATCTGGATATTAATATCATGGACGAAAAAAAACAAGCAATCCTTTTCCAACAATAGCAAATAAATTGCGTAGCATGTATTTGAGAACTTCAATGTTATCAATATTCCAAGAATTGAAAATATTGAAGAACGTATCAAAGCACTTCAAAAAATGAATTTGAAAAGACACGAGCCACTCTAAATGTTTTCTGATTCCATGCTTGCAGGAATATATAATTATAGTGACTGGGAAATTCTGCCTTAAATTGGAGTTGAATGGGACTAATTTATCAAAAACATTGACTTTGTTTCACTAATAAACATGTGTTCATTTCTTACATATACTTTATTCTTCTTACCAAACTAACTTAACCTAATTTGGCTCATTGATATTGGAAAGTATACCCTAGACCCTAATATTTGTCTTGGCTCATGTATTGTCAACACTGACATCTGTTTATATTATTGCAGCAACTGAGTCTTCAGTAAACCAGTATAGGAACAGGCAAGCCAAGTAAAGCTGAGGTGCAGAGTAATATGATTTAGTTGTTTACAGAATCATATTGATTTATTAATTTTGTTTAGAAGTTAGGCTCCCAAATTCCTTGGTCCCATACACCAGTGTTGTGCTCCTGAGCCGGAATATGCTCCTGCCTACGCAATCCAACAGCCATCCCAATGTAGACTGTAGACTGTGACAGCTCATCTAAACGCCCATTGAAACCAGTGATGTAACTCCTATATACCACAGAAGAATAACACTGAAGATCGGGAGCTTCGAATTAAGAATATAGACATCGTAAAATAAAAGATTGATCGATGATGTTGTCAATATGTAATAGAAGATAAAGTCACAGAGTGATTATTAGCAGTAATAATTCATTAATTCTGAAGGAAGCTACTGCAGATGCTGGTTTAAATCAAAGACACAAAAAGCTGGAGTAACTCAGCGGGTCAGACAGCATCTCTGGAGAAAAAAGGAATAGGTGACATTTCAGGTCGAGACCTTCTTCAGAGGAAGGATCTTGACCTGACATGTCACCTACTCATTTTCTCCAGAGATGCTGTCCAACCTGATGAGTTACTCCAGCATTTTCTGTCTATCTTTAGTATTGATTAATTGATCAGTTGCAGTCTGTGGAATTTTTGAGACAATTCCAATCAAGAGATGGATCTTGGAATGGGGACGAGGCAGACAGGCAGTTCATAACATCTGTGGGGCTCCTATATATTCCATACTCTCCTGAAGGTTTGAAATGCTGTTCCTCTAGTTTGCATTTGGCCTCACACTGGCAGTGGAGAAGGCCAAGGATGGACAGGTCAGTGTGGGAATGGCAAGGTGAATTAAAATTGCTGACAACAGGAAGATCCAGATGACCAGGGCAGACAGGACCGAGCACTGCAATCACTTAGTCTGCATTTGGTCACACCAATGTAGAGGAGACCATGTATTGACCACAGGATAGATGAACGCTCAGAGTTCATCTAGAAGGGCTGAACCCTCTGCTTCATCTAGAAGGGCTGGTAAGTTCACAGGATGGATGTGAAGGAGGAGGTGTAGGGTTGATGTTACACATAGGTATACACATACACTTCCTACACATACTACCCAATAATATCTACTGCAAACCCAGAAGCTCATAGCTACCTGGACTACATCTCTTCTCACCCTGTCTCCTGTGAGAACACCATCCATATCCCATAGTTTTGCCATCTCCACCACAACTGGAGGTGTTGAAGCTTTCCACTCTGAGTCTGACATGTCCTTGTAACTTGTACCATGTACCTTCCGAAGAGACCACCAAGGACTATACTGGAAGTTGGACAATTTTATACCGGACAATTTTTACACTTAAAAAAAAATGTATCAAGCCAATTAATCAAGCCAATTAACCTACAAACCTGTACGTCTTTGGAATGTGGGAGGAAACCGAAGATCTCGGAGAAAATCCACGTGGGTCACGGGGAGAACGTACAAACTCGGTACAGACAGTGCCCATACTTGTGATCGAACCCAGGTCTCTGGCGCTGCATTTTGCTGTAAGGGAGCAACTCCACCGCTGTGTCACCGTGACTCTTTTTTCATTAAATGCAGCTCCCTATCCCCCCACACTGTGGCTTACCAACACCTTATCCAAATCTTCTTAATATCCCACACTTCTGCTCACATCCAAAATGTCGTGGTTACAGGCATTAGGTTGAATACTGACTGCATTTGAGTAAGCACTCTGAAAGTATCAATTCTATTGATGTTTTTTGCTGTCAATATATAACAATAAAAGTTCAAAGAAATACAAGTTTATAACATACAGGCATAAGGAATGCTTTGTGTAAGAGATAACGTACATCAGTGAATGTCGATTGGTACTGAGATATTACTAGTTGGACTAATCTGTTAAAGAAGGAACTGCAGATGCTGGAAAGTCGAGGGTACACAAAATGCTGGAGTAACTCAGTGGGTGCAGCAGCATCTATGGAGCGAAGGAGATAGGTAATGTTTCGGGCCGAAACCCTTCTTCAGACTGATGGGGGGTGGGGGGAGGCGGGGGGAAGAAAGGAAAAAGGAGGAGGAGGAGCCCGAGGGCTGAGGGAGAGGTGGGAAGGGGAGGAGACAGCAAGGGTTAACAGAATTGTGAGAATTCAATGTTCATGCCAAGAGGATGCAGACTCGCCAAGCGGAATATGAGGTGCTGTTCCTCCAATTTGCGGTTTGCTCACTCTGGCTGTGGAGGAGGCCCAGGACCGAGAGGTCAGATACGGAATGGGAGGGGGAGTTGAAATGCTGAGCCACCGGGAGGTCGGGTTGGTTATTGAGGACCGAGCGGAGGTGTTCTGTAATCTGTTGTTGCACTACATTTTCTTAGTCTCCAACTGTGCTTCCAAGATAGGATAATTTTCCACTATTCAAACAGTCTTTGAGCTAATCTGGTCTAAGAAGCGTTTCTGTGCTAAGACATTCTGGAGCCATTATTTCCTTACTTTTTAAATGGTGGATCTCCCTAATTTAGTGCATGGCCAGAATTAATGGGTTGATGTTAGTTTTGCGCACCGAGTTGAAAGCAGGCAAATGGTCGGCTAAAAATGCATAGGTTGCTCAGAACTCAATGCTTTCCTGCCAAATCTGATGTTAACCCGATGATTAACATTTGCCTCCCATAGATGTATGCATTGTATGATTATTCCATCATTGTATGATCACCATCTTTCTATCTGCAGCGTCGGATTGTGGGACAGCACAGTGCTGCTGCTAGCCGACCTGCTGCTTTGTACCCTGTGAGATCTGGGTTCAATGCTGACCACCTGTGCTGCATGTATGGAGTTCACAGATTCGCACATCCTTCCACACCCCAAAGATGTCTTCTTCTTGTGTATGGTGTGCACAGCCCAAAGTTGTAGGACAACTTGTTCTATTTGATCTTATTTGATTGTGCACGCGTTGATTGCATTCGTCGAAACAGGACGGACCACGTGAAGGTTGCAATCTCCCACCTCACGCCAAAGATGTGCAAGTTAGTAAGCTAGTTTCCCAATGTAAATTGCCCCTATTGTACATGAGTGTTGGGATAGTAGTAGAACCTGAGGACAGTTGATAGGAATTAGTAAATGGGTGCTTGATGGCTGGCATGGACTTGGTGGGCCGAAGGGACTATTTCACACTATCAAACTACATGACCATAACTATATTGGCTCATATTAAAGGCACCATCAAACTCTAATATTTGATTATTTAAACCTATGTCAAAATATGCATTGGTAACTTTGTTCAGTTTATTAAAACTGTAGAATATTTAGTTTAATCTTTATTAAGGTAATTAAAATCCATAGCATTTTTACCAAAAGAGGAGGTAAGTGTCTTCCACTTAGTTTTAATGATGCTGAGCTCAATAATGGCAGAACAAGTTCCTAACAGCCAATAGCAGTATCTCCCTTTTAGATACAGGGCTTAAGTAAAGAAAGTGACCAATGTTTAGCACCGATAAACTCGTTTAGTCTATTTCTTAATGAACAATGAGAAAATAAAAGCATTTGTCCAGCGGTCTAGTAAGCTATCAACAGGGGCAGAATTGCTCCCAGAGGTGAAAGAATACAATTCCAATCGTGTCCCTGCTAAAATTCAGATGAACGTCTTGGCAACTCAAATTTCACTAAACCAATGTGCAGTGTACGTGACAAAAAATGTCCTTTGTCCTTTGTCCTTTTTCCTTTTGACATAGTTTTTTTTAGTAATTTACACATTCTGAACAATTTGTAAACTCCATCCAAGCAGTGTAAGTGCATCACGCAGAATTATCCACATTAATCTGTAGTGAGGGAGTAGGAAATGGAAAATCGTGTTGATGTAGGAAGGGCGTTGCCCTGACACTGGCATCAACCTCACCACGTCTGTGAAAACATCTGATCAGCTTCTAACTCATTGGAGGGAATAAATAAAGCAATATTGTGTGTCATTTTAGTTTACTATGGGAATAAATTCACTCACCCTCAAGCTCTGAGAGGTGAACCACACACAAATGGGAACATGGGCCAGAGAGAGGGCTGAGTGCTTCTGTCCAGATGCTTGAATGGGTTCTCTCACTGAAAGTGGCTCCCACAACAGCCACACCCCATCCCACACACCACCACTTCTCCAAAACCAAGACCTGAAACATGCCACTATACTTGCTGCTGTAATTAATGTCTTTCAGGGATAGACGTTGCGTGTTATTTAGATTTAGGTTTTGGTACAGTTTTAGATTTAGGTTTATTATTGGCACATATACTGTGGGCGTGGGCGTGGGCGTGGGTGACACGGTGGCACAGCGGTAGAGTTGCCTTACAGCTCCAGAGACCCGGGTTCGATCCTGACAACGGGTGCTTGTCTGAACGGAGTTTGTACGTTCTCCCCATGACCTGTGTGGACTTTCTCCGAGATCTTCGGTTTCCTCCCACACTCCAAAGACGTACAGGTTTGTAGGTTAATTGGCTTGGTATCAATGTGTAAAAAATGTCCCTAATGTGTGTAGGTTAGTGTTAATATGCGAGATTCGCTGGTCGGTGCTGACTCGGTGAAGCAAAGAGCCTGTTTCCGGGCTGTATCTCTAAACTAAACGTAACTGAATATTCCGAGGAATAATTAAAAGTTTTGTTTTACAAGCTTTCCAAACAGATCAGATATACCATATATAAATACAATCAAGTCAAACTCAAGTACAATAGGTGGAGCAAAACGGAAGGTACAGAGTGCAGAATATAGTTCTCCACATTGTAGCGCATCAGTTCCATAGACAAAGTCCAATGTCCACAATGGGATAGAGGTGAATCGGGCCTGAAGAAACATCTCGACTCGATATGTCACCCATTTCTTCTCTCCAGAGATGCTGCCTGTCCCGCTGAGTTACTCCGGTTTTTTGTGTCTATCTTTGGTTTAAACCAGCATCTGCAGTTCCTTCCTAATTTTACTTCGGAGTCATGTGAGTGACTACGTGAAGAAGCCCCGCCAGGCGCATGTGCGTCATTATGTCCGCGCATGTCGCACTGAACGGGCTGGAGAGCGCAGCTCCACCAGCGGTAAGTAGAAACTTCACAGGTAAGTGGTTTTGAAAACTTTGCCTGTGAATATCTAACTCCGTTAAACTGGCTCGAGCAGTCAGTAGGAGTAGTAAGCATGGGATTCACAAATTAGATCGAGTCGGCAGATTAGCGCGGCACCACCGGTTCCGATACCGGGTGCCGTTTTACCGACAGCCTTTAGTCTAGAGAATGAACTTTCTACACCAGCTCCAGAAACTCAGGAGCCTGAGGAACTGATAGCCATAGGAAGGCAAAAAGAAAGTCTTTCAGACCAGTTTGTCAGGAGAGTCTGAAGAACAAGGCGACTCGCCTCCAGATACTATAAGAATGTGGGGGAGGGTGCACAATATGGAGAAGATGCTCCAAACTTTGAGAGAGCAAGGGTCAAAGACCCCAGTGATTCCCCAGACAGCTGTTCAAGAAGGCCCATATCAAGAAGAATATGTGCAGTATCAGCAAGGGGATTTCCTTCCAGCGCCTTGTTTAGGACTGGAGGATGCCACCCTACAGTATGACTTGGGAGAAGCAGGGCAGCATGAAGCTGACCCTGATTCTGGTGTCCCTGCTCATATGCATACACCAGAGCACAAGAGCCATGCTCCGGGTGTCCCGGTGAGTTTTGCTATTCCGGAGGGGACTGGTGAGGCAATGGAAGAATACCTTGCCAGCAATATCAATTATTTAGTATCACCAGCTCCAGCAAGCTATGATGCAAGAGACTACAAACAAATATAAGACACCTGTCTAATGTGCATCACTGAAAGTGCCCACAGTGAACCCAGCTATCTGGGCACCCATGATTCCTTCTATGAGGGGACAGGAGGTTCAGTATCAACACGTCCTCCAACTGGTGGCTGCAGCAATTACTGCATTTGGCACTATAGTCAAAGGGACAATCATTACTCAAACTCAAAAAAGATATGTTGGCTATTTTGTGCAATGCATTTTTGAGGTAAATTGCATCAGGGAACATTGCCATCAGGCCAACACTCAACCAAAAATTTGCTGCTATGTAAGGCGACTAATGTACAAACGCCTGAATTCCTGTTTGGAACGGACCTTGTCAAGAAAATTCATGAAATTAATGATGAGGCCAAAACAATTGGCTTAATGTAGCCAAGCATTTCAATGCCACCTATTCGAAAACCTGGGTTTTATACCGAAGGTCGGATCCAGTTGCTGGGCCCAGCAGGGGGAGGCCAGTGGGGCAACGAGGGTACCCACCAAGACAGACCGGCTACAACCCCAATATGGGGGCAGGACAACTGTAGAGGTACAGGGAATTTTGTTAACGATAAAGTTTCTGGTGGACAATCTCCTATTGGAGGTAGATTACAATTGTTTTATAATGAATGGTGCTGTATAACGTCTGATATGTTTATACTAAATACTGTGTCAGGTCTACCATTGAGTTTATCTCAGGGATAGATCCACCTCAACAGCACAAGCCTAATAAAATGTTGGTGTTTTCTGCTCCAGAGACTGAACAGGTAAACGATGATGATTGAGAAAGTCATTAATCATCCTCAACAATTTATGTCTAATATATTCCCCAGACCTAAAAAAGATGGGAGTATTCTGGACCCCACTCACTTAAATTCTTCAGTTCTATATAGGCATTTTAAAATGGACACCTTCGTTACTGCTAAACAGCTGGTATCACAGGGCTGTTATATGGCAACTATTGATTGGCAAGATGCATACTATTCAGTTTCAATTCATGCTCATTATCGCAAGTACTTGAAATTTAATTGGATGGGACAGCTGTGGCAATACAAAGCATTGCCTAATGGATTAAGTTCAGCACCTAGGCTATTTACTAAATTGTTAAAACCTGTGCTGGGGCTATTGAGGGCCCATAATCACATTGTCATGGCCTATTTATATGATATCTTACTTATCAGCAACACTAAAGAGTCAGCTGAAGAGTCGGTTGCAGTAACCAAAAAATGTGCTTGAGTCATTAGGGTTCTGGTCCGTCCAACTAAGTCCAAGTTACAGCCAACCCAAAATATTGAGTCTTTGGGATTTCTTATTGATTCAGTTCATATGACAGTAACATTATCAACAGCCAAGGTTGTGGATATTGCTAATGTCTGTACTTGCCTCACACAAAAACTTTATTCCTCCATCCAAGGAAGTCGCTAAGGTCATTGGGGAATTGGTAGCAGCTTTCCCTGCAGTACAGTTCAGACCTTTGCATTATCAACATTTGCAAAGAGAACAAGCACTAAAAGAGCATGCAGGCCATTTTGATTGGGTTATGCAGTTACCAACCACAGCTCTAGCAGAATTGCAGTGGTGGATTGTTAATGTTAGTCAAGCTACCAATAACATTTTGGTATAAGAACCTTCAGTGATCTTCCAGACTGATGTTAGCGCTCTCGGATGGGAGGGGGGGGGGGGGGGGGGGGGGGGGGGGGGGTGTGTACGGACATGGAGGCTAGCTGTGGGGGTAGATGGAATGAACAAGAAGATTTGATTCTTCACACACAAGGGATAAATTATTTGGAATTATTGGGGGCATTTTATGGGTTAAAGGCATATTGATCCACAATTAATAATTTACATGTTCAACTCCAGATTGATAACACCACAGCAGTGGCATAGATTAATCATATGGGAGGAACAAGATCAGTATCATTTGAGAACTTGGTTGGCTGACTTCATGTGGCAGTAGTGTACTTCAAAGAACATCTGGGTTTCAGCCATCTATCTACCAGGTATAGACAATGTGGTGGCAGACCATAGGTCGCGAAGGTTTAATGACAATATAGAATGGATGTGGAATTCTGAAATTTTTCAAACAATTGTCACTCGATTTGGGTTGCCAGATATTGATCTGTTGCATCCAGATTGAATCACCAGTTGCCTAAATATGTTTCATGGGAGCCAGATCCAGGAGCAGTAGCCATGGATGCATTCTCGTTACATTGGGGGCACTCATTCTTTTATGCATTCCTCCATTTTGTCTGATCACGAAATGCCTCACCAAAATAGAGCGTGACTCCGCTACAGGCGTTTTTTGGTGGTCCCAGATGGGCCAACACAACCATGGTTCCCATTAATACTCAGAATGATGGCTCAGCCATTCATGATGATTCTCAGCTGCAGTAATTGTTGGTGCATCCGGTTTCAGGAGAAAGTCACCCGTTACATGACCGTATCAAATTGTTGGCCTGCAGGTTCTAACCAGACCATTCCAAGGCCTTGGATTGTCGAACAGGACCATGGAGGTTATCACTGCAGCCTGCAGAAATAGCATTCAAAAACAATATGTGATTCACATAAAGAAATGGGAGATGTTCTGTGTACAATCAAATATATCTTATCATACTACAAGCATATGTGATGTGTTGGAGTACCTTGCTAAGTTGCATTTTGATGAGCACTTCAGTTATAGTGCCATTAACAGTGCTCGGAGTGCTTTGTCCTCCTATTTAGGGCAGTCTTCAGAACAACAACCTATCGGGTCTCATCCGTTAGTATCCCGATTTATGACAGGAATTTTAACAAAAACCCACCTAAACCTAGATATACAGAAATCTTGGATATCAGTATAGTTCTCACACTGCTTCGGCAATGGGCTCCAATTACGTCATTATCTATGCAGAGATTAACTCTTAAAGTGGTTATGTTGGCGCTGGTTTCAGCACAACGTGTACAAACATTACAATTGTTATGAATAGATTGTATGCATTTGTCTGTAGATGACATTACATTTTATGTCTATGATTTAATCAAACCAAGCAGGCCAGGTATGGCAGGAACCAAGGTGACGTTTAAAACATATCCTGTTGACCAAATGTTATGTGTAGTTAAACACTTAAGCTAATATATTGAGTTAACAAGGAGTCTCAGAGGTTCTGAGACAGGACTGCTCATTAGTTACAAAAAAGCCATATAAAAGAGTGTCAGTTCAAACTATTTCTAGATCGTTGAAACAGGTTCTCAATTATGCTGGAGTCGACACTCATGTCTTTAAATCTCACTCTACCAGGGCGGCATCAACATCTGTGGCGAAGGCTCAGGACGTGCCGCTAGACCAAATCCTCGTGGCCGCAGGATGGTCTAGAGAATCAATGTTTTCTCAATTCTATGACAAACCTGTACAGACAGTGCCATGGGTTAGGCATGCTGTTTTGGGTTCCACTTAATTCATTTGCTTTGTTTTATATCATTGTTGTAATTTCCCCCTGGGACAGAGGGGTTCTTACTGTTTTTGTTATTATTACAAATAGTTATTGAATAATTTGAAGCAATGTTCAATATATTATTTACTACTGTGTCAACCGAAGCAGATTGGCGTATGGAGTGCATCTACGGCATGAAAACACAGAGCTTTGAAATCTTCATGTAGTCAGTCACATGACTCCGAAGTAAAATAGTAAGATTAAATGAGAACTTACCAGTTCAAAGTTTGATCCTTATTTTATGAGGAGTTACGTTGAGGGATTACGTGCCCTCTGCTCCCACCCTCATAATCTAAGAGATCATCTGGTAGTTCTAGTCTTCTTAAAGCCTTACTTGTTACTTCGGCTATTTGTTTTCTGTGTTTTCATGCCGCTGCTTTGAAGTATGACGCGGCATGCGCCTGGCGGGGCTTCTTCACGTAATCCCTCAACGTAACTCCTCATAAAATAGGGATCAAACTTCGAACTGGTAAGTTCTCGTTTAATCTTACTATTAACTGGGTGAGGTGGGCAATTATTACCTGATACATCAGATCCCTGGTTGCCTCTGCAGGTGATCTCCACTCAGCTTGGATGTCATTCTAATGATGTTCACCGTCACTGGATGTTTATAGAGTCATTGAGACAGATGATGTGGAAACAGGTCCTTCAGCCCAACACCCCACTCCAACCAACATGGCCCATCTACACTAATCCCACCTACCTGCAATTGGCCTATACCCTTCTAAACTTGTCCAATCCATGTACCTATCTAAATGCTATTTAAACATTGTAATAGCACCTGCCTCAACTACCTCCTCTGGCAGCTCGTTCAATGTCCCCATAACCCTTTGTATAAAAATTTACTCTTCAGGTTCCTAGTAAATCTTTCTCCCCTCACCTTATACTTATGTCCTCTGGTTCTCAATTCCCCTACTCTGGGCAAAATCAGAATCAGAATCAGAATCAGAATCACATTTTATTCGCCAAGTATGTTTTGCAACATACGAGGAATTTCATTGGCCAGGTCAGTCATACAATTAAAAGTAACAGATCACTTCAAAAACACATTTTACCATGAACATCCACCACAGTGACTCCTACACATTCCTCACTGTGATGGAAGGCGAAATAAAGTTCAAGTCCTTCCCTTAGTTCTTCCTCGGTGTGGGCCTCGAGCCCCCGTTGACGGGATGATCTTAACTCGCGTAGCCGGCAGCGTTCGGGCCTTCCGCGTTGAGGCGATGTGCTCCTGCATCGGGGGGGATGTCAGCGCCCCTGCGCTGGACGATCGAACCTCGCGTCGGGGCTGGTGAACCTTCTGCGACGTTGGAGCTCCCGACTCGGACTCACTCGAGACTGCGAGCCCTTGATGTTGATTCTGCGGTGGGAGCGGTGGGAGCGATCCCAGGCAAGGGATCAGCTCCGTTGTTAAGTCCACGCCCCGTGGTGGGGTTCACGACAGTCCGAGGAGGCCTCCAGCTCATCGATGGTAGGCCGCAGAGCCCGGAGAGTGTGATCCGAAAGTTGATCACATCTCCGGGAAGGTAAGAACCCGAAAAAAAGTTTCCCCCGATCTCCTCCCCCGTCCCCCCACATAAAACAAACTGAAGAACATTAAAACAAAACGTTTAACAAACTAAAAAATAACAAAAAGAGTGAAAAGATGAACAGACTGCCGGCAGAGCAGCGATCGCCCCGACACCCCTGGTGGTCTCTGCGTTTACATGATATTATACAATACTCTTAATGTGGCCTCACTAACATCTTATATAACTGCTTCATGAGCTCCCAACATCTAAACTCAATGTCATACAGCGTGGAAACAGGCCCTTCAGCCTAACTTCCCACACCGGCCAACATGTCCCATCTACACTAGTCCCACATGCCTGCATTTGGTATATATCCTTCCAAACCTGTCCTATCCATGTACCTGTCTAACTGTTTCTTAAACATTGGGATAGTCCCTGCCTCAACACCTCCTCTGGCAGCTTGTTCCATACAACAACCACCTATTTGTGTGAAAAAGTTACCCCTCAGACTCCAATTAAATCTTTTCCCCTTCACCTTAAACCTATGTCATCTGGTCCTCGATTCACCTACTCTGGGCAAGAGACTCTATGCATCGACCCGATCTATTCCTCTCATGATTTTATAAATTTTACTCATGATTTGGTATTTGTCGTGAAGTCTGCATATCAGACCAGCCATTTTTAATCTAGCTTGCAAGTGATTGAAAATAGACTCATCATAACTAGCTGGAGGCATGAGAATTGCCTGCCAACATAATTAGGATCAAAACAAGCCTCCCAGTGTGTTCTGAACTGCTCCCCTCCACATTTATCATCCGCTTTCCAAGCTGTTCATCAAAATTGCTTAATCATGTTCATCATATGCCAGAACAAACAAGTTTCCCACTGTTATCGATGTGGCTTTCCTTTTACTGAAAGAAGAGCTATGTTCTGGTTGCCAGCACTGCAGAGCACTCCTGTTTATGAGGAACGGTCTTTGACCATGCTGCTCCTGAGGTTTTTAACAAGGATTGCTCCTCTGACATAAACTCTTGACCACGTCGAACCTGTGCTAATGCTGATTAACTGATCAGGCTGGAAAATAAAATAGAAAACACTGGGAGCACCAGATTTACATTACTCTATGATCATCTCTTTCATATGTTGTGGACAGTAGCTTGTTGGTGATCTTCCATGTTCAATAATGCATCCGCACTGGAAGAAAATAACCCAGCAAAAATGCCATCAGGGAAGCAATACTTATGTTATTGGTTACAATGATGTCACTTATTCAACCATTCCTCTCACTGACTCATCCTTCCATGCAGAGATACAGTGTGGAAACAGGCACTTCAGCCCAACTTGCCCACACTGACCAACAAAGGCCCATCAACACTAGTCCTGCATGCGTTTGGCCCGTATACCTCCAAACCTATCCCATCCATGTACCTGTCCAAATATCTCTTAAACATTGCAATAGTACCTGCTTCAACTACCTCCTCCAGCAGCTCGTTCCATACACTCACCACCCTTTGTGTAAAAACATTAATCATCGAGTTCCTATTAAATCTTTACCCCCTCACCTTAAAGCAATGTCCTCTGGCTGTCGATTCCCCCACTCTGTGGAAGAGACTCTGTGCATTTACCCGATCTATTCCTCTCATGATTTTGTGCACCTCTATAAGATCACCCCTCATCCTCCTGCGCTCCAAGGAATAGAGACCCAGCCTAATCAACCTCTCCCTACAGCTCAGACCCTCGAGTCCTGGCAACATCCTCGTAAATCTTCTCTACAACCTTTTCTAACTTTCTTTTAGTTTTATCACGGGGAATATATTCTATAATGGTTAGACATTTCCAGAGTATCTCACAAACTTCTCCTATTTCCCACATAATCAGTAAACTTTAATTTAGTGAAGCAGCATGGAAACAGGCCCTTCAGCCCATCAAGTTCATGCTGATCATCAATTACCATTCACACTGGTTCTATGTATCCCACTTTCACATTGATTCCCTCACACTGTTAGTTTACAGAGGTTAATCAACCTACAAACCCACACATCGTTGGGATGTGTCACAGGGAGAACATGCAAACTGCACACAGACAGCATCCAATGTCAGGATCAAACCCAGCTGTACTATTGTGCCACCCTAAACATATACGATTTGTGCCAATGAAGGGGCTCAGACATTAATGTGTGCATGGGATCCATGTTTAAACAGGTCCCTGGCCCTCAAAGTTTGTGCCAAATACGATGACAAATTAACTAATCCCTCCATCCCCTGCATATCCATGTGGTCAGTAAAATGCTTCTTAAATGATACTATCCTACCTGCTTTCACCACCATAACTGGCAGCACATTCCAGTAATCCACCGATGTTTGTGGAAAAAGACTTACACCACCTATAAACATTGCTCCCTTCCTTTATCTGAAGGCTGTGCCCTCTAGTTTTTGCCATTTCCACCCTTGGAAAAAGGTTTAGACTATTTACTCTATTTACGCCTCTCATAATTTTATAAAGTTCGACTAGGTCTCCAACACTCCAGAAAAGAACAATACAAGTTTGTCCAACCTTCCTTACACCCTCGCTTAAACCCTCTAATTCAGGCAGCATCCTGATGAATCGTTTCTGCACTATCTGCAAAGCCTCCATGCCATTCTTATAATGGGGTGGCAGAACTGCATACAAATGTGGCCTAACCATACTAGTATACAGCTGTAATATGATCCTTGCACTCAATGCCCCAACTGATGAAGGCAAACATACCATTGTTTCCACGCTATCTACTTGTGGAGACCTGGGACCCTTTGCCGAGGGCCGCCAGCGGTGAATCTCCGCCCAGCGTGGCCTGTGGACTTCGGGAGCCGTGGACTCTGGTAGGAGGTGGTCATTTCGGATGTCCAAGCCGTGAAGGATGTCCTCCAGTCCCAACGTCGGACGTCCATCACCCCGGCGAGCGGACCTGAACATCGGACCACCCGTAGCGGCGACAGTGGGGGGTTCGGGAGCCCCCCGACCACGGGAGGATAACAGAGGAGGATGACTGAATTTTGGAGCCTTCCCTCACAGTGGGAAACTTTGATCCCGTTGTGTGGGGATGTCTGTGTTAGTGACTATCGTGTTCTGTGCTCTTTATTATTCGCATACTGTATGGCGACCGCACATTTCACTGTACCAATTGGTACATGTGATACTCAATAAATGTATCTTGCACATTATCTTGTGTTGCTGCAGATGTGTAAACCCCAAAACTGGAGTCACTGGAGAGACCACGTTTCTTCTCTCCAGAGAAGCTACCTGTCCCGCTGCGTTACTCCAGCACTTTGTGTCTATCTTCCTCTTTCTCCTGCAAGACAAGGTGGCACACAATTGTTGGTCGTGGAAGTGAGCCATCAAGGAAGAGGCACATCTGTTTCTCCTCACCCCATGGAGCAGCCCTTCCCTGAGGACATGGTTAGAGTTGGGTCTGAAAGGATTGTCAATGATGTGAAGTCATTCTCATCCAACCCATTTCCCTCTCATCTACCACTTCTGGTGTCACACGTGGCACATGATGCAAAAATGTATTGTTGTTTAGTTTATTGTAACGTGTACCCAGGTACAGTGAAAAGCCTTTTGTCGCGTGCTAACCAGTCAGTTGATAAATTATTACAATCACAGTGTACAGATACATGATGACGGGAATAATGTTTAGTGCAAGTCCAGCAAAGTCTGATTAAAGATAGTCCAAGGGTCTCCAATGAGGTAGATAGTAGCTCAGGATCACACTCTCTAGTTGTTGATAGGATGGTTCAGTTGCTTGATATCATACCTCATTCCCTTCATCAACGTTCTCCTCTCAAAGAACCAAGGCCATGGTCTACTCAGCCACTGGTGAAAAGACACAAGAGTGATGATGGAGAATAATAAGATTAAATGAGAACTTACCAGTTTGCAGTTTGATCTTTATTTTATGAGGAGTTACGATGATGGATTACGTGAAGAAGCCCCGCCAGGCGCATGTGCGTCATACCTCAAAACACAGAAACTATAGCCGGTGATATAGTAAGAAGACTAGAACTACCAGATGATCTTTGCGATTATGAGGGCAGGGAGCGGAGGGCACGTAATCCCTCCTCATAACTCCTCATAAAATAAAGATCAAACTTCAAACTGGTAAGTTCTCATTTAATTTTACTATTTTACTTCGGAGTCACGTGAGTGACTACGTGAAGATTTCAAAGCTCTGTGATTTCATGCCGTAGAACCATTCCATACGACACACTGCTTCAGTTGACACAGTAGTGAATAAATAATGTATTGAACTTGCTTCGAATTATATAATAATCATTTTTTAAATAACAATACAGTAATAACCCCTCCATCCCAGGGGAAATTTATAAAGGCAAATCAAATCAAATCAAAACAGCATGCCCAAACCCTGACACTGTCAGGATAGGTTTATCATAATTTTAGAAAAGTTGATTCCTTAGACCATCCTGCGGCCTCGCTGCGGATGTTGATGCCCTGGTGGAGTGAGATTTAAACACATGAGTGTCTACTCCAGCGGAATCCAAAACCTGCTTTACCATCTAGAAATAGTTTATACTGACACCTTTTATGAGGTTTTTTGTGACTGATGAGCATTGCTGTCTCAGAGCCTCTGAGACTCTTAGTTACCTCGATATATTGAC
This sequence comes from Okamejei kenojei, assembly GCA_035221665.1. Classification (NCBI taxonomy): domain Eukaryota; kingdom Metazoa; phylum Chordata; class Chondrichthyes; order Rajiformes; family Rajidae; genus Okamejei; species Okamejei kenojei. Next base: position 24,604,774 of record CM069134.1, read on the forward strand.
TCAGGTGCTTAACTACTCATAACATATGGTCAACAGGGTATGCTTTAAAACTTACTTTGGTTCCGGCCATTCCTGGCCTGCTTTGTTTGATTAAATCATACCCATAAAACGTAATGTTATCTGCAGAAGAATACATGCTATCTAGTCGTAACTTTTGCAATGTTTGCACTTGTTGCGCTGATATTAGCGCCATGAGCATAACCACTTTAAGTGTTAACTTCTGAAAAGATAGTGACGTGATTGGAGCCCATTGCCGAAGCAGTGTGAGAACTATACTGACATCCCAGATTTCTGTATATCTAGGTTTAGGAGGATTTTTGTTAAAGATTCCTCTCATGAAATGGGACTAATGGATGACCGGATAGGTTGTGGTTCTGAAACTGCCCTAAATAGGAGGACAAAGCAGTCCGAGCACTATTAATGGCACTATAACTCAAGTGTTCATCAAAATGCAATGTAGCAAGGAACTCCAATACATCTGGTATGCTTGCAGTATGATAAGATATATCTGACTGTAAACAACATCTCCCATTTCTTAATATGAGACACATATTGTTTCTTAGTGCTATCTCTCCAAGCTGCAGTTATCATATCCATGGTCCTATTTGCCAGTCCAAGCCCTTGGAACGGTCTGGTCAGAACCTGCAGATTAACAAATTAATATGATCATGTAACGGATGACTTTCTCCTGTTACTGGATGCACCAACAATTACTGCAGTTGGGGACAGTCATGAATGGCTGAGTCATCATTCTGAGCACCAATGGGAACCATGGCCTAAGGTGGAGTCTTTTGGTGAGACATTGCCTGATGAGGCAGAATGGGGAAACATAAAAGAATGTACATCCCCAATGTAGCGAGAATGCATCCACCGCTACTGCTCCTAGATCGGGTTCCCATGAAACATATTTAGGCAACTGGTGATTTAGCCTGGATGCAAACAGATCAATATCTGGCAAACCATAGCGGCTGACAATCATTTTAAAAACATCAGGATTTAACATCCATTCTATGTTGTCATTAAATTTTGGTGACCTGTTGTCTGCCGCCACATTATCTCTACCTGGTAGGTAGATAGCTGAGACCCAGATGTTTCTGGAAACACACCAGTGCCACATGAGGTTAGCCAGATTATCACATGATACTGACCTTATTCCTCCTATGTGATTGATATATGGCACAGCCGTCGTATTATCAATCTGGAGTTGAACATGTAAATTATTCATTGTTGAACAATAAGCTTTTAATCCATAGAATGCATCCAGCAATTCTAAGTAATTTAAACCATGCCTGTGCAGGTTTAAATCCTCTTGCACATTCCATCTACCACCACAGCTAGACTCACTGTCCGTAGCTCCCCAACCGGCAGCAATCACATCTGTCTGTAAAAGCACTGAAGGTTGTTGAACCAAAATGTTTTTGGTAGTTTATACAATATTGATAATCCACCATTGTAATTGAGCTATGGCTTTGGTTGGTAACTGCATAGGCCTATCAAAATGACCTGCATGTTCTTTAAGTGCTAGTTCTCTAGCTCATTGCAGACTTTGATAGTGCAGTGGTACAAACTGCACTGCAGGGAAAGCTGCCACCAATTTACCAATAAAACTGACTACTTCCCGGATGGAGGGATATTGTTTTTCAGCGAGATTAGTACAGACCTCTCTGATCTCCACAGCCTTGGCTGTAGGCAAAGTTACTGACATATCAACTGAATCAATGACAAATCCCAAATAATCATTTTTTTAGGATGGTTCTAACTTGGATTTGGTTGGATGGACCAGGAACCCTAACCTTTCAAACAGGTATTTGGTTGTTGAAACCGATTCCTCAGCTGTCGCTGAATCATAAGAGTGTTGCTTATGATTAAAATATCATCTAGATAAGCCATTAACATGTGATTCTGGGCCCGAAGTAGCGCCAGCACTGGTTTCAACAAATTCTTGAATAGCCTAGAAGCTGAGGTTAACTCATTGGGTAATGCTCTAAATTGCCACAGCTGTCCCATCCAACTAAATTTCAAGTATCTCCGACACTGATGATGAATTAGTACTGAATAATATACATCTTTCAGATCTATAGTTGCCATATAACAGTCTTGTGATAACAGCTGTTTCGCAGTATTGAAGCTGTCCATTTAAAAAATGCCTATACTGAACATAGGAATTTAACTGGTTTAGGTCCAGAATGACACTACATCCCCCATCTTTTCTCTATATATTGGACACAAATTGTTGAGGATGGTTTGTCGTCCTCTCAATTACCTCTTTTTGGGGCAAAATCGTAATTTCCTCTTTTACCTGCTGAGTTTGTGGTGCAGAAAACCCCAATACTCTATTGGGCATATTCTGTACAGGTGGATCAATTCCTGACATGTTATGCAGCACCATTCATCATAACCAATTGCAACCTACCCCCAACTGGAGGATGTTCCCCAGAAATCTTATCCTGGACAGAATGAATCACCTGTACCTCTACAGTCGGCCTTGACTCCTTCTTCCCATATTGGGGTTGTAGCTGGGATACACAGGTGAGTAATACTGTCGTCCCACTGGCCCCACTCTGCTTGGCCCTGCCCCAGAATCCATCACCTTTCGCGCTGAAAACGACCTGCGAGGTGGCATCCTGGCAGAAGGGACCTATGTCTTCATGAGATGGATTGTTTTGGCATGTTCCTCCAGGTCCTTGACTTGTTTGAGGAGGTCCACCCCAAATAAATAATCTGGGCTTGGATATTGGAGGACCTACACAAAGCTGCAAATTTTGGGTTCAGCATCGGCTTATAGCTATTTTTGTTATGCAGTTGACCTCAAAATATGCGTTGCAGAACAGGGCCAGCATATCTTGTTGTGTGCCAGACATTGGTGCCCACTCAGGACCATTTTTCCAAATGCAGTGATGCCTGCTGCCACCAACTTGAGGACCCGCTGAAACATAATTTCTTGCCCACATATCGTTGCACTCATTGGTGCCCAAATAGCAGAGTTCACGGTGGGCACTTTGAGCGACGCACAATTAACAGGTGTTTTATATCTTGTTTCTTACATAATCGCATCCTGGAGCTGGTGAGAAGCCATGTAATTAACATTGGCGGCTAGAGTTTTCTCGATAGCCTCACCAGTCCCTTCCGGATTAGCGAAGTTTAACGCTACGTCCGGGACACCTGGAGCATGGCTCATGTGCTCTGGTATGTGCACAAAAGCAGTGACACCAGCTTCAGGGTCAGATTCCTCCTGCCCTGGTTTCTCCCAAGTCATGCTCTAGGGAGGTCTCTTCCAGCCCTAAACATGGTGCTGGAGAGGATGATTCCCACTGGTATACAAAAGCGGTGTTTTCTTCTTCACTGTATGGACCTCTATGAGAAGCTGTGTGGGGAATCCTAGCGGCTTTCGACCCCGATTGAAATTTTACATGGCTCTTTAAATTTGGAGCATTTTCCCATTTGGTTGAGCCGTCCCCATACCTTAACATTAAAAGGGGAGTCTTCCACCTCATCAGACTCATGAGATAAAATGAGCCTGAGAGTACTTTGTTTTGGCATTCCTCCCTGGTGGAGTAATCTGAGTGCCCTGAAGCACTGGAAACTGATGGAGGCAGTTGAGCTGCCAGTAGAAACAATAGCCGGTATTGGAGCCGGCATTAGCGCAGCCGTTATCTCCAAACCCAACGCGCATGCGCCTGGCGGGGCTTCTTCACGTAGTCACTCACGTGACTCCGAAGTAAAATTAGCTCCAACCAATGTAACATTCCCAACTAGCAGTTCAACAATCTGGTTAAAGGCCAGACTTGCAAGCAGTAATAAATGGTCTGCATTATGGGCTGGGGAAGGGGTAATGTAAGTCCCTGTTCCTAGAAGGGCAAAATGTCATATGATTCTGGTACATCGAATTCAAATGAACATTTGATGAGGATGTCCATAGAAAATGGCTGATGAAGATATGCAACAATGCATCATCAATTTTCCACAGGAATTTGCATAGGCATTGGAAATAACAGGCAATCAACCCATTTGAGTCAAGACAAGTTTATTGTCATCTGCACAACTGCAATGATATACAGGTACAAAGAATATCTTGCTGGCAGCAGCATTACAGGCACATAGACTCAGACAACACTCAATATAAATTTTACAGAAATTGTACAAAGACAGGGAAAGGAAAAAGACTGTTAAAAAAATTAAGACATTAGTGCAATAAGAAAAATCAAAGGCCACAGCAATGAAAGAGGAGGTCCATAGTGTTCCATTGCTGGTGTAGGATCAGGGTTGTGCAGGTCGGTTCAAGAACTAGGAAAGCAACTGTTCCTGAACCAGATGGTGTGAGAATTCAAGGTCTATACCTCTTGCATGATGGTAACAGCATTATTGTATCAGGACAATAACCCAGCTCTTGGCATCAGCCATAGAGTCATAGTTATACAGCATAGAAATAGGCCCTTCGACCCAACTTGCCCACGCCAACCAACAAGCCCCATGTACACTAGTCCCATCTGCCTGCGTTTGGCCTATAACCCTCTAAACCTTTCTTATCCATGTGATTGTTCAAATGTCTCTTGAACATTATAATAGTACCTGCCTCAACTACAAAGAGTTAGATTTAGCTCTTAGGGCTAAGGAAATCAAGGGATATGGGGGAAAAGCCAGAATGGAGTATTGATCAGCCATGAATAGCCAAGATTGAATAGATTTTATTCTATCACATAAAATCCCAATAAAATACATTTACGTTTGTGGTTGTAACGTGACAAAATATGGAAAAGTTCAAGGGGTATGAATACTTTTGCAAGCCACTGTACTTATTTAGGACCTTGCCCATCTCCACACAGAGGTGACCTCATTGATTCCTGAGAGGTCCCACTCTCTCTCTAGTTACACTTTTCCCCCTTAAGTATTTATAAAATCTTTTGGGATTGTCCTTAATGCTACCCGCCAGAGCTGTCTCCTGGCACCCTTTTTGCCCTTTTGATTTCCTTTTTAAGTATACTCCTCCTCCAGGAATGCATTTAACCTCAAATAACCTGCTCCAGTCAACCTGAGCGAGACGTCTCATACCCTCAAAGTTGGCCTTACCCCAGTTGAGCATTTTAACATGTTGCCCCTCTCCTTCCCGATCCGTAACTATCTTAAACCTAATCAAACTATGGTCACTGGTCCCAAAAGGCTCCTCCACACACACTTCATTAACTTGCCCTTCCCAATTTCCCAATACTAGATCCAGCGTTGCCCTCTCACATGTGGGGGGGCTCCACATACTGCTTAAGAAAACTCTCTTGAACACTTTTGAGGAACTGCACCCCATCCAGACCCTTCACGCTATGATTTTCCCAGTCTATATTGGGAAAGTTAAAATCCCTTACCACAACAACCTTATTTGACCTGCGGCTGTCTGCAATCTCCTGGCACATTTGTTCTTTTAATTCCAATTGACAATTCATGGGTCTGTAGTACACCCCCAACAAGGTGACCATCCCTTTCTTGTTCCCATATAGCCTCATGAGATGAACCGTCCGTAATGTCACCTCTGAACACAGCCGTGCCATCCTCCTTGACCAACAATGCAACCACACCCCCCCCTCCTCTTTTTCCATCCGTCTCTCCCGAAGCTCCTGTACCCCGCAACATTGAGCTGCCGATCCTGCCCCTCCCTTAACCAGTTTCAGTCATGGCTACAACGTCCCAGTCGCTTGTACCTATCCAGGACCGAAGCTCATCTGCCTTACCCGTCAGGCCCCTTGCATTAAAATACGTGCAGTTTAAACCAACCTTCCTTCCTCGCTCTCTGCCTTTCACCCACCTATTCTGTCCACTAACCTTTCCCACACCACCCTCCATAGCAAATTCTAGTCCCATACGTGCCTCTGTACCTCTGTCCTGCACGAGATCCCACCCCCCCTGCCAATCTAGTTTAAACCCTCCCGTGTAGATTTGGCAAACCTTCCCGCTAGGATGTTGGTCCCCCTCCAGTTTAGGTGCAGCCTGTCCATTTTACAGAGGTCACCCCTGCCCAGGAAGAGATCCAGAAATCGGAATCCCTGCCCCCTGCACCTGCTCCTCAGCCAAACATTCATTTCCCCTATCTTCCTATTCTTCCCTTCACTAGCACGAGGTACTGGAGGCAATCCTGAGATCATTACGCTGCAGGTCCTGCTTTTCAGTCTTCTACCCAATTCCGTAAATTCTTGTTGCAGAATCTCCTTCCTCTTCCGACCTACATCATTTGTTCCAACATGCACAACAACCTCCGGCTGCTCCCCCTCACCCTTGAGGATGCCGTACAGCCGCTCCGAGACATCCTGGACCCTGGCACCAGGGAGGCAACACACCATCCTGGAGTCTTGCCTGCTGCCGCAGAATCTCCTGTCTGTACCTCTGACGATGGAGTCTCCCACCACTATGGCTCTGCCTGACGTCACTCTTCCCCATTGAGCCTCACACGAAACCGGCAACTGGAACGGCCACACACACTCACACACTCACACACACACACACACTCACACACACACACACACACACACACACACACACACACACACACACACACACACACACACACACACACACACACACACACACACACACACACACACACACACACACATACTATGCAAGCGGGGGGGAGTGCTGACTGAGTGAAATTCACACGGTGCAAAGCCAAGGTTATACAGACACAAACCACGATGAACAGGAAAGTTGGTGCTGTAATTAAGACGGTTAAAGCACAGTGTATGGTAAGTCCTTTAAAAGTAGGGGGGGGGAGGGGGAGGAGAGGGGGGTAGATGAGGGAGGGGGAGAAAGAGTGGAGACAACTTTTAAGAAGCCAGAGCCTGTGAAGCTCGGCAGACCATTAACATCGGTCGGTTATCCTTGGTTCTGAAAACTACTGCTTATGGTTTTTTTCCCAATGAGCGAATTAAATTCACTGGTCAGCACTGGCTACAACCTACGAGAACCTTCGACCTCCTGGCAACCCACCAGACCTGCTGGCAACCCACCTACGGCACAAGAATTCTCACTACTCTCCATGGCGGCTTTATTCTGGTCGCCGCTAATTTTTCAACATGTTGAAGAATTTGCGGCAACCATAATGAGACCAGAATGCGGGAACTCCTCACGACCACGAAGGCGACTCCCCGGCAACCACCGTGAACAGGTGGTGACCATGTGGCGACTGCATAGTCTCCTGCAGTCGCCTAAAAAGTCGCCTAAGTGGGACAGGCCCATTACTCTGATATGACAAATGCTGGTATTGCAGCCTACTCTGCCACAACTCATCTAGAAAAATTGCTTGCACTGAACAACTCAGGTGAACATGCTTGAACAAATTGTTGATTGCCAGCAGTGATTAAAGAATGCTTTTCTCATAAAAACTACAGACTTTCAAAATTGCACTACATTATGATGTTGTAAATAGACATGTGCCATTGTTGGCATGTTATTCTGCCAATATTTGTGTATAACCACCAATACCAAATTGATTATTATTTCTTCGCTCTCAAAATGTAACCATTTCAGAGACAGAAACTCCTACGAAAAAAGAGAAAAATTAGGAAAGTCAAATTGAAGTTTAAGCATCTGCTCCGCATTGCCCATTCTCTGAAATTCACCCTTCTTTCAGAGGATTGAAAGCAACAGGCAAGAGAACATTAATGAAACCTGAAAGGACACAAAGTGCTGGAGTAGCTCAGCAGGTCAGGCAACATCTCCGGAGTACATTGATAGGTGAGGTTTCAGGTTGGGACCCTTCTTCAGAGTCAAGAAGGGTCCGAAACATCAACTACCCATCCGTCACCAGGAAACAGGCTCTTCGGCCGACCGAGTCCACACCGACCAGCAATCACCCGTACACTAGTTCTGTTCTACACACTAGGAACAATTTACAGAAGCCAAGTAACCTATAAACCTGAACTACTTTGGAATGTGGAAGGAAACCGGAGCACCCGGAGGAAACCCACGCAGTCACCCACACAAGATAGCGCGATGACTCCTCATTCCACTTATTGCAGGTTACACCATTCAGCTCCATTATGTTGAGAAGGATGGAAATGGGCATTATAAAAATAGGCTTCATTGTTAAGTCTGCATCTGACAGTGTGAAATGGTCCAATACATTTAATTGAACATGGAAATGCCCGGTGCAATTTCAAGGGTGGTCCTATTCACTTGGAATAATTGTCAATGCAATGTACTCCAGGTAAAATAATTTTGTGTGTGCCACTACCATTATACTTTCATTGATCTATATTGATATAGCATTGGTTTAAATTATCCTCTTACATAGGATCCACCTATGAGAATAGCTACTAATTCTGCAGAAGGAATGCAATGACTTTACTTTCAGTAAACTGGTAGAGCTGAGAGAGCTGCTGCCTCACAGCGCCAGGGATCTTGGTTCGATCCTGACCTCGGGTGCTGTCTGTGTTGAGTTTACGCGTTCCTATGGATGCTCTAGATTCCTCCCACAACCTAAAGATGTGAGGGTTTGTAGGTTAATTGGCCTCTGTAAATTGCCCCCAGTGTGTAGCGAGTGGATGAGAACGTGGGATAGCATAGTGTGAACGGATGATCGATGGTCGGTGTGTACTCAGTGGGCTGTAGGGCCCTGTTTCCATGCTCTATCTCTAAATTATTGATCACTTGATACTGCAATTGTTCAATTTTGATTATAATTCAGAACAGATATCCTAATGGTCCTTCTGGCCTCTATCAACTTCATTGTATGTGGCAGCCGTTTCAATCTTTCCTGTAGCTTTTCCTTTTGAACATGCTTAACAGTGAAGAAATATGAATGCTTGGCATTAAGCACTAGTGATCAAATTGCTTGTGCAGTTCAACAGATTAATTATTGTATATGTGCACTTTAAATTTGTTCTTGAGTGTCAGGTTTGACAAGTTTAAAATAATAGCTTATTATTTTTTACGGATAGAAGACATTCCAATAGCTAGGGATTGATGATCGCACCTAAAGCAAATGGGATTGCAGCCAGCACATGGCATTTGTGCCAATAATTATAGGGAATGCACATGACTTCACAAATCAGGAAATAAAACAGCCTGTTAACAATTTAACTGTTTTCTTTGGCTGTGCTTTATTTTTAACCTTGCGATCCATTACATTCATTAACCGTAATACTTCCATTGACTCTTAACCTGCTTAAGATTGTTATCCTCTAATCTCAGTGCTCTTGTGAGTTCTCGCACAGCACTTGGTTCCGTCGGTTTTACATCATGAGTAACACTCCGCGTGGAGTGTTACTCATGTGTGTGGATGAAAGTGCAACAAAGTATTCCTTCTTATGGCGTCAGTTAAGTAAACAGGAAAATATACATATTGGTATAGCATACAAATGCTACAGTATGTTAGGATCCCAGTCATTAATTGTATGTTGCCAGGCTGTTCAGTTTACACTACAGTTCAGTTTGCACTCTTCCAGCCTGCCAGGAAGAGGGGTGCAGCATATTATTGGTAAATTATCCATTAACTCAATACGGCACAAGCAAACTTCCTCCTCATCATTTGACAGCAAAAGCAAAACTAGGTACACCAGTTACTTGAGAACTGTTTTATTCGTGTGATATCCAAATTATATTTCTGGCATGATAGATGTCTTGACAAAAACAAATGTCTTTGCTAATCATTGTATGGCTCCAGCATTTATTGTGTCAGGTGCTGACAAGACAAAGCAGATATGACTTTAAATATGTGAGATTTTAAAAAAAAATGAAATTTTGATGGCAATTAATACGCCCATATAACATTCCACTGTGATAGACACACAATGCTGGAGAAACTCAGCGGGACAGACAGCAAATCTGGAGAGAAGGAATGGGTGATGTTTCGGGTCAAGACCCTTCTTCACTGTTTTTGGTAGGCATTGACTCAATAATAGGGTCCTGAAGAAGGCAGTATGAGTCTACTTAATGTTCCTTGATCGGAAAGTTTGCCCATTGCAACTTTAAACTCCATTTCCTTCCCATTGCACGCACCAGTGGAGATTTTTTCATAATACCTATAGCTTTGTAACTGCCGTGATTCACTTAAACCGGTGCAAAAACCTGCTGCACAAGCTGACAATGGAAATTTGAAACATCATTATTATTCTGCTTAAAATAAAAGTAATTTGGAATCTGAGGGGACGGCATACAAAGTGGAACATGATCTCACACCATTTAATATTGACTCAGTTCCAGATAGGACATTGTTTTATCCATTACTCATCAAGAAAAGACCTTGGCTCTATTCAGGAAAACCAAGTACAGGGACAAATAAAATATACATAGAAACATAGAAACATAGAAATTAGGTGCAGGAGTAGGCCATTCAGCCCTTCGAGCCTGCACCGCCATTCAATATGATCATGGCTGATCATCCAACTCAGTATCCCGTACCTGCCTTCTCTCCATACCCTCTGATCCCCTTAGCCACAAGGGCCACATCCAACTCACTCTTAAATATAGCCAATGAACTGGCCTCAACTACCCTCTGTGGCAGAGAGTTCCAGAGACTCACCACTCTCTGTGTGAAGAAAGTCTTTCTCATCTCGGTCTTAAAGGATTTCCCCCTTATCCTTAAGCTGTGACCCCTTGTCCTGGACTTCCCCAACATCGGGAACAATCTTCCTGCATCTAGCCTGTCCAACCCCTTAAGAATTTTGTAAGTTTCTATAAGATCCCCTCTTAATCTCCTAAATTCCAGAGAGTATAAACCGAGTATAAACCGAGTCTATCCAGTCTTTCTTCATAAGACAGTCCTGACATCCAGGAATCAGTCTGGTGAAACCTTCTCTGCACTCCCTCTATGGCAATAATGTCCTTCCTCAGATTTGGAGACCAAAACTGCACGCAATACTCCAGGTGTGGTCTCACCAAGACCCTGTACAACTGAAGTAGAACCTCCCTGCTCCTGTACTCAAATCCTTTTGCTATGAAAGCTAACATACCATTCGCTTTTTTCACTGCCTGCTGCACCTGCATGCCTACTTTCAATGACTGGTGTACCATGACACCCAGGTCTCGCTGCATCTCCCCTTTTCCTAATCGGCCACCATTTAAATAATAGTCTGCTTTCCTGTTTTTTGCCACCAAAGTGGATAACCTCACATTTATCCACATTTATACTGCATCTGCCAAACATTTGCCCACTCACCCAGCCTATCCAAGTCACCTTGCAGTCTCCTAGCATCCTCCTCACAGCGAACACTGCCTCCCAGCTTAGTGTCATCCGCAAACTTGGAGATATTGCCTTCAATTCCTTCATCCAGATCATTAATATATATTGTAAATAGCTGGGGTCCCAGCACTGAGCCCTGCGGTACCCCACTAGTTACTGCCTGCCATTGTGAAAAGGACCCGTTTACTCCTACTCTTTGCTTCCTGTTTGCCAGCCAGTTCTCTATCCACATCAATACTGAACCCCTAATACCGTATGCTTTAAGTTTGTATACTAATCTCTTATGTGGGACCTTGTCGAAAGCCTTCTGGAAGTCCAGATATACCACATCCACTGGTTCTCCCTTATCCACGCTACTAGTTACATCCTCGAAAAATTCCACAAGATTTCGTCAGACATGATTTACCTTTTGTAAATCCATGCTGACTTTGTCCAATGATTTCACCACTTTCCAAATGTGCTGCTATCCCATCTTTAATAACTGACTCTAGCAGTTTCCCCACTACCGATGTTAGACTAACTGGTCTGTAATTCCCCGTTTTCTCTCTCCCTCCCTTCTTAAAAAGAGGGGTTACATTTGCTACCCGCCAATCCTCAGGAACTACTCCAGAATCTAAAGAGTTTGAAAGATTATCACTAATGCATCCACTATTTCCTGAGCTACTTCCTTAAGTACTCTGGGATGCAGCCTATCTGGCCCTGGGGATTTATCGGCCTTTAATCTATTCAATTTACCCAACACCACTTCCCGACTGACCTGGATTTCACTCAATTCCTCCTTTGACCCACAGTCCCCTGCTATTTCAGGCAGATTATTTATGTCTTCCTTAGTGAAGACGGAACCAAAGTAGTTATTCAATTGGTCCGCCATATCCTTGTTCCCCATGATCAACTCACCCGTTTCTGACTGCAAGGGACCTACATTTGTTTTAACTAACCTCTTTCTCTTCACATATCTATAAAAACTTTTGCAGTCAGTTTTTTATGTTCCCTGCCAGTTTTCTTTCATAATCTATTTTTCCTTTCCTAATTAAGCCCTTTGTCCTCCTCTGCTGGTCTCTGAATTTCTCCCAGTCCTCTGGTATGCTGCTTTTTCTGGCTACTTTGTACGCATCATCCTTTGCTTTGATACTATCCCTGATTTCCCTTGTTATCCACGGATGCACTACCTTCCCCGATTTATTCTTTTGCCAAACTGGGATGAACAATTTTTGTAGTTCATCCATGCAGTCTTTAAATGTCTTCCATTGTATATCCACCGTCAACCCTTTTAGAATTAATTGCCAGTCAATCTTGGCCAATTCACGTCTCATACCCTCAAAGTTACCTTTCTTTAAGTTCAGAACCATTGTTTCTGAATTAACAATGTCACTCTCCATCCTAATGAAGAACTCAACCATATTATGGTCACTCTTGCCCAAGGGGGCACGTACAACAAGACGGCTAATTACCCCTTCCTCATTACTCAAAACCCAGTCTAAAATAGCCTGCTCTCTCGTTGGTTCCTGTACATGTTGATTTAGATAACTATCCCGCATACATTCCAAAAAATCCTCTTCCTCAGCACCCCTGCCAATTTGATTAACCCAATCTATATGTAGATTGAAGTCACCCATTATAACTGTTTTGCCTTTGTCGCACGCATTTCTAATTTCCTGTTTGATACCATCCCCAACTTCTCTGCTACTGTTAGGTGGCCTGTACACAACACCCACCAGCGTTTTCTGCCCCTTAGTGTTTTGTAGCTCTCTAAACCTAAAAGACTCAGAACATGCAAATAAAATATACATGCAAACCTAAAAGACTCAGAAATTAAAAAACAAAAACAAATATCCATCTGAATGAAAGCTTGCACCTCTAAAAATCGATGTGCAGCTTGAAAATAACTAGAGGCGAATGCTTCTTACAATATTTTCAATTTCAACGTAATCTAATCAATTAAATTGCTTTCTTATCAGATTCAGTTTTATTGGTGTTTCATAATTAAATTCCACAGTTCATTTTTCTAGGAGGACCACAATGCAATAGCTTCACAAACAACAATAAAAAGGAAAAGGGTGCAATGGAAATACATGGTATATAGATTCACCACAATTAAGAAAACAGCTTCACCAATAATCCTTCAATTTCATTGTGAAGGAGGAAGATTAAAGTACTGAGAATGTCTTTTTTGCAGTAAGGAATTTACAAAAACAATGGGAATAATGACATCTAACAGTGTGAAATGTAATTTCCAAAGGCATATTGGGCAGAATGACTCAGAAAAATCTAGTTGATCATTCCCGTTAAATGCTTTTGAAGTGTATTGTGTTTCTATTCTTTTGTTCCTTTGATGTTCCTTCCCTTTGTCAAATCCCAATTCATATAAACCTCCAACGGGATCTCACCACTAACCACATTTTCTCATCTCCACCCCTTTGCGCCTCTCGCAGAGACCGTTCCCTTCGCAACTCCCTGGTTAAGTCATCCCTTCCCACCCAAACCACCCCCTCCCCAGGTACCTTTCCCTGCAAGCGCAGAAGGTGCAACACCTGTCGCTATACCTTCTCCCTCGACTCTGTCCAGGGACCCTGACAGTCCTTTCAGGTTAGGCAGCGGTTCACTGGCACCTCCTCGGACCTCATTTATTATATCCATTGTTCAAGATGTGGACTCTTATACATCAGCGAGACCAATCACAGATTGGGGGATCGTTTTGCTGAACACCTTCGCCCGCCTAAACCTACCTGATCTCCCGGTTGCTGGACACTTTAATTCTCCTACACAGACCTTTCTGTCCTAGATTTCCTCCATTGTCAGAGTGAGGCTAAACGCAAATTGGAGGAACAGCATCTCATATTTCACTTGGGCAGCTTACAGCCCAGTGGTATGAAATATTGATTGCTTTCACATCAGGTAGCCCCGGCATTCCCTCTCTCTCTACCTCTCCCCCACCCACTTCGCACAGTCTTCTAATTTTCACCCTACAAACAGCTAATCTTAATTGTTTAATTGAATAATCATCCACTATTTTTGCAGGTCAGTTCCAGGCTTCAGTATCCCCTCTTTCCCCGCTCACTCCCACCTCCCTCCCAGCTATCCTGAACACCATCGCTCTAATTTTGAGGTTCTGCCCTTTCTGCTGGACCTTCTTCTTCATCTTGCGTATGGCGTGCACAGCCTAAAGTTGTAGGACAACTTGTTCTCTTTGATCTTATTTGAATGTGCACGCCAGGTTGATTCCATTCGTCGAAACAAGGCGGACCACGTGAAGGTTGCAATCTTCCACCCCTTTCTGCTTGACTAAATCCACAAACAGAAAATGTTTCTTTGTTTGTGGCCGATCAGTTTCTTTAAACATCTTAAAAACCAAGTCATTCCAGAACCTTTGATAGTACAGCAACAAACAGTGACCACAGTGGCGCAGCAGTAGAGTTGCTGCCTTACAGCACCGGAGACCCGGGTTCCATCCCGACTACGGGTGTTGTCTGTACGGAGTTAGTACGTTCTTCCTGTGACCTGCGTGGGTTTTCTCCAAGATCTTCGATTACCTCCCACACTCCAAAGTACAGGTATGTAGGGTAATTGGAATGGTATAAGTGTAAATTGTCCCTAGTGTGTGTAGGATAGTGTTAATGTATGGAGCGGACAGTGGGCTGAAGGGCCTGTTTCCACGCTGTATCTCTAAAAGTAAACTAAACCAGATTAGTTTATGGAATCACAGTGTCAGTGGGTGAGTGACAGAATGATGTGGCCATGCTCCTGGAGAGTTTACATGAATAGCAAATATTTCTTATAAACAATCTCTGACTACAGTAGGTTTCTTGTATGCATTCAATAACATGTTTTCTGACATATTGACCATGAACTTCTCTGTACTGTGAGCGACAGGAAGAAATTCACAAATCTGTTGCTCATTTGGAAGTTAATGTTAGTAAATCACAGTGTTGCCTTATTCATACCCTCCCATTGCTGGAGTTATGTGCAGTTTATTAATATTATTTTTAATGTTTCACATTATTATGAAGAAGTAAATATATTAGGGCAAAACACGAAGTGCCTGGGGGAACTCAGCAGGTCAGGCAGCATCTGTGATTGGAAGTGGATGGATGACATTTTACGTCGGGACTCTTCTTCAGAATAATAGAAGCGGGGAGGAGAAAATGGGAAAAGAAAGACGTGGGCGGGACAAGCTCTGGTGTGTGAAAACAGACAGGGAGGGGTAAGAGGGAGGCTAAAAGTCAAATGAGGGCATGGGAATGAGAGATGAGTATGAAGGAGGGGAATAGCATAGGGTAATTAGGGGTGTTGAGAGAAATTGTTCTTCGTGTGTGTGTGTGGGGGGGGGGGTAAGCGTTAGTTGAACTTAAAGATTACAATGTTCATATCATTGGGTTGTAAGCTACCTACGCAGAATATGAGTTGTTATTCCTCCATCTTGCATGTGACCTTAATTCTGGAATGGAGGAGGCCCAGGACACAAATGTCAGTAGTGGAATGGGAAGGGGAGTTAAAATGGCTAGCAACTGGATGATCCAGCAGGCCTGGGTGGATAGAGTATGTATTAGGGGTTGGTTGTGAAATATAAACATCTGATACCACACCGAATGGTTAACAAAACAAGATTTGTCTACAATCTTCATGTTTTACCAGAGTTACGTAGGAAAGCAGATGACTGCTCTCTGCATGCACATGCTTAATAAGGCTGCCTGTCTAACTTCTGTTTAACTCTTGGATTGGGGATTTCCAGGGTCTGAAAGTCGAACAGCAGAAGGAAGGGACTAATGCTGGATATATGTGCGACATGCCTTTCCAACGTCGTTGCTGGCCCAGAAAACTATCATATGAGCACCCAATAATGGAAACCACCTTGGCAACCAAACCGCCAACACTATCTCCTCGCACTTTTCAAACCTATGATCAGACTCTAATGTGCCATCTACGATATTCACTAACACAACCCTATCGCTATCCTCAAGCTCACCAATCCGTCGCAATTAGTTGGCGGTGGGCACAAGTCTATTTGGAAAAGTTAAGTGGGTCTCTGCCATTAAATGTAGCAGGATTTCAGGGACAGCCAGTTCTCCCTGCTGCTATCTCACCTCACCTTACCCAGCTTTGCCTTCCCGGATCCTGCTACGATCAAACCGCTGCAACCCATAAACTGTTGTCATGAGCAATCACAGTCACACAAAAAAGGCACCCGTGGTAGAACATGATATTTAATCAAATTAATTTCGAAACTATCCAAGAAAGCAGCCTTAGCTAACAGAAGTGCTCCAGTTGATTTATGCGGATGTCTGTGTTTTTCCACCCACTCAGGTAGAAAGAGGAGAAACTCTGTTAAGAACCAAATACACAACGGAAGCCTTAGATTCTAAATTTGGCACTGAAGGTAATCCTTATACTGCTCACAAATGTAGAAGATTTAAACTGGTGACTTGGCTTGGGTGCCCTCTGTCTGTCCTGGATAGACATCCTGGAAAGTTACTTGATTACCTTTGTGACGACAAGGCAGATTTATGTGGCACTCCTGAAGGGCTAGTATGGAGAAAGCAGTCCTGAATGTCTGAGATATTCATTTTACATGAGGTATTTTTTCCTTACGTAATTAAAATAGTTTTCATCAATTATTTTCTTGCAAAGTTCCATAACATATTATTTTATTAAAACAAATCACAGTTTCTTAACCCTATTATTTAACATTCTGTTCTCTCTCTAGAGGTTCCATTGAGAGTTCAGCTGGTAGTGCTGCTGCCACACAGTGCTAGAGACCCAGGTTCAATTCGGACTCAGGCATTGTCTGTGTGGAGTTTGCACATTCTCCTGGTGACCATGTGGGTTTCCTCCGGGTGATCTGGTTTTCTCCTACACCCCAAAGGCGTGCAGATTTATACAGTAGATTAATTGACCTCTAAATTTCCTCTAGTGTGCAGGGAGTGAATGCAAAAGTGGGATAACATAGTACTAGTGTGAACAGGTGATCGATGGCCATCGTGGACTTGATGGGCTGAAGGGCCTGTTTTCATGCTGTATCCCTAAACTAAACTAAAATAGTAAGATTAAATGAGAACTTACCAGTTTGAAGTTTGATCTTATTTTATGAGGAGTTACGATGAGGGATTTCGTGAAGACCCCACCAGCACGCATGCGCGACATTCTTCAAAGCAGCGGTGTGAAATCACAGATAGCAGAACTGTCAACCATATACCAGTTGACCTTATGATAGAGGGTTTGGAGCGGAGGGCACGAAATCCCTCATCGTAACTCCTCATAAAGTAAGGATCAAACTTCAAACTGGTAAGTTCTCGTTTCATCTTACTATTTTACTTTGGAGTCATGTGAGTGACTTCGTGAAGATTTCAAAGCTCTGTGATTTCATGCCCTGGACCACGTCCATGCTCACACACTGCCATAATAACGGATGGAAGAAGTGTGTTAACGTGTTTCAGACTTGTAACAGAGCTGAAAAACAATAATGTATTCTTTAATACAAACAAAAACCCCTGCATTTGGGAACCGTTCAGGGAACAGAACTTAAAACAGTATCTGCAAATGTCGCAGGAGTGGCCACAGGTTTATTATAAACCCGTTGAGACGTGTCTCCATTGGCCAAGCCTGCTGTTGCGAGGACATGGTCCATGGGTACCTCCATGTCCTCGCCACTGACGTGGACGCAGCCCTGGTAGAATGAGATTTGAATATCAATGTCGACCCCTGCTGCATCCAACACCACCCTGAGCCACCTGGAAATTGTCTGCACAGTTACCCTGTGATGTGGGCTTTAAAAACTGATGAATAGACCTGTTTCCATTCTCCTTATATATTGGGTGACATTAATATAATGTCAGAGATAGGTGGCTGTACAAAGGCGTACTTCAATGGGATATGCATGGAATTCCAATTTAAGGCTGGTTGTACCAGGTCTATGGTGTTTAAGTAATTCATCAATGAAAAAGGTTACCTTGGTAGGGGTCGAGACCATCTTGTCCAGTTTAGTTTGTGGAGGGTCTGGACCCGCTGAGCTGTATAAGTGCCATTAGCATCACCACTTTGTAGGTGAGTTTAGCCAGTGGGAGTTCTGAAACCAGTGACCTACTCCTGAGTAGGGACAACACACCCCCAATATCACAGGTCATATTGTATCGTGGTCTACGAGGGTAAGAATTGAAAATACCCCTCATGAGTTTCGACACCAACTGATGGGATCCTACTCCGATAGTGAGGTAGGATGACAATGCGCTTCTGGCATTATTGATGGCACTATAGATGAGGCCCTCATCATAGTGAAGGCCCGCGAGGAATTCCAGCACATCTGTGATGGTGGCAGAGTCATAGGTGATATTAGTTCTGGAACAGAAGGCCTTCCATTTCCTTACATGGGTAAGGTACTGCTCCCTCGTGGACTCTCTGCTCGATGCCGTGACTATATCCATGGTCCTGTCGAGAGCCCGAATTCCAGCAAAGGTCTCTTCAGAACCTGCAAGCCAACAGGTTCAAATGACCACGGCACGGATGATTATCCCCTGATATGGGATGTATCAGTAGGTTCGGGCATTTAGGAACCTGCACCCATGGTTTCTTCACCATGTCGAGGACCACCGGGAACCATGGCTGTGTGGGGCAGACGGATATTATCAGAATCCCTGATGCAGAATCTAGCTGGATTTTCCGCAATACCCGACTGATGAGGCAGAAAGGGGGAAATGCATAGAAGAACAATTTCCCCCAATGTAGCGAGAATGCATCCATCACTACTGCCCCAGGATCTAGTTCCCACGAGACATATGTTGGTATCTGATGGTTCAACCTGGATGCAAAGAGGTCGATATCTGGTGTTCCATACTTAGCTATAATATTAGCAAATATTTGGGGGTTCAAAATCCACTTGGTGTTGTCATTGAATACTCGTGACCTGGTGTCCGCCACTGTATTAAGCTTACCTGGAAGGTATGTAGCTGATATCCAAATATTTCAATGCACCAGTGCCAAATTATGTTTGCCAATTCATCCCAATATCCACCACTGTGGTATTGTCTATCTGTAGACGGACATGCTTCTGTTCTTGGGTTGCTGTGGTGCTGGGGTGTAGGGTTGATGCAATTTTCAGGCTGGTCGCTGTGGGCCTTGGCTTAAACAGGCCTCTGATGATAAGGCGCGACCTTTGGTTTTGCTGCCGTCACTCTATCGGGTTGAACCCGGGCCTGTTAGATGTTGCATATGGATGCTGCCGACGATACGCTGGAGGTCTGTCAGAGGAAGGCGGTTTTATCAAACCTACCGCTTTAGCTTCCTCGTCTAGGTCTTTCAACTGTTTGGGCAGGTCATCACCAAACAACTGTCTTGGTGGTGGCGTAGCGGTGGCCTTACACAAACCCACAAATTTGGGGTTGAGTGTAGGACAGATAGAGCTTTTCCGAAGCAATTGAACTCATATTGTATTGCAGAGCAGGGCTGATGCATCCTGCTGCTCTTCCGTCATGTCCATACCGTCGACTGACATGGCAAACGTGGTGATGCCTGAGGTCAGTAGTTTCAGGATTTTTTGAATTTTTCCCTGATGTTTCCCCATATGGGTGTGTTCACGGTAGGGATGTTCAGCGACACGCAATTTTCCAGGTCACGTATTTGTTTGTGGTCTCCAAAATTACCTGTTCCTGTAATTTGTGTGTTGTCAGGTAGTTTATGCTGGCCGCTGGCCTCAGCTGGTTGCCCTTTCTGGGATGGTTGAGCGAACTTAGACACCATTCCCAGAAGTTCCTCTTCTTGCATCCCTTGCAACTGTGGGTCTTCAGCCAACCCCTCTTCGAAGTCAGCTAGTGCCTGACTTCTAGCGCTCCCTACTGAGGAGGGAGAGATGTTGGACAGCCCGGTCATGGGCCCTGCCGTGGATCTCCGGGATCCTAGGGCCGCATGCTCCTGATGGAGTAGGTCCCTTTCGAGCAGCTGCTCAACCATGCGCTTCATTCGAGCTATGCGATCGCCGCCGATATCTACGGACGGCAAGTCGTCTTCCCCAAGTTCTGATGAACAAATGGGGCCTCTACTGACAGTCCGCACCTCGTTGAGGTGATGTCTATGGGACTGAGGTAGGTAGTCGGTGCCAGCCGCTCCTACGGGGCTACACGACTCCTGCGCGGATTTGCCGCTTGTCCGCAGTCTTCCGGACTGAAGCGGTGGAGAGCTGGTGCCAGCTGTTCCTGCGGGGCTACACAACCTCCTGTTGGTTTTTCCGCCTGTATGTTGCGACTGCGACGGTGAGGAGTCGGTGCCAGCAGCTCCAGCGGGGCTACATGACATCCGCGCGGGCTTGCCGCCAGTCCCGGGTTTTCGGACAGATGCGACGCAAAGTCGGTGCTAGCCACTCCTGCGGGGCTACTCGACTTGTGTTTAGTTTTGCCACCGGTCCTCAATCTAGCGGACTGAATCGGTGGAGAGTCGGTGCCAGCCGCTCCAACGGGGCTACACGACTTTTGTATGGTTTTGCCACCGGTCCGCAGTCTAGCGGACTGAATCGGTGGAGAGTCGGTGCCAGCCGCTCCAACGGGGCTACACGACTTTTGTATGGTTTTGCCACTGGTCCTCCCTCTTGCGAACTGATGTGGTGCTGAGTCGGGGTGTGCCCTTAACCGGCCCCTATCTTCCGCACTTTTTTGCCGTTGGTCTGTTTTCATACAGACTGAAGCGGTCGTGAGTCGGGGTCTTGGCTACCCTGATCCCGCGTGGTCCTACCGCCAGTATGCAGCTCCCTGGACTGCTGCGAGTCGGGTCCCGACTGAGCGGGGCTCCCTGACTTCTGCGTTGTCTTCCCGGCCCGAGGTACGGGTGCTGCCGGAAATCAATGGTCAGCTCCGGGAATGTTGGCCGCCGACCTCCGAAGTCCCGCGGTCTTCAATGGCATGCTTGAAGCAGCCTTGTTTTTGCTCCTTTTCTGCATTACGAAGTTTCTGTAAGGGATTTAAACAATACAGAAACCCAATCAACTTACAGGTTACCTGTTGGTCATATTTCCGTCAGGTTTGGTCCCCAGCCAGACGTTGCGTGATGTGATTCCCTCCTTCAGCGTCAGCCTAGACCTGACTCCTTATGCTCCCCTGCAAAGAGGGTGAGCATTTGGCAGCCCTGTAAAGGGTACTGCCATGGATCTGCTCGGAGACCCATGGTGACCAGACTCCTGCTGGAGTGTGCCATGTTGGAGGTAGTACTCCCCATCTGCTCATGTGGGAATATAGACTGCCCCAAACGGCAAGTCTGTCAACGGTATGCCCACTTCCAGGCGTTGTGCCGCCTGTGTTTGAGTCGGGGCCCCGGCTCTGTCTCGGAGCTCCCGATTTCCGGGTAGCGTTGCCGTCAGTCCACAGTGATCCTGCGGGCTGCAGTGTTTAAGTCGGGGCTGCCGCTCTGCCGTCGCTACCTGCGAACGGCGAGTCTGTGAGCCCAGACACTGCTGGGTCAACGGGCTGCCCGACTTCTGTGGAGTTCTGCCGCCGCTGACTGCCCGCGGTCCGCAGTCAGTCTCTCGAGGCGGCCTGTTGGTGGGGTACTCTGTCCCACAGAGTCCCTGAAAGAAAAAACCTTACCTGCATGTCCGTTCCGGTGGAGGTGTGACCCTCCTCCCTTCCTGTCGCTTCGCATGCGGTCGACGATATGTCGCGCATGCGTGTTGGCGGGGACTTTACGAAGTCACTCACGTGACTCCGAAGTAAAATCATTATCATTGTTGTAAAAGTGTTTATCATTGTGTCAATGCTGTATGTTTGTGTCCAGCACGGATTACTTGGTGTGGTTGTAGAAAGCAAACATCAGAAAAACTGTTCTAACTCAAACCTTGATAGTGTGATGACTCTGGTAATGTGATTGGGGGTAATAAGCCACTACACCCTTTAATCGTGGAGGATAGAGTCCTCTATATATACCATGCATAATATAGAGTCTGTATGCTACCACATCAGAGGCTCTCTGTCTCCATGACCAATAGTACGTTACCTTAATATCCTCGTTCACGTTACCAGACACTGAATGGAGCTTTACCGATCTTTGCAACAAAGTCTAAAGAAACATATGAGTATTGCGGATGATAAACACAACGACCACAAAGACTCACGCTAAATGAGAAACAGAAAATTTATAACATGCAATTACGTTAAAAGAAAATTACAGAGCAAGCAAAGTAAAGGGGCTGTTCTAGTACTCACTGTGCGGCGACCTTACCCGCGAGTTAAGAAGAGTGTCTTCGACCCTTCAAGCTCAAAGGCACCAGCCTGGAAAACCTCGAGCTGGATCGACCGTCAGCGTTGAAACCGCGAGCTGGATCGACCGACCGCACATACACACACCATCACACACACACCCACACACTCACAACAATCGCATAACGGCAGGGACCAAGCGGAAAGCAGGGGAGCGTTGGTGTCCTGAAATTCAGACCCGCGATATGAAGATGAAGAAAAGACGGACTGGCACAGTTTGTACATGTAAGTCCTTTAAGTGAGCGCGGGGGGGGGGATGGGGTGTAGAAGGGGGGGGATAGGTGGGGTGGAGTGGGACTGGGCGGCGAAGTGGGGGGGGTGTAGAAGGGGGGGGGGGTGAGAGGGGTGGGGGTGCGAACGGGGGGGGTGGGGGGGGGGGGGTGAAGGGGGGGGGGGTGAAACGGGGGGTGGGGGGGGGAGAAGGTTGGGAGGACACTTTTAAGAAAGTATAATAAGGTTCAGCGGGCATTTTACCTACCGGTCGGTTTTCTCTGGGCCCTGAAACTCCAATGAGGCACAATCAAAAATGCACACACCCCCGTCATGCGAAGGCAGATTGCCTATGGCTGCCCTTTGACTGCCTGTATACTAAATAGCTGTGACCCTCACTCACTGCCACTACGCAGTTCAAAAAACCATGCTTGACTCCAAAATTTTATCATGGAAAATTTTTTTCAGAACAATGCTGAGCGCGAAAATTGTACCGCGACCTGTCGCTGAAGGCCCAGTGGAGTATTCGGGGGAACTTCCCTTCGAGCAATGAACGAGAGTTCCAAGTGACTCTCAATGGGAAACCTCCTTGACCCAACTGTCGACCATGGCTGCATAGTCGAGGGCAAACTCTTCTAAACTCGCAGATTAGGGTGCGCTTGCAGTGGGACCAGGGGGCCTCATAACTCAAAAAATGTAAAATCTAAGCAATGAATTTAAAACCCCTGTGCATTTGTTGTAATCAGTATTATACTGGACACCACGATATATACCTGAGACACGGGTCCCAGCACCAAGATCAATCAGGTCTTGTATTTGAGTTTGTTTAGTTTCAGTATTAGTTTAGAGATACAGCGTGGAAACCGGCCCTTCGGCCCACCGAGTCCGAGTGCCCACCAGCGATCCCCGCATATTAACTCTATCAGACACACTATGGACAATTTACACTTATACCAAGCCAATTAACTTACAAATCTGAAGACAGAAAAATCGATGGTAGACAAAAATGCTGGAGAAACTCAGCAGGGTGATGCAGCATCTATGGAGCGAAGGAACTAATGACGGTTTCGGGTCGAGACTCTTATTCAGACTACAAACCTGAACGTCTTTGGAGTGTGGGAGGACAGAGAAAACCCACGCGGTCACAGGGAGAACGTACAAACTCCAAAAAGACAGCACCTGTAGTCGGGATCAAACCCGGGACTCTGGTGCTGCAAGCGCTGTAAAGCAGCAACTCTACCGCTGCGCTACCTTGCCGCCACCCCGTTGAATAGAAGAGAGTGTACATAGAGGACTCCATGATTAAAGGTATTTGAATGTTATGACTCATGCTTCCATGTCAGCAAGGGTCATCCCGAAAGTAATTTTGATATATTATATACCACTATCAAATACTAGTATGGCATCTCACATTTTTTGGGAAAGAGGATCTCCACCAAAGGATTCCTCCAATATCTTGCAAATGCCGTATCTTATACGTCTTTATAATCCAACCACTTTTCAGGTACTCTGTGCATCTGTCTTAGAATGAGATAATCATTCCCAATCACATACAGTCAGCTTCACTGAACAATTTCTGCTATCTTTGTATGTTACAATTTTACTGGTTGTCTGACCGAGTGGGATTTGGAATATTGAGTGCCAACATTCAGTGAGGTCCTCTAATTTAATATTTGCATTATGAGGTCTCATAACTTGCCATGAATTACACCCTTCAGGGGTGGAATTCAGAGGGCCTACAGTAGTGAATAGCTCCAATACTTCCTTGCTGTGACATATTTTCCTCTTCTCCAGCAAAGACTGTCAATGATCTGATGAATGCAGGCCTGGATGATGATTTACAGTTCACCCATGGATGCCTGAGTTGCCCCTGTGCCATTTATTACAACAACCATTTCATTGTTTCCACATTTATATTGGTGCAGTGTTGGCTTAGATGCAAAAATTCACAATAAATCATCAGAAAGCTACTTTATCTGAGGAGGAGCCTGAACCATTTGTCACAAAATAATATGTCACAATGAAAGGAAATTGTTCTTCTATTGTGTACAGCCAAAGGCAGACAAAACCACCAAAAACCATACAATAATTTGGGTTATTTTCCTGTCTGTCTTAGCAGTGAAGAATAGGAGCAGTGGGAGTTTGAAAAGTCTGGTGTAGGTTAGTAGCTGTTAGTTCTACTTCCAACAGGCTTAAAAGGGAATGAAAGGGAGATGCTCGCTTGTGAAGCAGCCATTTTGGAGCAGCCATTTTGAGAAGGGCAACTTTGAGGTGGAAGTGCTGCTGGTAAGTTAAAAGTACAGTCTTGGATGAACACCAGCGAGGAGGACAAGCAGCAACAAGGTAAAGATTTTCTTTTTTCTTGAGTCTGCCACTGTAAGTAAAAGTTATCGCAGTAACCGCCAGCAGTTAGTAGGGTGGGTGTATTTATCCAGTATAATGGTGGGAGGAGATTGGGAGGGTTTTGCAAAAATATGAGTATCCCACGGTGACTACAGAATCAGCTGTAGATCGCGCCTCCAGATCATTGTAGGATCATTGGGAGCAGCAATTGGGCTCACTGAGGAGCACGCAGATGTCAGAGAGGGTTATAGGTAGGCATTTCAATGAGGTGGTCAGGCAAGAGGATCAGTCAGACAAATTGGGAGGAAGGTCATGGAAGAGCTTCCTGCGGGTGTTCCCTCTGAAACAAGAATACTCTTTTGGATACTGTTGGAGGGGTGGCCTCTCGAGGCAAATAACAGCAGCAGCCAGTTTAATGGCACCAGATTGCTGTACAGCAAGATCGGTCAGGCGAAGATGTGGATAAATTGGCAAGATAACGGACAGCGTGATAGGGCGTGAGGAGGGAATGGGAGCAGTAAAGTCTGGAAGGTGAAATGTAGAGATTCTGGAATCTGATAGGAAAGGACACTCAAGAATAGAACTAAATGATGGGGTTGGTGGCAGGTGGGAACACAACAGAGAAGGAAGGGAAGGGGCGAGCGAACTCGGGGGGGGGAGAGTGTAGAGCATGGGGGAGGGGAGATAAAGATACAGTGGTAATACAAGGCTGGGTGTGTAATGTGGGGAAGAAGGGGTTGTTGACACAGGACCAAGTGGATCGGGAAGAAGAGAGAAAAGGACAGAAGAATTTAGAGAGAATGAAGGTTGTGAATATCCAGGTGGAATATAAGGTGCTGTTTCTCTCATTTACATTTGGCACTGTCCTGGCATTGAAGGAGATCAAGACTGACAGGTCAGTGTTGGGGAAATGCAAGGGGAATTAAGGGGGTACAAATGGGAGAGTCCAGATGGCCTCGGTGAATAGAGTGCAGGTGCCTTATCCCAAGTAGTCTGCCCTTGTCAGCATTGGTCTTCCCAATGCAGAGGAATGCACACTGAGGGCACACTGAGATGCAATGGAATGATTTTTGGAAAGAGGTGAAATTTCTGTCTCACCTGAAAGACACACACACACACGGTTTAGGTTCATTGGATCGAGAAGGTGAGGAGGTGCAGGGAAAGGATGAGTGAGAGTTGCACCTGTTTGTGCAGGATAAAGTGCCTCACGAGGGGAAGGATGTACATACAGGGCTAGGAGTCACTGAGAGAGAGGACCCCCTGCATAAAGAGCAAGAGAGGGTGTGAAGGTAGGGAAAGTTGTGATTAGTGGTGTTCGAACGAAAAATAATCCATTACACATTAGGATCCTTTAAACAATATTGATGTGCGCAAAGTTCGTAGGATCTTTAGCAAGTCCTTAGCTCTCATGAAAAGCTTCATCACAAGTTAGCAGTGGTAAAGAAGGCCATTTAGATTATGTATTCATCAGTTGGGGGGGTGGTCCCAAGTATAAATGTTGGCATGTCAATGTTGCCAAAGCTGGTATCATGTTGCTGCTAGTATAAAACTTTGGTTAGGCCAACACTTTGTTGCGTTGTGTCAAGTTGTGTCTACTCCACTACAAGAAGGATGTGAGAAGCATTGGAAAGGGTTGCAGAAAAGGTTCACACTGGAGTGCTGACTGGATCAGGGAGTTAGTATTAGCTAATAAAGAGAAGTTGAACATGAATTGGATGTTTTCTCTCTGAGTGTCGCGAGGCTGAGGGAAGACCTAATAAAAAATATATTAAAATTCTGAAAGATGCAATGGAACGGTGAAGAGTATCATTTAGGGCGGCAACATGAACAAGTCAGGGGGAGTTGAAGAAGACTAAAATGCTCGGTGCGTGCAGAGCAGAGGGATTAATTCCCAATTGGCATCATGGTTCAGCACAGCAGCAGAAGTTTTGAAGGGCTTGTTTCCAGTACTGTGCTGTTCGATGTTCGACTGTAACCTGTGGATTTTTATTTGGTTAACTGTAATACACTGAACGAGAAATGTTGTTAAAAAGTACCATGATGTATATATAAATGGATCGCGCACGCTACAAGTAACCATGGTTAAAAGAGATTGTTGCAACAACAGCTTCAGGGTCACACTCTAGTTGACACCTTTTAATTAAAGAGCGGTCAAAATAAATCCCACACATATTTACAATCCATCCAAAGCTTAAAATTCCCTGAGCAACTTACGTCATGAACATAGTTGAAAGGCTACAATGTTCCATGTTTGCTACATTTGGTAATGTCAATGGAATAAAACATGTGGTGTGAAATATACCAAGCAGTTAATTCACCACTTCTAGAGAGTCTTGAAGAATGACCCAAACCCAAAATCTCGCCTAACCATGTCGTCCAGAGATGGTGCCCGAGT
The DNA here is from genome assembly GCA_035221665.1 of Okamejei kenojei. Taxonomy (NCBI): domain Eukaryota; kingdom Metazoa; phylum Chordata; class Chondrichthyes; order Rajiformes; family Rajidae; genus Okamejei; species Okamejei kenojei. The sequence goes on from CM069134.1 coordinate 24,632,114, forward strand.
TACTTCAGCATTTTGTGTTCTACACAACTGCAGTTCTTTGTGTCTCAACCCTGTCATCGAATTTGAATTTTATCATACTTGTTTGTTTTCTACTTATTGTACTTGTTCTGGATTTGAAACTAGTTTAGTTTAGTTTAGGTATAGCGCAGAAACAGGCCCTTTGGCCCACCCGTCTGTGTCGACCAGCGAACTGCGGCACACTAACACTATCCTACACCTACTAGGGGCAAATTACAATTTTACCAAGCCAATTAACCTACAAACCTGTATGACTTTGAGCGTGGGAGGAAACTGGAGCTCCTGGAAAAAACGCATGCAGGTCACGGGGGGAACGTACAAACTCCGTACATACAGCACCCGTAGTCAGGATCGAACCCGGGTCTCTGACGCTGTAAAGCAGCAACACTACTGCTGCGCCAACCTTAGGTTACTGCCTATTATTGTAATCCTTCACTGCTGAACACCGCATTCTGAAGGTAGTGAAATCAGCATAACTTAAACTGAAAATGTTAGATGAATTTGGGAAAAACAAAGTGCAATAATGTTATTACTGGTTTCACTATGTTTACTTTGAAATAAGTTTTCATAATTATCCTTTTGACATCAACCACAAGAAAAGATTTCATGCTTGTAGTTATACTCTACCCTTGAATTGGTATAGGGAACTTTAACTTCATTTGTTAGGTGGTTTGAAGATAAACATAGTTCCATTTTTGTAGCATAGCATTTCATCCCTGTGATACTGACTTCTAGCCAACTAATACAACGGCAAGAGGGTGAACCAAAGTAAACTAGCTTGTACAGCTCAAAGGACACATGATCACAGTACAATCTGTATTGCTTTCACAGCAATAAAGTTGTAATGGAACCGAAAAAGCAAAAATACTTATTCATTTTTATTTTATATTTTGAGATCAATAAATGATAATTCCAGGTTTATTTCGGTGAATTCAATGTAGGTAGGGTGGTGGGGTGGAGGATTCACTATTTTAGCATGAATGCATTTTTTTATAATGCCTAGGAATTTCCATTGGGTTTATCTCAGCTGTCCAATTGACCAAGGCAATTTCATCTCAGTACTTAGTCCTCTATCCCACATTGCTCAAAATAGGACAGGTTTGGAGGGATGTGGGCCAAATGCAGGCAGATGGGACTAGTATAGTTGGGACATGTTGGCAGGTGTGGGCAAGTTGGGCCGAAGGGTCTGTTTCCATGCTGTATCACTCTATGACTCTATCCAAATCATCTGGCAATAATGCTGGCCATTTGCAGGAACGCCATAGACAATCTCACCAGTGTTATAATATAATGGATACTATATACTATAAATATATTACAAATAAAATTATGTGATATTTCCTTCGTGTCAATGACTTCCCATTTGCTTCCGTCAGGATCCTGGGCGATTTAATGGAATTGTGCTTAAGATTGCATTCCAGTGCTGTCCCTCCTTGGAGCTGAAAGGTCAGAGGAAGGTTAGCTCAATGGTATTTCCTGTCCAGCGAACATGGGCTCATTAAGGCACAGGCGCAGCGGGTATGTGGTCGGAGGCAGGTGGTTGATGTTTTCCAAGGCTTCCACCCGATGGCACTGGTCCAAACATGCAGATTAAGGGGACTGATCATCAAGGGCGTTTATCAAAACTGAAAGTAACTAGCAAACCTAAACACGCCCAGAGGTGGTGAATGTGCTACATCTCACTGAGCGTACCTGCAATACCTTCTGGGTCCACAAGCAGGAAACCCTGGTTAAAAGGAGATTCCAAACCTCCAGCCAACAATTCAAGCTCAACGGAGAGGAAAATCATGAGATTGTATATTAGCCCACCAATCAACTCTAGACCTCTCTCAACAAACTATAATGGCCCCCTGTTACTGTCAATCGTTATTGTCCTAGTACACAGCATCCTATAACATCCCACAACATTATTAGGTCCCGTTACAGAAGCTGGGTATCCCCAGTGAAAAGGATCACCAGTTGGACTGAGTTTCAGTGGATGTCTGTGGCTTTTAAATCTCTGGGCACCAGATCAAGAGATGTCCCTGCGATAGCCAGAATCACCTAGACGACAGAGAGTGGTTCAGAACTTCATTGGTCTTGCTGGAATGGGTGTTGCACATGTCACTGCTGTGAATATGTCAGGAGAGCGGTCAGGAAAAAGACTCTAATTTGCCTCCGACTGCTCATCCAGTAAAGATTGACTTCAGTCAACAAATGCAAAAGTTCTCAATGACACCGATCAGATCCTTAATGGGAAGGAGTTACAGGTCGTGTCCCTCTGCACAACTGTCTCCCACCCTTACCGATGGCCAGGTCCCTTCCACTGACTTGGTGTTACTCAGTTTTCATGAGTATACATAAGAATTAAAACCGGCAATCATTTGGAGAAGGACCACAATAACATTGTCCTTAATGTTATGGGACAAGCATGGGGGTGATGTTTATAACCTGAAGCTTTACAGTTTTGGATGATTAATATGTGTGCCTGCTCTTTGACCCATTGCCCCACATTGTCTATGATGTTGGGTTCCACTGATGCCAGACATGGCCTGCCTATTGACAAGGGGAACTCAGACAATATGGATTTGTAGTGCAGTAAGATCCTTACTCACCTCCATCTGTAGTGTAGCTGATTGATTGTTTCTTTAAGGACTTTATGCATCATGTGATATGAATTTTGAAACATTACTAACTGCATTAGCCACAGCTTTTAGATGATAAACAACAATATTTTGCTGGTGGCTCTGTTCTGCTATTTGTCATAACGAATGGCAACACAACACAAAAGAGCCAATGGAAGCTACACTGGTGACAACTTTACGATGCTTGAATGGATAGTTGGGTGGTTGGGCGGTTAAACCCCTGTCCCAGGGTACGAGTTCATTCCAAGAGCTCTCTCGAGTTTGCCCTGATTCGAACTCAGAGATTTACGGTAATGGCCACTCGGGGCTCTCGAGGACATTTTTCATCATGTTGAAAAATCTTCACGAGTCTTCCCGTGCTTACCTGCCGTTAGCGAGTCTTCCCGAGTACCTGACGTTAGCGCTAAGAGACGTCCCCGAGCTCCGACGTACCCGCTACATTCATTCTCCGTGCTTACCACGAGTTTGATTTTTTTTTAAAGTCGAGAGAGCTCTTGGAATGAACTCGTACCGTGGGACAGGGCTATTACCAAGAGTGAGTTATTACAGAAGACACAGAGTGCGAGAGTACCTCAGCAGGTCAAGCACCACCCAGGGGAGCATGGATAGCTGACGTTTCGGGGTGGGACTTTTCTTCAGACTAATTGTGGGGGAAGGGGGGAAGAAAGCTGGAAGAGAAGAGGGGCAGGATAGAGCCTGACAAGTAATAGACTGACATAGGTGAGGAGGATTATTGGATAGGCAGATAGGTTGAACAAAAGCCAGAGATTAAATGACAGAAGGTGAGGGACAAAAGGATTAAATAATTAAGAAATATGAAGCTAGTGGAAAGGACTATAGTTAATGCAGAACTGGCATTCTCTAGGTAGAGCAATGGTGATAACATGGCAGTTGTGACGAGATTAGGCCTGTGGAATAAATAGAGATGTTCGTGAGCGGTGAACACCAATGAAAAAGAAAAGTTCAGGATACAGAGCAGGAATTGAAAATGTATTAAAAAGCAGTACTATTCAAAGACCCAAACCCTAATCTTTGCGCAGAACAGACGTGAAAATGGTCACATGCATCTTAATACAAAACTCCAACTCACGGTTAACATTTTAAGAAAGCACTGGTGTAGCATTCAGTGCATTACATTAACCTTTAAACAGACTTCTTTCAATGATGGTGAAGGTATGCTTGCTGCTGGGTGGCCATTCTTTCCCAAATAACTTGGACTGGGAACGGAGTAAATTCTGCTGACAGCTTATTAACCACAAACAAGGTTCAGATTGTGCAAAGCCTGATCTGTTTCCTTTGGATTCCATCACTACAATTTCACCAAACGAATCAAAAAGAAAGGCCTCTGCTTTCCTGTTCAGAGGAAATGGATAACCCACTAATTTGTTAGAAAGGCTCCCAATGTCTGGAGACTATGATTACTTTTAATCACACCAGAGTTCCATGGCGATATTTCCGCAAAGTGCTCTTCCCTTTGCTTCCAAAGATAAGCACTTTGATTTTCTAGCATTCATTTTCAAAGACAGTGTCATTAGAAGGAAACTAAACTTTCATTTAGGAAGTCAGTCACATTTTTTGAAGATATCTTTTCATTCTTTCAATACATAGATACCACAATTACAAGATCGCTGTCCAATTGTCCAAAGGCGCGGTGCATATTCATAGAATCATAGAAAATAGTTGCAGGAGTAGGCCATTCGGCCCTTCGAGTCTGCACCGCCATTCAATATGATCATGGCTGATCATCCAACTCAGTATCCTGTACCTGCCTTCTCTCCATACCCCCTGATCCCTTTAGCCACAAGGGCCACATCTAACTCCCTCTTAAATATAGCCAATGAACTGGCCTCAACTACCTTCTGTATTGTTTCATTTTTATTAGCTTAATTTTGCATTAGTGAATGAAAACAAAATCAAAATTAAACATAAAATTAATAAAGATATTTAAACCCATTATCATAAGCATCGTTTCAGAAAGTCTCCAGTTTTTTATTAAACAGGAATTTGTATTTCATAATGTGCAGTAGTTTAGTTTAGTTTAGAGATACAGCAGGGAAACAAGCCCTTTGGCCCAGGGAGAAAATGCCAAACATCGATCCCCGCACAATATCACTATCCTGCACACCCGAGACAATTTTACATTTATATCAAGCCAAAGAACCTATAAACCTGTGCGTCTTTGGAGTGTGGAAGGAAACTGAAGATCTCAGAGAAAAACCACGCGGTCACGGGGAGAACGTACAAACTCCATACAGACAGCACCCGTAGTCAGGATCGAACTCGGGTCTCTGGCAGGTCACTATCGCTGTAAGGCAGCAACTCTACCGCTGCACCACCGTGCTGCCCTCTGTAAATTCAGTCTCAATATGATGAGCTATAAAATGTTTTCCAGAGATGGATGTTAATGTTCTGTAGATGTTTATCCAACATTGCCACAGATCCTGGCTATTACAAGCTTCAGATATCAAATCGCACTGATCTCACATAACATTGAAATGTAATTAGACATGAATGTGTATAATTGGACTATGGTATTGGGAGTATCAAGAGACTTGCAGAGAGTGACAACTAGATCCTTCCCTGTTAGAAATGCACGGCAGCCAATGTCCATGTAATATCATACAGTACATCACATAGGCTGATATATATGTTCTATGCTGTCCTTTTTAATTTGCTGCCAGTCTCTGCTCCATTTCACCACTCCCTAATCAATTTTTGTCATCCTCATGAAAAGATTGCCTTGATTCTGTGGGGTAAATTGGCAAGGAAGTTTGAAGTTATACTATAAACATTAATCCACATAAGAATGCAGTTCAACCATGTTCAAAGTCATAGCCATATTCCCATGCTACTGAGATTAATGAGGCAGAAGAGTAACTTTCAAGATAGGGGTTTGCTTAAGGCCCTGTCCCACTTGGCCGTCATTTACGCGACAGGTCAGTAGTGACTGACGCACGACGGTCGCGCGCATCATCATGCGTCCGCACTGCCTTCTGGAGCGCGTGATGTCATTTGAAGATAGATACAAAATGCAGGAGTAGCTCAGCGGGACCGGCAGCATCTCTGGAGAGAAGGACTGGATGATGTTTCGGGTCAAGAAGAAGGGTCTCGACCTGAAACGTCACCCATTGCTTCTCTCCAGTGATGCTGCCGGTCCCACTGAGTTACTCCAGCATTTTGTGTTTATCTCCAATCGTCGTGGCCCTGCTGTGGGAGAAGGAGTGCAGCGGATCCGGATCCGCAACGGCCATGAGCCCCAGGCCGAGCTCGCCGATCGTTTGCCTGCTTCTGCTGCTGTTGGAGGCAAGACGTTGCGCCACGCCAGGGTCTTGGGCCTGTCCCACTTTGGCCGTCAGTTACGTGACAAGCCAGTGGCACGCAAAGATGTCGTGCAGGACGAAGTCCACACTCCTCCATGCCACTCCACATTCCTCCACACCACTCCATGTGCCCGTCCCGCGCTACCCACGTGCTACCCACGCGCTACCCACGCGCTACCCACGCGCTACCCACGCGCTACCCACATGCAGGCAGGTCGCGTAAATGGCGCGCGAATGACGGCCAAGTGGGACAGGCCCTTTACACAATACGGAGGTTGAAGACATGTCCACCATTCATAGTTGATCGTTCAGATATATAAGAGATTGGACACAAAAAGCTGGAGTAACTCTGCGGGGCAGGCAGCATCTCTGGAGAGAAGGAATGGGTGACGTTTCAGGTCGAGACTCTTCTTCAGAATCAAAGAGGTTCTGGATGGTACCATGCTGCAGCTGGTAGCCTCACAGCATCTGAGACTTGCGTTCAATCCCGACCTCGGGTGCTGTTTTTGTTAACAGTTTGCATATCCTTCTTCTGACCATGTGGGATTTTTTAGGCTACTCTGGTCTTCTCCGACACCCTAAAGACATGTAAGTTGTTAGGTTAATTAGCCACTGCAAATTGCCTCTAATGTGTAGATGAGTGGTAGAATCTATGGGGAGTTCGATGGCACTGCGGTAGAGTTGCTGCCTTACAGCGCCAGAGACCCGGGTTTGATCCTGACTATGGGTGCTGTCTGCACGGAGTTTGTATGTTCTCCCCGTGACCGCATGGGGGACTCTGCGGGTGCTCCGGTTACCTCACACACACCAAAGGTGTACAGGTTTGTAGGTTAATTAGCTTTAGTAAAAATTATGCCTAGTGTGTTGCATGTGCTGGTTTAATGGGGATCACTGGTCAATGCGGCACAGTGGGCGAAGGGCCTGCTCCTGCGCTGTATCTCTAAAGTGAACTAAACTAAACTAAGATGAATGCAGGATTAATGTAAATGGGTAGTTAATGGCTGACATGAACTCAATGGGCCTAAGGGCATGTTTCTGTGCTTTTCATATCAATTCCACCTCACAAGATTAGAAATTGTTCAGCCATAGCTGAACACACTTCTCGGCATCTGCATACAATGGCGTCTTGCGCTTCTTGTGCATAGTGGTGGAAAGATTGGTGGAAACAAGGCCGTGATGTGAACAATCTTTCCTTGACCCCGTTTCTGTGGTGTATGGTTCTATGACTGTAAAAATGTCTCAGTGCTTATGTACAGAGGATCTGGGGCAAGTGGAGTGATGTCAACATTCAAACAATCTGCGATTCATGTCTATTCCTCAAAGTTCTACCACACGTGTAATGCCTGTCAATGACATGGGCTTTAAACACAAGAGTAGCTTTTAACTGAAGGATTTCCTCTGAATAGTTGGTGTCCATCTCTGCCTGATATGCAACTTTGGATTTCAAGGCTTCCACCCTCCTTAAGGAAAGGTCATTCCTCCCAAGCACCTTGCTTATCTAGCCATGGCCTTCAAATCTCCACCAACGACATATATCCTTCCATCGTTGCTGATTATCACTTAAAAATTATAAAATCACAATCATTTTTATGACCTTCCCAATCCAAACTTCTCCTGTCCCATTCCAATATTCATCCCCCTTCCCTGTTAAATATTCCCCAACCATTGACCATCTCCCAACTCTCACTAAATCGATGTTGTCTTGTCATCAGCCTCCCATCAATGTGCTCGTCAAGCACCAACCATTCCACACCAGCCTCACCAGTTCTCGCCCACCAATGATGCTCTCAGATGTTCTTCAACCTTTTTCCTTGTTAATCATTTCTCCACCCCCCTGGGTTGCAATCTGCAACCCAGTCCATAATGCCATCTTCTGCACTCTTTGAACATGTTGGAAATACCTTTCTATGCATTTCTATGTCTAAGGATTGTATGTCGCACTGTACTCAGAGCTGTGGACATTGGGTAGAATATTGGCGATCTGGATATGGGTCTCCTTCCCCTGAGCATCGAAGAAATTCCAACCCCTTTCCTTATCCCATTAAACCATTCCTGATGTGTAGAATATGACGAAGAAATTTAAAGAGCAAAATGAAAGGTGCCTGATAGGTCGGGAGAAAGAATGCAGCAGCAAGCTTGGTTATTTACCAATTGCTAACTGCCTGCCTTGATTTCCTACCTAACATTGGTGACGTGTTTTAAAATAAATAGTCATAGAGGGAAACAGTTTGGAAACAGGCCCTTCAGCCCAGCTTGCCCACATCGGCCAACATGTCCCAGCTACACTAGTCCCACCTGCCTGCGATTTGTCCATATCCCTCCAAACCTGTCCTATCCAAACAAAAATGATTTCTTAAATGTTGGGATAGTCCTTGCCTCAACTACTTCCTCTGGCAGCTCATTCCATACACTCACCACCCTTTGTGCAAAAATGTTACCCCTCAGATTCCCAGTAAATCTTTTTCCCTTCACCTAAACCTATGCCCCCTAGTCGTCTGTGCATCTACCGGATCTGTTCCTCTCATGATTCCTCTCAATAAGATCATCCCTCATTCTCCTGCACTCCAAGGAATATGAGTCCGGAGCCTACTCAACTTCTCCTCCCTATAGCTTATATCCTCAATCCTGGCAACATCGTTAGTTGTAAATCTTCGTATCAGTACTCTTCTCAGCAAATTGCTGAAAACAACAGCTTTTAAGAGACATTCGGAAAGGGCAAAAAATAAAATGCTGAACACATGTCGTTTCTTTGCTTTTTCATTGATCTTTTGGAATTAATTACTTCAAAATTCAGAGTGGGGTTCTTGCAAGTAATCTTTCCAAATTCAACTCTTCAAAAGAAGCAGGGATGGATGTATCCTTATGGAATTCTGCTGAGAAGAATCATTATTTTCACATCTTATATTTGAAATTACGAATCGCTGGGCAAAAAATTTGCAATGGAGGACTGCTGCTTTCAAGAAAGAGAGAAGATTTTGGCAGTCTGCTGCAGTTAGTTTGTACTTAATGGACTTAGTTCCTGCTTTAGGACAGCTTTCAATAGGACAATGGCCCTATTGAGATGGATAACCTCTTGGGGAATGCCATCCACACAGAAGTTGTATAATAATAAACCAGAAGCCTTGCAGCAGTGTAAAGCCAACACTGACTGACTGCATCAGGTTACAAAGACAATTGTACAGATCATCAATTCTGATCATGTGTCTTTTTTAAACTTGAATTATTGAGTACAAATAATAATGCTTTGTGATTGCAGAAGAAATATTTTTTACAAGATGGCAGTTGGGGAAAAACAACGTAGAACCTGTGTTTGCTTTGAAATTTACTAAAACATTTGTGTGTTTAGCTCAGTCTGGGAAAAACCCTGCAAGAATTTTTTTGAATTCTTTTATCTTCACGTTGCCGATAAGGACCAGATTTTTATTGTAGTAAGCTGCTCGAGAGTCAAGAGCCATTTGGAGAATTATGCCTTTGCAGGGTCTTTGTAAGTGCAAATTAATTTTGTCCATTTTTGTGCTCTTCCTCACAGACCGGCCACTCACTGCCTATCCGCGCTTATCATCTTCACTTTGAAAGTTTTATAAATTCTGCTTCCGACCTACATCTTCCTTCAGTCATCACATTTCCCCGAGCGAGCAGCTGTTATATTTCCTGGCTTACACTCTTCCTCTTTGCAGCACTTCTGGTTTTATTTCGCATCCTCACGACTCTTTATTGTAACGTTGGTTTGAGGTTTTCTGTTATTGAACATGTCGCCCTTAAATCCCGTCATAATGGTATAAAACACTGTACGTGCCATCATCAACCACCCTCCGATGCTAAACCCCCAAACATGAACCAATGATCTGTCTCGACTCACCTTCAATAATCATGCTTTTACCATCATCCATCTTTAATTTGTGAGTAAATGACTAACACAACAGCCTTCTCAATTGGTGAATCCTGTTGTCACAGCCTTGTTGTGGCTTGAGATAATTTTCAAGGGTTTTTGATACAAATTCAGATTTGTTTATTGTCTAACATCAGGGTGATGCTAACATTCCTTGTACACTTGAAGCTCATAGAAGATAGACACAAAAAAGCTGGAGTAACGTCAGGCGAGTCAGGGCCAGGCATCTCTGAGAAAAAGGAATAGTGCGTTTCGGGTTGCTAGACCCTTTTTTCCTCCAGCATTTTGCTTTTTCTCCAGCTCTTAGAATACACAGGTTCACATGCAGATATGATAACACAACAATAAATACAATGGTGATGCAAACACAGCTCATTGGTTCATAATTGTAGTGCATTCAGAAGTTGTGCAAAATTATTATTAAATTATAATAATGATAACCGATTATCGTAAGTTAAGGAGTAAAGAGTCTGTGACGCACCTCTGGGAAGCCCAAAGATTTGCCTGGAAGCTTCTGGGACACCTCTGAGACCTTCACAGAGCTGAATCCATCAGTCCACACTTGATCCCTCGATCGCAGCGGACCTTCATGTTGTTAAACCTGATGGATTGCCTTAAAATTATCCCACTCCCCTAGCCCCTCACTTCTATAGGGTCACCATCACTGGTTCAATCTGTTTGATCTTTGGACCTTCCTTTTACCAGCCCAATTTCGCCAACCAATTCCAGCATATCCAGGCCATCGTTCAGAACATTTGCCCCTATCCAGGCACGGTTCAGGGCGAACTTTCAGCAACTTACCGAGGTGTTAACAGGCGCCCGAAACATATGACAATGCTTGTGGTTTACAGGGTGCCCTAAAATAATTGCTTCCAGATGTAGGTGGCCTGGAACCCCAGTCTTTTTGCAAACTGAGGGCTATCTAAAAAAAAAAAAAAAAAAAAAAAAAAAAAAAAAAAAAAAAAATAAAAAAAAAAAAAAAAAAATAACTCGCAGGGGGGAAAGGGAAGGCCTCATGGAGCAAGATTAAATTCCGACCAAGCAGAAGTGGAAGAGGGAGGAGGGAACTCAATGGGAGTACATATCCAGAGGATGGCAAGCATCCATTCCCTCAACTACAACAAGGATAGACTACAAGCTGAGGTATTTGTATTTCACAAAAGTCTTTATTAAAATAACTGCATCTTCAGACCAAGGCAAGGATAGTGTTGCAGGTGGATATCAAGCTGATAATAGCTCTCAACACAATGTCCCCGACTCATCCCAGGATGCAGCTATAGAAAGGACGGAGGTGACTGAAGCCAACAAAACACAGGGATACAAGTTTGCCTCAGTTCTCCTTGAAAGAAATCTGCGGTCCAAGAGAAAACATGAATATCACACGGCAGGGTGCTTGGTCATTTGCCTGAAATGAATAGAAGTGCACTCGTTCACTGTGCAGCTGCTGTGGGATCACTGGTGGTGTGTGTGTATTCCATTGTCCTGAACTACATACCTATCATGATTGCTCCATATATTCCGTCTTATTTTACTACCTGCATTTAATCAACAAAGGTGGGGCGATAAGCTGGCTGCTCCAGTCAGGAATCTATACATCAGCAAGAGCTTGCATGGTGTGCTATCTGTCTGCAATAAATCTTTTAGGGTTTGCATCCATATGAGCCTTCAGGCAATACTGCCCTGCCTTGGAATTACACTGGCTGGCTTCTGTGAGTGGAATTTGTTGTTGTATAGCTGCTTGCTTGTTGCCTCATAGTCAAGACATCCAACACGCATTGATTGTGTACTGGCCGTGCTCTTACAACAGGGGGGCCCTATGGTCAGGAGTTTTTTACTGGCAGGACATTTTCAATCTCTCACTGCTATTGCCCGTGGTCCCAACCTGCTTTATGAATTTTGCCATCATCATAAGTAAGAATGAAATGAGATACTTACAGTTTGAAGTTTTGATCTTTTATTTTTAGAGTGAGTCGAAGTTTGAGGGATAGTGAAGAACCCCGTACAGCCGTTGGTGCCGTCAATCTTCAAAGCAGAGCCAGAGAGAATTCACAGATAACAATGACTGGAAGTATATATGGTAAGAAACAAAATAACAAGAACTACCAGTTGAGTTAGATCTACTTGAGGGCAGCGAGCGGAGGGCAACGTAGTCCCTCAACTCGACTCACCTCATAAATAAAGATCAAATCTTCATAAACTGGAAAGTTCTCATTTAATCTTACTATTTTACTTCGGAGTCACGTGAGTGACTACGTGAAGACTTCAAAGCACTGTAATTTCACGCCGCAGACCAAATCCGGCGTTAACACTGCATCGATTGACTCAAAAGTCGTTAAACAATCAATAATGCATCAGTAATAACATTTGTTTAAATGAAATAAGTTTATTTACAACGAAAACCATAACAAACCCCTCTAAACTCAGGGGGAAACTATAACAGAACTCAAAACAGAATCCGCAAACACCCCCAGCTTGTGACAAAACATTTGAAAGATCAGCTCATGGACCATCCTGCGGCCGCGAGGATATTGGTCTATTGGCACGTCCTTCACTTTTGCCGCGGAGTTGATGCCGCCCTCGTGGAATGAGATTTGAATTTATCAGTATCAATCCCAGCACTTCCTAGAACCTGCTTTAGCCACCTTGAAATTGTTTGCACCGACACCTTACTGTGTGTTTTTTTGTGGCTAATAAATAATGCAGACTCTGTTCCTCGTAGGGCTCTGGTGACCTCAATGTAACGAGATAAATGTGAACTATTCACAGGCGATCATCTGTGGGGTATGCTGAAAAACACAATCTTACATCCTGTCATGCCTTTCTACTTACGTTTTAAGCAAAACATAGACATAAAATACAATGGCATCTGCCGACACATGCATTCTGTCTAGCCAAAGCTTTTGCAATGTTTGTACACATTGGGCTGAAACCAACGCCATACGCATGACCACCTTCATGGTTAATTTGGCTATAGATAGGCTTGCAACAGGTGCCCACTGGCGAAGAAGCAAAAGAACTTCACTCACATTCCAAATACCGGCATACCTAGGTTTAGGAGGATTAGAATTGAAAACGCCCTTCATAAATCGAGAAACTAACGGATGTCCCTACTGAATGCAATTCTGAATTCATGGGTAAATAGGAAGACAAAGCACTTCTGGCTGTATTGATCGCACTGTAACTTAATTTTTGATCAAAATAAAGAGTGGACAAAAACACCAATACATCTGTGATCCCTGCAGTTTGATATGAAATATTCTGCTGTAGACAGAATTGCTCCAACTTCCTAATCGAGGTGATGTACTGCTTCTGGGTACTATCCCTGCAGGCCGATGTGAGAACATCCACAGTACGATCAGACAGTCCTCTCCCCAGGTATGGCCTCCTTAAAATCTGCAAATGAACAGATCAATACAATCATGTAAAGGATGTTGATCCCCAGTTACTGGATTTACCAGCAGCTTTTTATGCTTGGGAATAATCATGTGAGGCTGACTAGCCATTTGTAATACAAGAGGAAACCATGATGGTGTAGGCCAATCCGGCACTACCAATACACCTGAAGGTCCTGAGTCTTGCTTGATCTTTTGCAAGCATCTACTGATGAGACAGAATGGAGGAAAAGCATATACAAACATTCCACCCCAATGCAGCGAGAAAACATCCACCGCTGCTGCATCGGGATCTGGTTCCCATGAAACATATCTGGGCAACTGATGCGTTTTAGTTTATTCTAGATGCAAACAAGTCAATATCATGGCATTCCATACTGAGCAATCACATTGATTTAAAATACAATCCGGATTTAACATTCCATTCTATGATTATCATTGAAAGGGCGTGACCTAGTGTCAGTGCTACGTGTTGAATTCTACCTGGCAAAAATAAATTTGCGCGAAAGCCAGATATTTGGTCAATGCAACCAGCTCCAAATCTGATTAGCAAGGTCTATCACAAGCACTGTGACTTGACTCACCATTGTGGTTTACATATGCCCACTGCTGAGGTAATTGTTCAATCTTGAACCTGCCACATGTAAGTCCCTCCTGGTAGAGCAATTAAGCTATAAAGCCCATATCAGGGTTCCCAACAACTCTATAATTTAATTGATCCCTCTTAATTGAAGAAGGGATGTCTCATCAGCATTCCCATCCAACTGCCTCCACAAACTGAAGAAGACATTATTCTGTTGCACACCCCATCCCAGTCTGTAATATCATTGAAGGTGGGTTCCACCAAAACATTCCTTAAAACTTTTTGAAATCGTTTACAATCTACCATTGTATGTCAGAAATTGCCCCCTAAAGCTGACAATTGCATAGGCCTGTCAAAATTGGCCCATTTGTATTCTCTCAGTGCTGTTCTTTGATTCTGTTATAATTGTGTGATTAATTGCAGTGGACCATACTGTCACAGCTGGAAAAACAGGGCCACTCATATTTACCCAATCTTAATCCTGGCTACTTGTCTAATTGACGGCCGTTGTTCTCCAAGGAGATTAACACAGTCCTCAATTAACTGTTGCAATTTGTCCTAGGCAAAATTTACCAACATGTGATTGGAATTGATGGTAAATCCCAAATTAATCAATGATTTTGAACTGGTGATAATTTGGATTTATCTGGATGAATGATGAACCATAAATTGTTCAAAAAAAAAGTGAACATAACAACTGATAAACTGATGACTGAGCTTCAGCATAGGCTTTCCAACATAATTAGAAATATATATCTAAATAGGCCATGTACCACATGGGCACCCTGGAGCTCTGGATGTAATGCTAACACAGGTTTTTTAACCAATTTAGTAATATAATCTAGGAGCCGAAGTCTTAATCCATTGCCCACAAATGAGTCCATCCAGTGTTAAATTTCAAATATTCTCCCATCTTCACCATGAATAGACCACTGAGTAAGGTGCATCCTTTAAATCCAATGCCATGCCATAATAACACCCTTTGGAAACAGGATGTTTGGCCGTGGACAGTTTCCATTGTTGAAATGCCTACAACAAACAAATTTATTCTAACTCGTTAAATCCAGGTTAATCTCTACATCCCCAGTCGCTTTTTAGGACCTTGGAAAAATACTTGACACAAACTGTACGACTTTGAATACACTTGGTCTCCAATTACCCCTTTCTTGTGAAGTTGAATATAATTTCTGCTTGTATGGAGCATATTTGTCTTCATCTGAGAATATAAGTTTCTGACTTGGAAACGTTGTTGATTAGGTGGGACTCGCATTAGAGCGTAAAAATTTTCAATTTTTCCACCCCTACAATACAGTTAAGTAATAAATTGTATCTGATGTTAAACTTCCTGCCATTGTTTAGAAACAAATGTAACCTACCCCAATTTTCCACACAGCAATGTTACTTATTTCATTCTCTTGCAGAGGCTATTTTCCTCCCTACCTGCATATGTCCCCCCCCCCCCACCCCCCCCTGCAGACCTTGTTGGCCACGGCCCCTTTTAGTGGAAAACGGCATTTCCCCTTCACCGAGCTGCTGCCTGCCAGTTCCGGTATTGCAGACCTGTATGGCTGGTTTCTTCCCCTGCATCCAAACTGGTGCCCCATCGGTAAGGATAAAACCTCTTCCCCTGTTTTACAGCTGGATTAATGAGGCCCATAGTTTTTACATAAACATGGCATTCTTTAACTCTTTTAGCAAGATCACCTCCAAATAACGGATTGCGTGGTGGTACGCTGGGCGGCTTGCACAAAGCCGCCAGATTGGGATTTATCACCGGCCTTATAGCGGCTCTTCTAATGTTATTGATTTCAAAAAATGCACTACAAAACAGTCCCAGTGCATCCTGATGGGCTCTAGACATATTCCCTGTATCTACTATCTTCACAAAAGCCGTAAGCCCTGCCGAGAATAATCTGAGCACCTTCTGAAACTTCATTTCCTGAGCCCTGGCTGACACCCCCAACTCTGTCCAAATCTGATGATTAACCACCGGCACTTTCAGTAAATCACAATTTATAGGAGCTTCATATTTCTTGGCCGCCTCATCCATTAGCCAACTCCTGTAATTGGTGGGAGAGCATATACTGTATTGCTGTAGGCAACTCTTCCCCAATCGGCTCTCCTGCCTCTCTAGGCACAGCAAACTTTTCAGCAATATTAGGGATGTCTTCTAATTGAACTTCCTTACTGCTCTCTCCCACCATTGATTCGGTGTCAGCAAACTGCACCGTTGGAACGTCCTCCTCATAAGCAAGATATTCCTGCAGCCCTGTTAAAGGTGCTGCGAGCACAGGCTCTCCCATAGCCTGGCTTGACCACCACTCCTCCTCACGGAGCTGGTCCCTGTCGAACATTCTCTGTAATAGAATCTCGACTTGGGAGAGCCATGAGCAAACGGTCTATCCAGTAGAGGGTACAACCTCCTGGTCTGACTCTGGATCAATGGGACTAACTGACTTCCCAGTGGCCTTCCGCCCTACTGTTAAGCCGACACTGCTCACAGGCAGTGGGTCCGCAATCGCTAACTCTATAGCCGGCATTGGACTAGGTGCACAAGACGGGCCTCCACTCACAACACTTTCTTGGTCATCGACCTTTCTCCCTCCGGAACGCCTCGCCGCCACTTTTTGCACCTTCTGCAACATCACCAATGGGACCACTCCAACCGTTGTCACAGAAAATGAACTCTAAAACTTACCTCGAGTTTTTAAACTTAGCGCTTGGAGGAGCGTTGCTGCTCCAACCGGCCGACTGCACCAAAGCGTCTGACGTAATGACGCACCAACGGCTGTATGGGGTTCTTCACTTAGTCACTCACATGACTCCAAAGTTAAATACTGGTCGGTGTTCAAGGTGAAATGCCTCAATGACTACCAATGGCAGCTCGCATCAAAATGTATTGAAGTGATTTGAGATGTTGTTTATGACACACATCAATTTCTGCCTTAGTAAGGACATGGACCCACCCTGCGACATTTCAGGTTGGGACCCTTCTTCAGACTTCTATATATTAGATGCATGTGCTCCACCAAATAGGTAATGGAGAAGCTTTACTCATCAAAGATTTCTATATTTCTTCCTTTAAAAGAAAAGCAACTGATTAAATGTTCATGGGATTAAAATTGTTCAACTTTCCCAGTTGATCCTCACCAAAACTATGGTTGGAGAAGTAATAATAGACATATCAATTTTTTGTTGTCTGTCTGACTTCTTCTTCTTGCGTATGGCGTGCACAGCCTAAAGTTGTAGGACAACTTGTTCTATTTGATCTTATTTGATTGTGCACGCCAGGTTGATTGCATTAATTGAAACAGGGCAGACCATGTGAAGGTTGCAATCTTCCACCACATTGTTGTCTGTCCATTCCTCTCCATTGATGCTGCCTGAACCCATTGCGTCCCTTCGCAACTGGTGTTTTGCTCATGATTTCAG
The DNA here is from genome assembly GCA_035221665.1 of Okamejei kenojei. Classification (NCBI taxonomy): domain Eukaryota; kingdom Metazoa; phylum Chordata; class Chondrichthyes; order Rajiformes; family Rajidae; genus Okamejei; species Okamejei kenojei. Next base: position 24,649,372 of record CM069134.1, read on the forward strand.
CATCTGCAGTTCCTCGTGTGACTCAGTAAACCGTTTAACTGCCTTATTGTGAACATTCTCCGGGAAAATCTCACTTACTGTGATATTTCCATAGAAGTAAAATGGCTACTAGCAAATGCTGGCACTTTAACAAAATCTGTCAGAAGGTTCCACAACATGCAGCACAGTTTGAAAATGGTAACAGCTTTACAGGGAAACAACCACAAGACTGAGTGCCAAGTCTACCTGACCCTTGAAATTTCCTGGTATGGTTGTGATGAGTTTCAATTGTTTTTGGCCAGGGTACTATTCCAGCACCCAATGAAAATAGCGCATATTGCTTAGCTGGAGAATCAATGACAGTCTCTTGACAGGCAGATGCAGACTTGTGCCAACTTAAACTGCAGAAGATGAGAAAAACATTTATAACTGGTTGTATTACACTGGAGTGTGCGCAATATTGAAGCTTATTTAAAGAGTTGAGCAGGTGGTTATGTTGAATTCTATTGGGCTTGGATGCTACAGCTATATTATCAGTGTCAGCAAGACTAATTTACATGAGCTGCCTGAAGAAATGTTCTGGGTAGGGATAAACATTCAATGAAGCCATGTATTTAAAATCAAAGGAAACATCAGCTGATTTAAGTGGTTCGGTTGTGCTGAATATGGAACCTTCCAGTTAAGTTTTAACTGGTATTCCAATGCAGGGAATAGGATCTTCGGTAAAATTTTCAGAAAATATCCCAGCAATGTACAAATCAAATCAGCACCATGTACAATAATTTAAGTGTGGTTATGGTGGCGCAGCGGTAGAGTTGCTGCCATACAGCGCTGGAGACCCGGGTTCGATCCTAACTACTGGTGCTGTCTGTACGGAGTTTGTACATTCTCCCCGTGACCACGTGTGTTTTTTCTGAGATCTTAGGATTCCTCCCACTCTCCAAAGACGAACTAGTTTGCAGGTTATGGGCTTGGTATAATTGTAAATTGACTCTAATGTGTGTAGGATAGTGTTAATGTGCGGGGATTGTTGGCCGGTGCTGACTCGGTGGGCCGAAGGCCCATTTTCCGTGCTCTATCTCGAAACTAAACTAAATTAAAGTCTGAAGAAGGGTCTCGACTCGAAACTTCGCCTACTCCTTTTTTCCATAGATGCTGCCTCACCCGCTGAGTTTCTCCAGCATTTTTTGTCTACTTTAAACTAAACATGAAGTAACATTACCTGCAAATTGTCAATAATACTTTCCATGGTGTAAGTGCATGGAGTTAGTTCACGCTTTGCAGCTTCCTAAATGGCTAAATAGTCAGGTCTTCTTCAGTTCTCATGTGACACATTGCTCACAACATCAATTGATATGGCCATGGAAGTGAAGCACAAGGATATCAAGTCTATTGTCACCATTTCCCAATTTACTCACAATAATCAACGTTCTTCGCATCCGGTAATTTAAAAATACTCTTCTCATTAGGTTAACTTATCTTTCAGAATGGAATGTTGTCAATGCCGTGCAGCTCAAACCTGTTCTAAGCTGATTTTAAATGAAATATTATGAACCAAATTATCCACATGAACCTGGACCTGTTTTACATGGAAGTGTGATGCCAAGAGACCAAAATTACAGTTGATTATTCAACAAGATGGACGGGGAGATAAATCCATACATCTCGCAAAAATCAAACGATCATTTTAAAGAAGATATTTTTTCATCCCTACTTATATATCATTCAGATGTAAATTTTCTCTCCAACCAAATTCCTAATCTGTCTTACACTGTTTCTTCTTGTCAATGCAGTACAGAACTAAGACTAGCAAACCATGGGTGAAACTGTTTCCCTTACACTAGCTGCACCAGATTCCAATCCCCATTTCTTAAAAAAATACATGCATCATTTCACATCATAAAAAACACAGAGGAAGTCTTCTACCATGAGTTTTATTTTCCTACAACATTTACTCTGCTTGGTATAGGTTATTAAATATAATGATGTTAATATGAATTACAGCCAGTTGTACTATACAAATAAATACTTAACAGGTCGACACAAATGGCTGCTGTTGATTCAGAGTCATCTGCAGATTCACTTGCCCAGAAATTCTATTACGTGCCACTTATTTCTAAGTGCTCTAGTATTGCAAGGCTCACTATATGCCAATACACACTACAAAACTGTCAAAATAGCTCTCTCCTTGCGGGGCACAGAATAGTTACCAGAATTTTCATGGGTGTGATGCACTAACATGGACAAAGTTGGCCAAAGAGTCTGTTTCTGCTGTACTATGACTCGGTGCGGGAGCACAAAGTATCATGAGGTTATTCAAGTTAAAGTAACTCAGATTGTACCAAAGAATCATTTTTTATTTCAACGTAGACTTTATTTAAGTAGTAAATATATACAATACAGGAACCGTGCAAAAATTCATCCGACATTTTCGGAGGCTAAATAAACATTCAATACGGTTTACATACATGGCACAAATTTCACAAATTTATCCCCCACCCTTGCCACTCATGTAGCCCACTGGCGTGGAATCCCTTCCCTTGTTTTTGAGGGGCATCTCAACCACACCCTGCCCCCCATGTCCTGCAGCTGAAGGTCACTAAACTGTGGCCCTCCCCCATCGAGCCTTGGCGTTGGCTGCACTGAGCTTCAGTTCGTCCCTCAGCACGTACTCCTGCACTCTGCAGCAGGCCAGTCGGCAACATTCCCCGACGGACATCTCACTCCGCAAGGTGGGCAACAGCAAAGAGCATTTTTCACCGAGTTGATGACCTTCCTGCTCCACTTGATGTCAGTCTCTGAATTTGTCCCTCGGAATAAATCGTGAGAGGGACCCTTGCAAACCTCTCCAGACTTACTTTGCAAATCCTCACTCTGCAAAGAGGTGGGCAACCATCTCATCTACATAGCACCCATCCTTAAAGCAGTGTACGCTGGTGGTGAGGTTCCAACGGTGCAGGAAGGATCTGACTGGGAGGGCTCCCCTCACCACCAGCCAAGCCAAGTTCTGCTGCTTGTTGGTGAGTTCTGGCGATGAGGCATTTCACCAGACAAGCTGTGCAATCTGCTCTGGGAACCATGCCACAGGATCCATGAAGTAATTTGCCTGCAGTGCCTGCCCGATGGACATGGTCAAAGGTGTTGATCCGGAAGAACCTTTCCACGAATGACTTGATGGTGAGGCAATGCCCAGCTGACTGGCATATTGTGTGGCATCTGCGCCAGGCCCATCCTTTGCAACACCGGGGACAGGTAGAACCTCAGCATGTAGTGACACTTGGTGCCCACATGCCTTGGCTCGGCGCTCCGCCTGATGCAGCCACACATGAAAGTGGCCATCAGGGTGAGGGCGCATTGGGCACGCTTTTACCCTGTTGTCTGCTGACTTGTGCATTGTGGTCCTTCACATCCGGTCCATCCTCGACCCTCAGATGAACTGGAAGATGGTCCGGGTGATCCCTGTGGCATAGGAGGGAGGCACAGGCCACACTTGCCTGTCAGAAGTACAGCAGCCCCGAGAGCACCTCACACCTGATGACCAAATTTGACCCATTACAGAGAGGGAGCGCTACTTCCACAGCTCCAGTTTCTTCCCCTCCTTGGCTATCCGCTCCAGCTAGTTCTTGTCACATGCCTCAGCTCCAATAAACCAGATCCCCAGCATCTTCAAGAAGTCAGGCTTGATTGAACAGGTCTCATCCTGCTCCACGTGGTGGTCCCTGGATTGGAAGATGATTTTGGAGGATTCAGAGGTAAAGAACTGAGCTTTCCGGCCCTTCAACTCTTCCACCCTCACCTCCACACCTCTCGACTGCAATAGGAGTAGTTGCTGCAAATCTGTCTGGAGTTGACATAATTCCCTCTGACTCTGTCTTGTTCTCTGAACCCCTTTAAATATGAAGAAGCTCATATGTGTTGGGGAGTCAAGGAGGGGCTTCACTGTTCTCCAACATGCGTAGTCCCTCTTTTGCTCCTCAACGTTCTCTGGGGTCAACAGCTTCACATTTAACTTCCACGTCCAATTACTCTTATATTTGAACCCCTAGCGGAAAGAATTAGAACTCATCCGAATATCCATGGCTATAATACAAAATATTCAAACAATAAAATATCATTATACGCTGATGATGTACTATTGTACATCACAAAACCTCATATTACTATACCAAATATTTTAAACTTAATAGAGGAATTCGGATCATTTTCAGGATATAGAATAAATTGGAATAAAAGTGAAATCATGTCAATAAAACTGAAAGATTCTACACATCTTTTACAGTTTCCTTTTAAAATAGCTATGGAAAAATTAAAAAACTTGGGTATCGAAATCACTAGAAGATATCAAGATATGTTTGATGCAAATTATAACCCTTTACTTAAGAAACTATATAACTTGATTAAATTTTGGAAAACGCTTCCGATGTCCTTAATAGGCCGAATAAACGCCATAAAAATGATTTTTCTACCACAAATATTATACCTGTTCCAATTAATTCCAAAACACCTACCCAAAAAGTTTTTTTTTTAAACTGCTTAGATATCACAAATTTTATTTGGGATTATAAGTCCCATAGAATACAAAGATCACACCTAATAAACCCAAAGCATTAGGGGGAATTGCACTACCCAATTTCATGTATTACTACTGGTCTGTAAATATTAGAAATATGATTCAATTGCTGGATAATTCTCCCCAGCAACCGGATTGGATTATTATGGAGAAAGAGGATTGCTCCCCTTGCAATATTGGAGCGATCCTTCTTTCACCAATGACGATGAATAATACAAATTACAAGAAAAATCCAATTATACATAGTACAATTAGAATTTGGAAACAAATAAAACACAACTTAAAATTAAGAAATGTATCTCTCTTATCTCCTATTGGTAAAAACTCTTTGTTTAAACCTTCAATTATAGATAAAGCATATATACAATGGGAAAGAGCAGGAATTAAAACCTTCGGAGATTTGTATGAAACGGGAAAACTACTATCATTTAAACAATTACAACTAAAATACAATTTGGGAAACAATCAGTATTTTAAATATTTCCTAATTTTTGACTATCTGAAAAAATACGCACAAGATTATCACAGTATGCCTCCAGATTTACTGGAAGAAGTAATGAATACAAAGGCTGAATCAGCAAATCTAATATCATATATATATATAATATTATTCTAAATGCAAAAGTACCAACAACAGAAGGCATTAGAAGAGACTGGGAAAAATAATTAAGTATTTTCCCTTTCACAACTCTTTTTCACTTTCTCTACTCTCTCTGTTTCTATTTCTTTCTTTTTTCTTTTTTCTAAAGCCTTAAAAAATTAAGGGGTACAATGATTTTAACAATATACATGGGATGTACACTGATGTAACTTATGGTACCTCTAATAAATGAAGATTTTTTTTGCAATTAAAAAAAACTTCCACGTCCCTCTGCCTGCCTTCCGTTCCCCCTGTAGGTGACAGGAAGCCTGAAGGAGGCAGTGATCAGAGAAGAACACCGGCATGAGGTCGTTGTGTCTGACCATGACGGCCTTCGACGTGAAGAGAAAGTCTATCTGGGACCGGACTGAACCGTCCGATCTCGACCAGGTGAACCGCGACTGGGACCCGCCTGCAGGGTTGCTGAAGGCGTCGTGCAGCTTTCTGTCTTTGATCATCTCCATCAGGAGCTTGGAGGTGCTGTCCAGTCTGTTGTCGGAACTGCCGGATCGTCCAGCCGCATCAATGATCAAGTTGAAGTCACCGGCCAGAATGAGCGGCCGGGATGTGGGAGCTGCTGGAGAACGGCCAGCCGCTCGCCCCGCACGAGTGAGGCAAACACATTAATCAGCCGGAGCCGAGAGCCACGAAACATTGCCAAATATCATGGCACTTACAGATGCTCTCGTTGATCGGTCACCACAGGAGAAGCTTGAGATAAGTGTGTCAATACACTGCTTAGTAAATGTGACACCATCAAAACTGAGTAAAGTCACACAGTACTCCACGTACTTGCAGAATACTCTGTTTTATTTGTTGGATAACTGGGGGGGGGGGGGGGGGGGGGGGGGGGGGGGGGGGGGGGGGGGGGGAGTCGGGGGGGGGGGGGGGTGGGGACACATCTGTGGCAACCTGTACGGCTGCATCATGATGTACAATACAATATTTTATTCCATGGCATTTGAACCTCAGTGAGGCTCAAACAAAACTCCGTTTCCACAGCCATACAAACAAAGACAATTCCTACAAAACATACAAACAATTCAATTTACACAAACATCCATCACAGTGAATCTCCTCCTCACTGTGATGGAAGGCAAAGTCTTTTCTCTCCCCTGCATCTTTTCTCTCCCGATGTCGAAGTCCCACGGCCATTTAAGGCTGCGCCGGGTAATGTACGGCCCCACTCCAAGCCCAAAAGTCACAAAGTTGGATCCCAAACTACAACACCTCACGCTTATCAGAGTCAAATTACATTTGCCCTTCCTTGGCCAATCTTTTCAACAGATCATATACTTAGAGATCCTTCCTCATTGTCTACTATACCATCATTTTGGGTGTCATAGAATCATAATCATACAGAGTGGAAATAGCCCAACATGCCCACACTGAGAAACAAACTTCATTCACATTACTCCCACCTGTGTTTGGCACATAACCCTCTAAACCTATCCTATCCATGTACCTGTCCAAATATATTTGAAACATTGTGATAGTGCCTGCCTCAACTACCCCCTCCGCCAGCTGGTTCCATACACCTACCCACGCTTTGTGTAAAAAGGTTGCCCCTCAAGTTCCCATTAAATCTTTCCCCCACACATTAAACCTATGTCCTCTGGTTCTTGAGTTCTCTACTCTGGGTAAAAGACTGTGCATTTCCCATATCTATTTGTCTCATGATCTTATACACCTCTATAAGACCACCACTCATCCACCATAAATTCCTAGCCTGCTCACCCTCTTCCTACAGCTCCGGCCCTTGAGTCCTGGCAGCATCCTTGTAAATCTTTGCTGAACCCTTTGAAGCTTGACGACATATTTTCCATAACAGGTTGATCAAAATGGAACACCAAATGAGCCATTATCTTGTACAAAAGTAACATGGCCTATACTCAATACTCTGACTGATGAAGGCCAATATGCCGAAAGCCTTCTTGGCCAACCTATCTACCAGGGATTCCACTTTCAAGGAATGGTGTACCTGCACTCCTAAATTGCTCAGCTCTACCATACTACCCATAGCCCTGCCATCTACTGTGTAGCTCCTGCCCTGGTTAGAATTCCAAAAATGCGACACCTTGTACTTCTCTGTATTAAATTCCTTCAACCATTCCTCAACTCACCTGACCAACCAATCAAGATCCTGCTGCAATTGTTGACAACCATCTTCACTATGTACAATACCACCCACTTTGGTGTCAGTGTTATCTGCTACTTTACTAACAAGGTTGACTGCATTGTCATCCAAACCATTAATGTAGATAACAACAGTGGACCTGGCACTGACTCAAATACCACTCCAGTGGTCACAGGCCTCCTATCAGGCAAAGCAACCCTGCATAACTGCCCTTTGACTCTAGAAGGTAGACACAAATGCTGGAGAAACTCAGCGGGTGAGGCAGCATCTATGGAGCAAAGGAAATAGGCAACCTTTCGGGCCAAAACCCTTCTTCAAACTCTATTCTCCTTCCGAGCCGGACTATAGATACCGGCTGGCTATCTGCCGCCGTACACAGCTATTCGCCTTCCGTTCTCTGACTGCCCTTTGATTCTGTTTTCCAAGCCAATTTTGAATTAAATTGGTTGGCTCTCCTTGGATTCCATGAGATCTACCTTCCAGACTAACCTACCATACAGGACCTTGTCAAAGACCTTGCTAAAGTCCACATAGACAATGCCCACCTGCCCCAACTTCAGTTTTCTTGGAGACTGCGTCAAATAACTGTCTCAGATTTATGAGACACAATGTCCTGCGCACTAAAGCCACATCCATTTTTAGCTTGAGTTTGATCAATATCGATTTATTTCTCAGCTATTTCTTTACTGATCTGAAGGGCAGTGCAATTGCACTGCTCCAAAAAAGTGCTTCATCCAGTCACTCCAAACAGGTGTATAACTCCATTAACCCAGGTCCTCTGAAACTTTCTTTCATGCTCCATTTCTCAGGGTTAGGGCATTGCTAACAAGGCCAGCATTTACTTTTTTTTTTGAAATAAAACATTGCTCCTTTCATTCTTCCTTTGGAAAAACCTATTTTCAGTTTCAATTTGCACACCTTCTCCCTTGAGATTGTCGCATAATTTGTAATTTGAACATGATGCGGGGCATTTCTCTCTATGAACTCACATGATTGTTTGCAATGCCTGTAAAGCCTTCTTTCTATTGGTTTACATTCTTTTACATATGTTGCCAAACTGCATCAACCCCGATTCCTCTCAGGACCAAACTAGAGGTTGGCAGCTTGTCCAAAAATATCATCCGTCTATTTTATGCACTCAAGCTGTTTCTATGGATTTCCCATTCAACACTTCCTGCATGTGTAGGTTTGCTGAGCCCCAAATGAATTAGAAACATAGAAAATAGGTGCAGTAGTAGGCCATCCAGCCCTTCGAGCCAGCACCGCCATTCAATATGGTCATGGCTGACCATCCAGAATCAGGACCCTGTTCCTGCTTTCTCCCCATATCCCTTGATTCAGTTAGCCCTAAGACATAAACCTAAAGGCCCTGGCCCACGATGTGAGTTTACCCAAGAGCTCTCCCGAGTTTAAAAAAAAGTCGAACTCGTGGTAAGTACATAGAATGTACCTAGCGGGTACGTCGGAGCTCATGTATGTCTCGTAGCGGCTCGTAATGCTAACGGCAGGTACTCAGGAAACACTGAAACTCGTGAAGTTTTTTCAACAGTGTGAAAGTTTTCCACGAGTAAAAAAATACGTATGATGAAGTATCATAAGTTTGATTTTTTTTTAATCTCGGGAGAGCTCTGGGTAAACTTGCATCGTGGGACAGGGGCTTAACTCTCTTGAATTAATACATCCAGTTGGTGCCCTGCTCTTCCATTAATTTTTTTGAAATTGGATTTACTCATTGCGATTTTAAACGTTGGAAGGAAATCTTCAACTGGCTCACTTGGTTACCGTCTCAGGCTTTGGAACTAATACCTGTGTGCTGAACATATCAAAAACCCTGTCAGTTAAGGCCTTTTATCGTTTTACTTATTTTCCAACCGTGATAATGATCCATTCCATTCTTCCCCTTCTTCAAAAGAATGCAGTTGACAATTTATTTCATCATGCATGCCTTTCAGAAAACTATTCAATGCCAGTTTACAATTCCACTTAAATTTCCATGTGCCCCAACAATGTCACCGATGTCCCAGTTCTTCATTGCAACCATGTTTCATATACACTAGGCGCAATCATCTCATGTTAGTGCTTGTCAAATTTAACATTCATACAGTGCGTGTGTTAGGGAATTAAACTCATTGAACTGCTGTCGCCAATTAACACCTTCATCGCAAAGTAAGTTTTTGTTTCTTCATTATGTTTTATGCCTTAGATCCACGGCTTACGTTATTTTCACATTACGGGTCAGGTGCCACCAAGAGGTTGTGTGTATTCAACATGGAATATAGTGCACTGTGACGTGGTATATACAGGAGTAAGTACAAATAGCATGCTAGCACCTGTAAAAATATGGATTTCATTTCATTCTTGCATTAAAAATAATACTTTAAATTTTCAAACCTATCAATGACATCCTTGAATACGCACAACAATTGGTCATCCATATCGCTGGGAAATAGAGAACTCCAGCAATCTTTCATCCTCTGCACATATATATTTCTCATCTCTGTCCAAAATGGTTGACCCCTAATGCTGAGTTTTTTCCCATTATTATAGACCTTCTGCTGCAGGATGCAGCCTTTCAGCAATTAAGTCTGCCACCAGCTCGCAGTGTTTTATAAATCCAAAGAGATCATCTCACAGTCATTTAAACTAGTAAGATTAAATGAGAACTTACCAGTTTGAAGTTTGATCTTGATTTTATGAGGAGTTACGTTGGTGATTACATGAAGAACCCCGTCTAGGCCGCATGCTCATCAATCTTCAAAGCAGCAGTATGAAGTCACAAATAACAATCACCGAAGTGACATAGTAAGATGCGTGACTCGAGAACTACCAGATGATCTTTATGAGAGAGGGTTGGGCGTGGCGGGCACATAATCACCAACGTAACTCCTCATAAAATCTAGATCAAACTTCAAACTGGTAAGTTCTCGTTTAATCTTACTTTTTTACTTCGGAGTCACGTGAGTGTTTCCGTGAAGACTTCAAAGCTTTGTGATTTCATGCCGCAGAACGGCCTATGGAAAAAATTTAAAAAACAATTTAGTTGACCATCCTGCGGTCGCGAGGATATGGTCACTGGGCATGTCCATTGCCCTGGCCGCTGAAGTTGATGCTGACCTGGTGGAATGAGATATACAATCATCAGTGTTAATAGTTGCATAACCCAGAACTTGCTGCAGCCACCTTGAAATAGTCTGAACCAACCTTCCTTTGTGTAGTTGTTTGTTGATTAATAAACAATGCTCATTCCACACTTCTTAGGATTCTGGTGGCCTTCTTATAATATAGCAAGCCTGCCCTCCTACATAGACGTGAGACTGTGGGGTATCCGAAAAATGATCTTAAATCATGCCACCCCTGGTCTATTCTGCTTGTGTAGACCAGAATGTAAAATGTAATGGCACCTGCAGCCAATTCCATCCTATCTAGCCACAGCATTTGCGATGTTTGCCGTCGTTGTGCTGATATTAGTATCATAACTAAGGATGTAGTTGGAACCCCTTGGTGAAGTAATGTTCACACATTTTCAATAACCAACTGCATAATCTTGTAGTGGGAGAACGTGTGTCAAGATCTTTTTAACAACTCGATATCCGGGTTGAACCCAACAGAGTAGTTCCCTTTTGTTGCAGCTGTAGTGTCTCTATAACTGAATTATTGTCAAATACCATTTAAGAATGAACTGGAAAATGTCAGTAATCAGTACCGTACTAAAAGTAACATTAACATTTAAACAAAATCACTTCTGATCCTCCTCAATAGTACTGCTTTTTTGGGTGCTATCCCTGCACTCTGCAAGGAGCACATTCATGGCTTGATGTGACAACCTGAGGCATAAGTCAGTCCATTCAAAATGTGTAAGTCAATAATTGTTTTATTGTGCAAAGGCCGGTCTCCTGAACCACAGTTTGAACCAGCAAGTTTTTGTTTTTTGGAATAACCGTATACCATTGTGCCATTATGCCTGATGAAGCAGGCAACATGGCTGCTTAGCCAATCTGACAGTACAAACCCAAACAAAGTCTTGTTGACTGTTTTAAGACCTGGCTAATGAGGCAAAAAATGGAGGAAAACATAAAAGAACATTCCTCCTTTTGTAGCGAGAATGTATTTCTCCGCACTGTTGTGCCATATATTTTTGCAATCAGTGAATAAACATGCACCAACATGTCGATATTCGATGTAGTATTGAACCATACTTTCATAATACTTTGAAATCCAATACCTATTCTGTGTTGTCATCGATCTGAACTGGATGATACACCAGTAGCAAAGGAGATTAGGTAATTATTACAGGATACTTTTACTTGATTACCATGTGACTAACATATGCCACCATCATAGAGCAGCAACTTGAATTTGAGCATGTAGAATATGTATATTCGCTCAATAGCCCCTTACCCATGGGGTGCATCTAGTGTATATATTTAGTTGATACCAACAGTTGAAGAATTGGTAACTCATGCAAATCTCCAATACCTCCAACTAGAGATGGTATTCGGAACTTCTCACCTTAGAGTCCTTAGCATCAGTTTGTAATAACTGAATTCGACCGACCACACTACTGTAGCGAGTTTCAAGTTCAAGTTCAAGTTCAAATTAGTTTATTGTCATGTTCAGCAATGCTGAATACTGTTTTATTATCATTGTGACTGAGGTAGCTTCAGCTGACAATAGCATAAGGTTGTTAACAATGGTCTAATTGTCCTTTGAGAGGTTGCTACTTACACGATATCAGTTCCTTGATTTGCTCAGCTGAAACACAGCTGCTATATTGCCAATTACTCTCGATGAAAATAAAACTCAGTTTTATAACAGATTACTATTAACTCCAATCTCTTGCCACAGGGCGGAGTCAAGGCTAATAATAATCACAGGTACATCCCAATGACCAACGAACAGTTTATCCCATTCTGCAAAGCTTTAGTACAGTTATATTGTCTTTGATAACCTCTGTAATGGGATTTGCATAGAATGGATCTTTGACCCTTATGAATCTGTTGTTAGTCAGGAAAAATACGTTTTCATATTCGGAAAGTTCATATGCCCGACACTCTCCATTCTTCATAATAACATGCCACTCCTGCCTTACTGCATGGGTGGTTTCCATGAGAACTTTTGCCCAATTTCCGAACCTTAACTTTAAAAAATAACCTGGCCATAATCCAAACTTGCTTGGAATGCTATGACTGTCCCTCAACCAGATGTTTTTATCTTTGTGTGTTGTACAAAACAAATGTAAATATTACAACTTGTGAACAGTGCACTACCCATATTTTGGAAGTGCTTGACCCATTTTGTTGAGTAGGGTTGGTAAGGTGCATGGAATTTCTGAGCTATCATGCTGCCCCCAGCTCCAGTGAACCGCTTACTGCCGATGAGCGCCTGGGGTGCATTCTGAAACTATGACTTTTGCCCGCCATTGGCCTAATTGATTCGTCTGCCAGGTTTTCTTCCCCTGTTGAATAGGCCGACCTGAATAACAGATTCAGCGGCTGGCTCTCACATCCCCCTGTTGGCGCTGTTCACTGCCGGCACATATGTGCTTTAGTATGTTCTATTGACTTCTTTAGAGCCTGGAGTCCATTATATCTTGACCTTTTGCTCTTCCCTCCTCAGAGAGGGCGATTCGTAGGCAGCCCTAAACAGGCGCTGCCGCAGGCCGCAGGATACCAATACTGATAAGAACCCATTGGACCTATACCCAAATAGAATATTCTGCTGGGATGGCAACTTTGTTGTCAGGAAAAGGTACCTCTGACACGTGCCCTTCATCCCTTGGGGTATGCCCCACGGCCATACCCTGAGACTCAGTGTCAGCAGGATACTGACCCATCTTGGTCTCTGCCTCCAAGAGGGAGACCTGTAGCAGCTCTCTAACTGGAGCTGCTGGTGCGGCCTGCGGAAGTGGAACTTCTGTCTCACCCTACCATCAGAGTCGGTGTCCAAACTAATCCTCATCTATGAAGGTACTATCAAACAGTTCTCTACTAGATACTGCTGGCGCCTTTTTTGTTCAGGTTGGCGCTGACACTCCTCTTGTTGGCATGTGCCCTGCTGTAGCACTGTATGCAACAGTTGCTGTATTTGGGATAGTCGTTTCAAACGTACTATCCAGCCCCGGTGAGGAATCATCCCCTGACTCTGTGTGCCTTGCTATCCAACCCCGGTGGAGAATCATCTCCCGACTCCGTGGGCGTAGCAGATTATGTGTGAATAACAGCACCAGTTCAAGGACAGGGTTGCTCAAGTTCACACAGTCTGTTTTTTCATCTTTTTTTCAATTTTTAGTGTATGTTAAAGTTAGTGTAAATGTTCCCCGGTTTGTTTTATGTGGGGGGAGGAAACGGGGGCAGGAAGCGGGGGGAGGGGGAGGGGGAACTTTTTGCCAGAGACGCGATTAATTTTCGGATCTCATTCTCCGGTCGCTCTGCAGCCTACCATCGATGGAGCTGGAGGCCTCCTAGGACTGACCTTGGGCTCCACCGCGGGGCATGGATTTACATCGGAGTCGATCCCTTGCCTGCGATCGGTCCAACCCGACTTTACATCGGGAGCGTACAGTCTCGGGAGAGGCCGTGGATGTCAGGTGCTCCAATGTCGCGGAAGGTTTGACCAGCCCTGCGTTAGGTTAGATCGTCCGGTGCGGGGGAGCTGACATCCCCCCGATGTAGGAGCAGATCGCCTCGACGCAGAGGGCCTGCCACCGACTACATGAGTTAAGATCATCCCGTCAATGGAGGGCTTGAGGCCCCCCACCGGGGGAGAGCAAAGGGAAGAGATTGAACTTTTTTTGTCTTCCATCACAGAGAAGAATGTGGAGGAGTCACTGTGATGGATGTTCATGTTAAAATGTGTTTTTTGTGTTCCGTTGCTTTTTATTTGCATGACTGACTTGGCAAATAAAATTCCTCATGTTTCAAAACATACTTGGCTAATAAAGTATTATTGTCATTATGATTGTGATTGATTGTGATTGTAAGGGATGAGCAATAATTGTTAGCCTTGCCAGAAATACTCACATCCTAAAAAGTAAGCAGAAAATTGATCTGCTTAATTTATCTTCAAAGGATGTGGCCCCTCAGCCCAGGGATCAATTCAGTGAATAAATACAGAGCTGACTCCAGAATAAGTCTATTCTTCATGAGCACCAGAAATCCTTATTTGCAAGGTTTCCTCCAGCCACATTTCTATAAAGGCCAACGGAGTATACGTTTTCAGTGGTTGATTGCTGAACCTCATGTTTTCTTCCTGTAAACCAGCACAAAATCCCCCTGCACACCAAATGTTCTAACTTCTCACCATTTAAGAAGTACATTGTACCCCAACATTAGGGTTTAGTTTAGTGTATTGTCACGTGTACCGAGGTCCAGTGAAAAGCTTTTATTGCGTGCTAACCAGACAGCGGAAAGATAATACGTGATTACAATTGATCCATCCACAGTGCACAGATACACGATAAAGGGAATAACTCTCAGTCTGAAGAAGAGTCTCAACCAGAAATGTCACCCATTCCTTCCCACCAGAGAAAACTGCCTGTCCTGCTGAGTTACTCCAGCTTTTTGTGTCTATTTAAGGTCAATATTAGCTCAGGACTGCTCTCTAGTTGTTGGTCAGATGGTTCAGTTGCCTGATCACAACTGGGAAGGAACTGTCCCTGAATCTGGAGGTGTGCGTTTTCACACTTCTAGACCTTTTGCCCGATGGGGGAGGGCAGAAGAGGGAGTGGCCAGGGTGCAACTCGACCTTGATTATGCTGGTGCCCTTGCCAAGGAAGCGTGGGGTGTAAATGGAATCAATGAAATGGAGGTTGGTTTGTTTGATGGTCTGGATTGCGTCCCCAATTCTCTACAATTTCTTGCGGTCTTGGATGGAACTGTTCCCAAAATATGCTGTAATGCTTCTCGATAAAATGCGTTCTACGGCACTTCGGAGGAGTTGCATTCCTAGTAAACCATCCGTATAGTGATTTTTCTTTCACACAAATACCTTTTCCCTCCTCCATTGAATCCCATATTATGTGGAAAAGCATCCCAACAGAAACCTCTTCCTGCCCACTGACAATGAGGTACTGTGGTCACACACACACACACAGACAGAGGCAAAGACTGGCCACCATGATCATCCAGAGACTGTCAGTGACACCTCTTCAAGCCTGAAGCTGAACTGCCTGGAAGAAAACTGTACTGTCAGCACCTCATCTTGAGGCAAGGATGAACTGCAAGAAGACGCTTGAGATCACCATACCTCCTTGGAAGACCAGAGCTAAGCTGCTGGGACAATCCTGAGATTGCCAGTGTCATTGCACATGTGCTCTAATTGTGAGGGACAGCGCCCCCATGCGGCTCTGAACTTTCTTACCACTGTAAATAGAATACACTAGCTGGGGCTAGTGCAGCTGGGGCATGTTGGCTGGTGTGGGCAAGTTGGGCTGAAGAGCCTATTGCCACGCTGTTGGACTCTATGACTCTAAGTCATGTGAGTGCATCCTACTGCGAGTGTCGGTGTGGTCACTGTTCAACCCGGCATCAAACGCTAACTTCACATCTCTGCTCTACAATGCTCCCCAGGGCTCACTGTGAAGGCCCTGCTCTGGTTTGATGCCCCCAAAATGCGAAGCCTCACACTTATCTCAATTAAACTCCATTAGCCATTTCTCTATCCATTTGCTCAACTGATCAAGATTCCATTGTAATTCTTGATACCCATCTTTACTGTCTATGATATCACCCATTTTAGTATCATCTGAAAACGTACTAATCTTGCCTTGTACATTCTCTTCCTAATAGTTGAAATAGATGAAAACAGCAATGTACCCAACACTGATCCCTGAGGCACACCACTAGTTGCAGGCGTCCACTCTGTTAAGCAATCTTCCACCACCATCCTCTGCTTCCTACCATGAAGCCAGTTCTGTATCTAGTTAGCTAGCTTCCCTGAATCCTGTGTTTGTTAAATATTATACCAAATGCAGATGAAACAGTGGGGTGAGTATCCATGATTAAATTAAAATATCATAAATATATTGTCTCAATTTAATTTCTCTTAAATTAATAAATATGGATTTAAGTAAATTGCAACCTATTTGCCTGAAAATAACCAGAAAGTCAGATAGCTTGCTAACCAGTATATTGTTTTAATACCAATAAAATCGATTTTGACCTTTTGTCACTAGGCATAACATTTTCTGAGTATTTTATAGTGGGTGTGGTTTGTAAAATGCTTTGAGCCCTATACATTTGCATGGGTTCAATTTGGTTGCACTAAAGTGGTTTGTATGCAGTGTAGACTTTGAAGAAGTGCTGTCACACTGGCTGAAAATTTGGTTAAACGCTACTTCTTTACATACAAACTAGGGCTGGCTAGGACTTAATTCCTTGGAGCGCAAGGGACTGATGGGCGATCTTATAGAGGTGTATGAAATCATGAGGGGAATAGATTGCACATAACCTGCTTTATAAACGAATTCAAATTATATAAAATGTTATGTTGCTTGAGGTGTTTGAAATGATTAACATGACTTAGTTCACGTGATAGCTTATTTCTCTCAGTCACAATCAATATTTTTGTCCCTTCTTTGCTCTGCAAAACATCGACTTCTTGCTGGAATGTTCCATTATGGCTATGAGTGTGAACATGAAATGTAACTGTCAGAGCTTTTAGCTGATGTTTAGGTGGGATTCTGACGTTGAAGCATTCAGACATAATCCCGTAGATGGTGGATTTCACACTACTGGCTCCTCAGCCAAACAAATACACCAAATGTGCCCAAAACAAGCCTTCACCATCCTATCTAAATGAAAGATGAAATATGAAGGTAAGCTTGCCAACAATATAAAAGAGGACAGCAAATGTTTCTTCAGATATATAAAGAGTAAACCTCGGTCCATCCAATATTGGGTAATAACACCGATAATAACTAGCTCTTCGCAATTCAGAACAAGGATATTACAGATCATAAGTCTCATAATTATTTTATCCTTCATTTGGCCCTTAAGGGTACCTTTCTCAGACTCAAAGGGGATCTACCAACACAACCCACACCCAGTCCCCTACCAACCCTGCATCAATCCCAGGCTCCAACCACCAGTGCTTCTCCTCCTTACCCCGACACTCCATGCCCATCTTTAAACCCATGGAGGGTGGCACGATGGCTCAGTGGTTGAGTTGCTGCCTTACAGCCCCCGAGATCCAGGTTCAATCCTGACTACGGGTGCTGTCTGTACAGAGATTGTACGTTCTCCCCCTGACCTGCCTGAGTTTTCTCTGGGAGCTCCGGTTTCCTCCCACACTCCAAATACATACATGTTTGTTGGTTAGTTGGCGTGATATAAATTGGAAGTTGTCCCTATTGTGTGTAAGATAGTGCTAATGTGCAGGGATCGCTGGTCAGCACGGAACCGCTGGGCCTAAGGCCCTGTTCTGCACTGGAGCTCTAAACTAAACTGAACTATAGTGCAACATCCAAGTAATAGCAGCTAAGCTTTTGGAATTTCTCAGTCATTGAATTTCTAAGGACATCTTACCAGGTACAATATCATTCAAATCTCAAAAGCAAAATGTTGAAAAACAATGTGCTCTGATTTTTTAGCAGAACAGGCATCATCTGTGGAAAAATGAACTAATCCTGATGCAAGATTTTTGACTGCAACTTGAAAGCATTCCATAGATGTTATTTTACATGCTAAGTATTGCAGCTTTCAATATGTACTTCAGCATTCAGACGCCTACGTTTAGGTTGTCTGTAATGGCAGTAATTAAATCAATTGCTAGGATGCCATCCAGATGAATACGTTTCCACACTCAGTATGCAGTGTCAAAAAGAGACAGACGTTTAGGTTGCCTGCAACTCCAAGTCTGTTCATGTTGTGCATCCATTCAGTCAGTCGGTCTCTGCATTGTTTCACTCAGCTATGAGCCACAGAGGTGGGATTTTGGTCCACCTATTAGATTTATAATATGGTCCCAATCACCTCATTGCTTTTATAAATGTTCCTAGGTCACTCGGTCGCTTCCTGTGGTGCATCCGTTCTCTAAATAAAGTCACCATTCACCTGCCTGTTGCTGTGAGGCAGTGGCAGATTAAATCAACCACATTTTTCTTGATGGCAAAACGGTAGAAATTAAAAACAACTTTTGCCTCAATAATTGATTTATTATTAGAACAATACAAATACTCCACTAAATATTTTCAATAATCCCAAACTGCTGTAAAATTCATAACTTTAATAAAGATTGTTAACAAATCGGGTACAAGATTCAGATACAACTGCTTATCAGTTTTCAGACCAGCTATTATAAGTCAAAGCACTAGTAGGCATATTAACATATCATTTTAAATGTTCCAACATCAGATCAACACGCATATCTGAATATTTAACACAACCCTTCACACTTTGTATTGATGTAGAAAAGATGCCACAACTGCTATCCAACAATCACGTAATGACATGGTGGTACCTGGACACATAATCCATTCCTTTTTGAACTCACCAAATAATTTAAAATCGGAAATGTTTAAAGAGGTATTTTTAAATTGCAGTTTTCATACATTTATTACAATAGCCTGTTTAAAATCATTAAAACACTTTAATTCATTTTAGTTTTGAAAATACATGGATAGGTACAGAGAACTGTTTGGAATGTAAATAAAATCCTCTTTTTAATTTAAGTTTAGTTTTTATAGATATAGCGCAGAAACAGGCCCTTCGGACCACGAGTCTGCACCGACCAGCGATCCCTGCACATTAACAATATCCCACACACACTAGGGACAATTTATATTTATATCAAGCCAATTAACCTATATGTCTTTGGAGCGTGGGAGGAAATCGAAGATCTCGGAGAAAACTCATGCAGGTCACGGAGAGAAAGTACCAACTCTGTACAGACAAGCACCCGTAGTCAGGATCATACCTGGGTCTCTGGCGCTGTAAGGTAGCAACTCTACCGCTGCGCCACCATGCCGCCCTATGCTTTTCCATGTACAAATAATGGAAAATAGATTAAATAACAGCAGTGCAATATTTACTGTTTACAGGGTCTTTAATTCAAAAATGAGAAAATAAACTTGCAGATTTGACTAAATAAAAAATCTGTTTAAGCACGTACACTACAAATAAGTATCTGAGGTAGTAAAGATACATAAGGCAGACAGTATTGTTTGAAAGGCAGATTTCATAAAACGTTTTAAAGATACAAGTACAAATGGCAATTTTATCATGATAATAACATAAATAACTTTCAACAGCTTGTGACCTGCAGGCAATATAGTTTTTAAAAAATAGAATCAAACATCTTTATACCGTGTTTCACACCAAATAACAGGATGTAAATCTGCGAGCTTATTTTCGAAAGGCATACTTCATAATCTGTGTTGTGTATCCCATCTATGCACACAGTATGTGTAGGAAGGAACTGCAAATGCTGGTTTACACCAAAGATAGCCACAAAATGCTGGAGTAAATCAGCGGGACAGGCAGCATCTCTGGAGAGAAGGAAGGGGTGACGTTTCGGGTTGAGACCCTTCCCCACAGTATGATGTTTTTACTTGAGAATTGATTCAATTACTTTAAAACTGTGTGTGAAAGCATGGTTTATACATTCTATTTTGTCATTTATGGAAGTAATTGGAGTTGTGCTAGAGACGGTTGTGAAATAAAGTCACAACATGAACTCAACCCCTCAGACACTGCTGAGGCCTGTTCAAAAAGGGGGCCTCGGGCCTTATCCATGCAGATGCCAATCAATTCTTAAAATGCAGCTAAAAAATCAGCTGTTTCTGCATTGAGACAACCTGCAGATAGTCATCTAGAAGGAGTGTGTGGTAAAATGAAGGGGGGGGGGGGGGGCGGAGAAAATGAAGAGGCAAACTTGAGTTTTCAATGATCAATAATACACAAGAAAAACTCTGAATCCACTTGCTTCAACAGGTATACAACTACTAGTTATGCAACGGAAGACCCAAAGTCAACTGGACAGGGCATTCAAGGGACAAGTGCTGTTCAATTGATAATAAAATTATTACGAGCCCAAACAAATATTAGGACATCATTGCCTATTCAAGGCTCATATCAGTTGACACTCTAATATTTAGAAGCTACCGGCTTCTACTTCTGGGAGAGATAAGATGTGAGGATTTCTCTGCTATATATTCAGCCAAAATATGAGTTACAATATCTCTCACATGGATTGTACAAGCTGATCACTCTACCAATAATACATTATTATCACCAATTTTTTTTCCTGGCCTGCAGGAATAACTGCCAGATTCTCAAGGTATTAGATTAGTTCAACCTAATCATGGTTTTCAGTCTGAAACTTGGTGTTCATTTTTTTGGTTGTGTCATTGAGTTAGCAGCATTCTGTTAGAATCGCAGTTTTACAATTGTACATTTATTTTGCTTATGGGGCAGTTCCATTATTAATGTAATTATGGTATATGCAATTTTAACCTTCTGCATTACTCTTTTTCATGACATGGTACAGATTTTTTTGGTTTGCAATGGATAGAACTCTTTCTGCCAATATCCTAACACAGCGGGAAAAAAAACCCCACAGGAAACAGTTGAAACACTTTCCTTTGCTTCTTCCAAGTCCTGCCTTAAACGTGGTTACTTTTGACCACAATCAAATGATTGCAAATATTCTGAATGCTTTGGCTCCAGGTGGATTTTTCAGGCTAAAAAGGAAAAAAGATTTTAAATATTAGGACATACTCGCTTTCAATAATCAATTTCAAATAAACAACATCCTATTCTTAGTTGTGAATAATCTTGTTTTTGGCTGCTTAAAGAGGTTGACTTTTTCTAATTAAAAAAAAAAAAAATGCTTTTAACTAATGTGTCTAAAATATTGTACATATGGTGCATTGCGCAGAGGGAATTCACATCCCTTGTCATTTCCTGGAGCTAGTCCTAAATAAAAAGTCTGAACGTGGCATTTGTGGTACAGAATTAAGATAGTTGACAGCAGTTCATCATAGTGACTGATGGAGAGAGACTCCGTTTCTGCTGCTGTGAAAGTTTGGGCAGAGCCTGAAAATACATTCTGTTCACTGCTGTTTATAACCAAAGCTGATATTTATGTAAAACGGAGTTATTTCAAAATGAGCTACCTCAGCCAGGTATGCTGAAAGGAAGATTTAAAAACACTGATCAGAATGAGGGTATTTATGGTGCTGTCAGTGATCTTTCCCCATCCCCATCAAGAAACTTCTACTGTACTGGATAGAACCTCTCAATAAGTATCTCTTCACCGTCACAACAAAGTAGATTCCTTGGGACATCTACAATGATATTAACAATTTAATCATTTCTTGAATATTCTTTGTAGATAGGGCAATTTATATTTCATCTGTCATAATTAATTATTATCAACACATACTTAGAATGATCATAGGAGTTTGAGGTCCTTGAACAATAGGTGGCATAGCTTTATGTGCAGCAGGTCTTGGAATTTTTATCAGAATATAAACTGCAGATTTAAATAAATTCTGGACCAGGCCAACATTAATACTCAGGATCTTTATTATTATTAATAAATCCCAAAATTCATCTAAACTATTTGCTGTTTGTCTATGAGGTCCAGACATTTTGTAAACAAGAGTTATAAAAACAATATTTGTTGTGATGGAATAGTAAGCAGCTTTTAAGGGGATATGTTTTATCAGCTTACTGGAACCAGGCAGTTCTGCATACCATACCCTTCACTGAATTCAGTAATTGCTTTGCTAACATTGGGATGGGACAGACTGTTTCAGCCGGTTTGTTTCACATACCAAATAACGGTTCAATAAGCTTTGCTGTTTCAAAATTTAACTTTGGCATCTGAATAAGTCTGCTGCTTTAGATTATTGTTCTAACCTTTCGGAGAATATTCCATTCTGGTACGTGCCAAAATAACGCTGCTTGTTCTCAACTGGCATTATATCAAGGTAACCTCCATCATAATTGCGAATGACCCCGGCATGTACCGCTGCTCTGCAAATACTGGATCTCTGTGGGAAAATTAAAGTTAATACAAAATCAATATTAGAAATAAGTTATATGTCTCAGTAGAACTTCACCCCTAATAACAATCACTACCCCAAATAATAATCAACAAGATTAAAATTATGTTAAACAAGTAAAATTAATGTTATAATGGAACTGTTGCCTGCATTTGGTATCTTAAATAGTCATTCAGGCGAATCCTGGCAACCTGTTTTCTCCATTGGCAGAGCTTGCTATTTTTATTTTTCATTACTGGTTTTTCCTGTTTTTCACCCTCTTGCAATTATGTAATATTCATTCAATTCTTAAACCAGCCACGCTCTGATGAATGAGATTTCCAAATCATCAATTCTGCTCAGCATTGTACCTGGGACATTGAAAGCTGGTTGAATTCATTTCTCAAAGGACTTTTACAGTGAACAAAGAGAATACTTTTGTAACTTTGTAGGTCGCCAAAAGATGGTGACTCTTTGCATAACTGCGTGTTGTATGCAAAACAAAGAATTTCATTGTACCTAGGTACATGCGCCAATAATAATCATTCATTCATTCAGTCAGTCAGTGAACGTCCAGTTTGAGCTATTTTTGTATATAGGTACAAGAGATCTCATCAATAACATTTTTTGTGCAAAAATGTGTTGTGCTTCATAACAATCATTAAATGATTACACGATAAGCTGTTTCTTGAATGGAAACCAAGAGGCTTACTGCACGCCTACAAATGTTCATACTCTTGAAGAATATCTGACACTGATAGTTTTTAGCAAAAATATACTCATAGTATTGACAAATAAGATCTTGTGAATCCTAACCTACGCATTTCATTTTAGTACAAAGCACAAGCTTTATGCACTTTACTAAAGTGAAAAGTGACTGTGCTTTCAAAATGAAACACTGAAGTTCACCCTAAAAGGTGGTTAAAAACAAAGATGTAGTCAGAATGTTCCGGATTAATTTCCCCTTGTATCAAGGCCTGTTATTTTATGTTTCTGTTCTAATACAATTCTGTTTGCCTACTTCAGGGACTTGCCCAATGCAGGAGCTTTACATGAAAACCAGATCTGATCACTACATTTTTACCAAAACCACACATAAAAACCTGGATGGTTGCAGCAGAGTGGGATTGCAACTCAGTTGGAGATGCTATCTTTTTACTAAGGTATTCGTCCGAGTCATTTTGCTCTTTTATGTGAAGTTAAAAGAACTAGAAAATTATAAAGGAGCCCATGGCAATCTTAGATTAGGAAGACGCAGATGGTGGCCATTCAAGAAATAGCATGGAACAATTTTAGTAGGGGCAGGAGGAACAACTTGCCATTCAAGGATAAACATTGGGCATAGTGCAATAATAAAATGCTTAAATATGATAAGTTAAAGTCTTCAAATTTTAACATTGTAGAACTTAATTCCACTTTTACTTTAGACAGCTTACACACAGCCAAGACTGGGATAAACGTTTAATGTTAATACAGTGAAGCCTTCAGTTCCAGTATCAGCCTCACATGTTGCTCCATTTATTAAAAACCCTTTTTTTTGTTAAATGATCACACTTGGCTTTACTTTGAGCCACGAAACCACATCCCATCTTCCACACACTGCTAGCTTGTCAACTGTGTCAGGCACATCACGCAGACACATCATCAAACCTCCCTCAGGCCCAAAGCTGGCCACACAATCTGGCACCATCAGCAGCAGCAAACCTGGTGTGGTGGTACAAGCATTGGCAGAGATAAGAATGATGTGGAATATCATTGCTGTAGGTGCTGCCACACTCAGGCCAGCTTTGGGGCGAAGATCGCAGAAGATAAGCAGACACTTAAGGGCCTGTCCCACTTTCCCAAGTTATTCACGAATTCTCCCGAGTTTTCAAACTCGCAGAATGTTCGTAACGAGTCTGTAGGAGGCCATAGGAGTCCGTGGATATATCGTAGTGGCTCGTTATGCCAGCCGCAGGTACTCGGGGCACCAGGCAAGTCGGGATGTTTTTTCAGCATGATGAAAAATGTCCACGTGTAAAAGAATAGCCCCAAGTACCTACAGCTGGTATAACGAGCCGCTACGATATATCCACGGACTCCTACGGACTCGTTACGAACATTCTGCAAGTTTGAATTCGTGAATAACTCAGGAGAATTCGTAAATAACTCAGGAGAATTCATGAATAACTCAGGAGAATTCGTAAATTACTCAGGAAAGTGGAACAGGCCCTTAACATGGCACTTCCGGAGCAGAATTCACAGGCTACATGCACGATGAGGGAGAGTATTTTGCATTTGTATGTTCTGCATCTATTTTGTATGCCTAATGTAGTTCAGAATGCTGATTTGGTTTGGCCTGTATTAACTAATTATTATTAAGTGGATGCAGAGATGAACAGTGATCAAGACATTGGAACTGTGGAGGAATGAATAGGTGTTTCTTTGTGTTTATTTTGGAGGTGCTAACTTTGCTGACATTTTAGAAATAATGATCATTCCTAATTTCCTTTCTTTTGGAGGTGCTAAGAAGGTGGTGAGGAGCTGCCTTCTAACCCACTGTGATGCTATATGGTAGAGCATTTCAGCTCATTGGCCCTGTGACCAGGGAGATGCAGTGGAATATGTAATTCCATGGCAGAAGAGGTTGTGAGTTGGAGGGAGGTGTTCTGAGCCCATATATACATTGTATATGGGAAAGGCAGGAGTGCTCTGCAAATTGCTACATATCTTTTATAGATACTACACACTTCACCTTTCTTACACAGGTTTCACAGCAGGGTCTGGTCAGAATAATGGATAGAATGGTGTCAGTTTAGAAGATTTTTTATTCCTAGATGAAGTATAGATTTAAATTGTGTCGAAGAGGCATGCATCCAAGTAAGTGAGGAGCATTCAATCATAGTGCTAACATTCCTGGGAGCTGATAAAAAGGCCTGAGGGACTAAGGATTCAGGATATGCTGGGAATAATCTCTGATATAATCTTATATTCACACATATTATATGTCTAGTCCAAGTACGCTTCCAGTCCATGGTAAACTCTAGGGCGTTGCTCATGGGAAATTTTGCTCTCCACTGAGAGTTAAGATAAGTCTGCCCCACAAAAGCAGCCAAAAATGGCCTCCTGTAAATGGCCTCCTGTAATGCCCCTCTGCAAGTCTCTAGTAAGACCACAGGTAGTACTATGTGCATTTTCAGTCACCTAGCTATGGGAAGGATGTCATTACCTTGAAAAGAGTTCAATTGAGATTCACCAGGATGTTACCCGAGCTTGAGCTGTAGAGAGAGGTCAGAAAGGCTGGGACAGCTTTATAATTATGATAACTGCAGTTATGGGTCGAGAGCAACAAACCATTATAAAGTGAATAACCCTCTCTGGTACAGAAATGTGCCTGCAGGGCATTCTCCACCCCGAAAACAACGTGATGCCATGGGTGGTTACATGGCTGATATTAAAAGAACACTGCTTTTTTTCACACAACCCAACACTAGTTAATAGCCAAGTGCACAGTGGTTAAACCATGTCACCCAGCAGCCTCCCCAATGGTTTGGCAGGATGACTGAAATCTAGTGATACATAACATGAATGTGACATGAAAGACGCTATAAGTATGCGCTAGGTGCTCTGGTTGTAATTTTCAGTATGCACTGTCAGAATGCACATATTGACAGGGAAACACTATGGAGCTTCAGACCTATAGTGTGCAATGGTGCCTTCAAGTCAATATGGTTGTGATCAATCCCCTTGCATCATTAGGAGCCTGCAATGTCTGTGATGTTTGAGATTACACTGCCTTGTGCTCTTTACTGAAAGAGAACACAAACCTGAACAGGAAAAATGTGGAGGCATGGCTCTTTCCAGCCAATGTGGCGCTGTGGTTGCAACGGCACGCGGCAAGCGGCAGCCCTCAGTCACCACCTCCTTGAAGATTCAGAGTGTCAGAGCTCACTGTTGCCCGCACAACGTGCATTTCTTCAAGTGTCTAGTAGCAGGAGCTGTCCAAACCACTCTCACTTTGCTGGGAGCTTTCCTTGCTCTTCATCCCCTCTAGTTCTCTTTACTATGTAGAGCACCAACTAAAGTCGGCCCCTATTTGTGACCAAGGATTACTAGATAATTCATATCAGCTCCTGCTCAGTAATCTGTGCAGAGATTGCAGAATTTACATCTCACTCAAGTGGAAACATAGCTCCCTCCATTCAACTTAATTTGTTGCACTAAAAGTCAGCTTTACTCTGGTTGGTTTACGTATTGTTTTGACTGAATTGTGGCAGCCCAAGGAAGTGCAAGGATTACATCAGAATTCTATGATAACCCACATCAAACTACACCTTTTATAATCTTCTGTATATAGGAATCACTAACACCCTTTAAATGCATATCCTGCACACTACATTCGTAAATAAAATCATAATCATGCTTTATGGCAAATTTGCTAAAATAATATTTTCATTGACTGCCAGTGTTTCAAGGAGTTTGTGATCCCAAACTATAAAGTGTTGTTTATGTCTGTAATTCTGGTGATAAAAGATTGTGCACCTCAAATAAAATATTGGAATGCTTACTATAACAAAAATCACTCAATAAAAAGGATGAAATGTTGAGTTTAAAAGCTATAAAAGTCTACCTTTATTACTGTGGTATTGTATTGGTGTGTAGGCATGTGTTAGATTTGCTCAACTATTTAGAAGAGAAACATTACAGAGTTATATAACTTTGTGAAATAAGTGAGGTCTATTACATATCGGGCACAAATGTAAATTGAGAATCAATTTTAAGGAGCATAATATATTGCAAATTAGGCAAATTTTGCACAGTGCATTAAAGGTAAGAAATGTGTTATTATAGTAGTAATTTTTTATTTTACCCAAGCTGAGGTAATGTGGACCTGCCACTCTTAACATGACATAGTTTTACCACCCATGGATAAATGACTTACTTTCCCTCATTAAATTAGTTCTGGAAAGGATGGCATCACTGTAGGACTGTTGTTCTTTGTACCTCTACTGTAACATTTTCCACAGAATTTTGGCAAACAAAAACTAATCATAAATAAATATCAGTTTGTTTTTTTGACTCCAATTTCTCTGGAAGGGTTTGTAGCTCAAACACAAGCCATAGCTGGTTCCAGTGGTGGCATCTTTCCTAGAATATACTGTACGAAAATCTTGCATCATCAAAGCACTTTTTTCCAAATTATAACATGGATCATTCCAAAAATCACATCACTATTTTGCCTAGAAACTCACCGCGGGATAGAGCTAGAAATTTGTGACTCTTGGTCAGATAAAACCAGGGACGCAGAAGTGGGAATAAAACATTTAGCCCCCTCCACCCCCCATTAGGCCAAGAACAGAAATCATTAATATCTAAGGCAATCCTAAGTCCAATAAAATTTTAATATATCTGAGGAGTAAGTTTTGAAGCTGCCATTTAAGTCTCCCAATGTTTATAGACTGTTCCTTTATAGAGCAGTAAAAGGAAGAATACTAGTCCAAATGCTCCTGGTTCTACAGAGAATGCTCCACAACACTCAGTATGGAACTTTGGCTCCCATGTGTGGTGGTATGGGCAGTAACATTGGTGTGTGACCAGTGATATTATTAACAGTCAGGCACAGTTGCCATATTATGATCAGGAAAGAATGATCTACAAGGCTGAACTCAATGTTTGCATATGTTTGCAAGAATGATCTACAAGGCTGAACTCAAATTTATCACATAAAACATAACCACTTTGCAATTCAATTTCTCAGCAAATATACCCAATTTACAAAATTCCATTAACCTCACGTAAAATTTAAAAATTTAATTCAACTGTTATTCGTAGAAAGGTTCTTAATCTCTATCATCGTTTGGGAGGAGAGGCTTTACTCATCTCTCTGAAAGACTTATCCCTAACTTTCAAACAATAGACCATTATCCAAGATAATACCCTGTCCCACTTAGGAGACATAAACAGCAACCTCTGGTGACCTTGCCTGCCACCCAAGGTTTCCATGAGGTCACTGGAGGTTTTGGTCACTCTCCCTAATGGTCGAAAGTGGTTTCCGTGAGGTCGAGGTTTCATCTAGGTGCTGCTATTTTTTCATTATGTTTAAAACCGGCCTAGACTAAAATTAGGTTGCCGTTTTAAAAACCGATGATTTTTTAGTCGCAGGTCTAGTCGAAGCGGGTTTTCTTCATTGTCGAGGACGGTTTTCAATATATGCGTGGGAGGTGGTAGGAGGTTGCAGGTCACCTCGACCTTGATTTTTTTGGGAGGTGGGCAAGGTCACCTGAGGTTGCGGATTAGGTCTCCTAAGTGGGACAGGGGCTTAAAAAATGCTCTTGTTATCGAGCTGGACACACTTCTCAGCATCCGCATACAATGGCATCTGTTTTGCGCTTTTTGTGCTTCTTGTACGTAGTGGTGGAAAGATTGGTGGAAACAGGGCCGCGACGTGAACGCTCTTTCCTTGTCCATCCTACTATTGTTTAAATATCTTCATGCAATGCATCAAATAATCCTTTGAATTTCTGGAAGTACAACACTGTGTGCAACTTTGCCTTCTAAAACAAAATACAGTGGTCTTTATAGTACATCCTTATTGCACTCACTCCAAGATCAATACATCTTTAAATTATGGTGTCCAAAACTGCCAACTTTATTCTGGGTGTAAATGAACAAAAGCCTGGTATGTATGTATGTAGCAATTTCCAATCCCTTACAATCCTTTTTATCCTTCTTTGCTCTTTATCCCCCTGATTATTTTCCATCTCTCCACGCTATTTGAACACAATTTTTAAAAAATGCATATGGCAGAAAGTTAACAGATTTGGTTTCTAATTATCTGATCTGGGTTTTTGCGCTCACTATGACTTGTCATCAGATCAGTTTTTAAAAATATATAAAACACTTTACTGGTTTGTTACAAAGCTTCATGAGAAAACTGAAGCCAAACTCAATCATCATGTTTTCCCAGTAGGGACTGCATTCAGAAAGCTCGAAGGAAACCTTTATGCTATGTTGTAATTTCTGTCAGTTCTACTTTTAACTGAAAAAGACACGAAGACTGAAGTAACTGAGCGGGTCAGCAAAATCTCTGAAGAACTTGGATAGGTAACGTTTTGGGTCTGTACCCTTCTTCAGGCTGGGGTAAGAAAGCAGGGTGGGGGTTAAGAAAGCTGGAAGACAGGAGGGGTAGGACAAAGCCTGGCAGGTAACCGGTTGATACAGGTGGGACGAGGTGGGGGGGAAGGTTGATAGGCAGATAGTTGGACAAAGGCTAGGGATGAAAGGACAGAAAGGATGTGTGAGCAAAAAGGATTGAAGAGTTGCAATATTTTGAAGCTAGAGGAAGGAATCTAGGTGTAAGGAGATGGGAAGGTGAGAAGTAAGAGCGAGTCCAGGTGTGACACAAGGGAGAGAGTGGGAGGGGAAAGGAAGGGTGATGTGTGGGGGAAGAAGAGGGGGGGAGGGGGTTTGTAGTTTCTTAAAATTGGAGAATATAATGTTCAGTCATTGGGTTGTAAGCTACCCAAAGGAAACAGGAGGTGCTGTTCTTCTAGTTTGCGTGTGCCCTCAGTCTGGCATTGGAGGAGGCCCGGACAGAAATGTCGGTATTGGAATGGGAAGACGAGTTAAAAATGGTTCGCAACCGGAAGATTCAGTAGGCCTTGGTGGACTGAGAACAAGTGTCACCGAGTACTGGTTTGGTTAAAAGCATCACAAACTTTCATTGCCACAATATATTTCTTATCTGAACATTTAGATTTAATGTATTTGATTTTTTTTAAAACATAGTATCTAAATGGCAAAAGATTGTAGAGTGGAATTCAGAAAATGCTAGTGGGCGAATACAGCAACTAAGTAGAGAGATAACAAAATATTGCCATTTATTGCTATGCTACAAATATAAAGGAAAATAATGAGATCATAGCTGGGGTATTGTGTGCAGTATTGGTATCCTTACTTAAGGAAGATGTTAATATATTGGAAACATGTCAGAGAAGTTTATTAGCCTAATACCCGGAATAGACAGACTTATGTGGAGAGGTTTAAGAGAGCAGGCTTGTGTCTGCTGGAGTTTATACGAATTGGACTAGACTTAATAGAAACAAGATCTTGACGATAAAGATATTTCATTTCATGGGAAATTCTTCAAGCTTGAATTAATTCAGGGAGAGTCGAGGTTATATTAGGATCAAGAATTATCTGAATAATGTTGGAGCAAGCATGAGTGGGCCAAGTGATCTTTTACTGCCTCCAATTCTT
Source organism: Okamejei kenojei (assembly GCA_035221665.1). Taxonomy (NCBI): domain Eukaryota; kingdom Metazoa; phylum Chordata; class Chondrichthyes; order Rajiformes; family Rajidae; genus Okamejei; species Okamejei kenojei. The sequence goes on from CM069134.1 coordinate 24,679,922, forward strand.
ATGATCATATATGCAAGTGATATATTTTTTTAATTATTCTAGTTACAGTATTCTAAAGAAAACTGAGATGATGTCAAACCCATTACTTAGTGCATCAGAAATGGATACCATGACACAAAAAATAAATCCTTGCATTTATATTCTTCCATTCACATACCTTTCGTTACATTCTAGAGGCTTCATAGCTAACAAAGCACTTATCAACTATAGTCACCATCATAAGGTTATCAATTTACAGATGCTGCCACAAACAAGAATGCAATTGTAAGCAGGTAAACAGTTTCAGAATTTCTGATTGATTAATAAATCAATACACTGAAAATAATATCTCTGTTCCTCTTCAAAAATGCTAAGGAGTGTTTTTATGCCATGCTGAAAAAGCAGATGGGGTATTCACATAAAAATTATTCCTCTGCAAGTCTACATTTTGTCCACTCAACGCCGTGGACTGGATCTTGAAACGTCCAAGTCAGAAGTCAGAGCACCACCAGCGTAGCCACTATTGACAATATTGAGACTATTGTACACAAACTAAAAATTACATCATTCAGCAAAATCCATTTCCATTACTTACATCAGAGTAGAACCGGGTTCCAATTACCCGAGCCAGATGTGGATTTTCCTCCAAACAATTAGGTGGACAATACATTCTGAAAAGTGGGAGGGAAACAAACAGGTTCAGCACTTCAGTTCAAGTAAAACAGACACACCGCAGCAATAACATGGACCATGTAACCTGATTTGGTGTCAGTACGGTACTTCATCAAAAGAAAAACATGAAATAAAAGGCTTTGGACATTTCCTATCCTAATCCATGTACAATACACTAAGCAATGTACTTTCTGCCATACTTATACAGATTCTTCATCTGTATGCTATGTCCATCTGATGTCTATCTTGATTTGCTATTCTATGGGGAAGATAGAAAGACCAAGATGGAGAGAATCTGAGCGTTTCGAGCCTCCACAATTGCAGACATGATTGCCAATGGCATATTGATTTAAAAATACACTTTGTATCTCCATATTCATTGGCAGATAGTGAGGTGTATAGGTACCCCATTTATGAAAAAAACAAGTTAACGTTAGATGCTAAGGCCAGTATCCCAATGTTCAAGAAACCCAGTAGTTAAGAGGAAGGTGCTGATACTACAGCAACTCAGAGATACCATTGATCCCCCTTGTGTCAACCAAGGAGCTGTACTTCTCTACCCTGCTCCCACTCTAGCACCCAACCCTACTCTCCAGACTGTATTCAGACCTCAACAATCCCACACCTGAAGACTAGCCTCTCTTTGTTTACAATGTGGACAAAGTACAGAATCAACCAATCTCACTTACCGTGGACAATGTGAAACTGGTTTTTTGAATGTGCATATCTGATGAGCTCTTGTTTGGCAATTAGCAGCTTGGACTGTGGAAAAATTAACATATTGTTAACAGTTAATAATAAAAATGTGACAGGAATAAAATGTTTATAACCTACATTTAGAGAACTCACCTGGTACTTCAGAGACTGTAAATGAATTGGCAGGTCTATATTTACTAAAATAAAGGAAGAAATATATTTGGTAATGGCAAAAACGAATGCAAATTTGTAAATCAAAATCAAATACAGATTGTTTAACTGTAAAATAACTATGAAATAATTTAATTATAAAAATAATTCATCCCGGACACTTCTTTAAACACTTCCTTCCAACCTTTCTCCAGCATTCCCCTTTACTCCCCTCCTTTCAATCTTACTGTCCTTTCTTCAGACTTCAGCCTATCCTTTCTCTTGAGCTGCCTTCATGTTTAGCATTCTGCTCATTGGGATTCCCTCAGCAGTTAAAATGTAGCCACTGTGCAGAAGAAATGTCCTGGGGAACATTACAATGATTTACAGAAAAGTTCTTAGTCTCTCAGTGTGGAGTTGCACATGAACTAGTTCATAGTAGACCCCTAATTGTTGACTTCTTTACACAGACATGGAAATAAGCTGCAACTCAAGACACAAATACTCACCCGAATGATTGGATCCCATTTCTGTTGGATTTTATAAAGAAAGGCTTCTTTCCTTGTCTTGTAATATCTACCCAACCACCATCATTGTCCAGCACGCCATGATGCATTGCAGCTTGGCAAATGCTTGATTGCTGAAAAAGTACATGAAATTAAAATATGTTTTTTTGTAAATTGCATTGATTATATTAGTGAACATAATTAAAAATGGAAATAAATCGGTTCATTTGTTTTCTAATATATAGATTAAAAAAACGTGTTTAATCTGTTACTTCCAGAATAATTTAAAAAAACGACCAAATTCATTATGGCATCAGGTGTAATTTGAGCACACCAGGCCCTAATACAAAATCTAATGCGGTCTGTAAAAGGCATGAAAATAGATGACCACAAATCAAATTCTCATTGAATAGAGCCTATTAAGGAACTGCTAATATAGGACATTTTCAGTCAAATGTCATTCATCATCAATCTGATTTTACTTATAAAATTGTGATAGTATTGCATAAATGTTGCAACTCATCCATTAAGAATACTTAATGCAGTTAGGTCAACCTTTGTCAGCAGTAAGATTGGGCATATTTCCTGGAAAACTGCATTTGCACTGTAGTGAGCAAACAAGATTTCTGCTTTCAAAACGTCACAAACTAACTTGTTCAAGATGTTGGTGACTGTATAAGACGTTGGTTAAGTGCCCTTGGAGTGTAATGATCAGTTTTGATCACTTTGCTACAGGAAGCATGTCATTAACTGTGCAGAATTGATTTATGAGGATATTGCCAAGACTTGAGACTTTATCTATAGGGAGAGGTTGGCAGGCTACGATTTAATTCCTTGGAGTGCGGGAGGTCGAGGAGTGATCGGCATAAAATCTTGAAGGCCGTTCATAGGGTGAATGAACAGACTTTTTCCAAACGTAAGGGAATCAAGAACTGGAGGGCACAGGTTTAAGGTGAAGGATTCAGTAAATGCCCAAGGAACAACCTTTTCACTCAGAGGGTTAAGGTTATATGAAACAATAACGACATTTAAAAGACATTTGGACAGATACAGTGGCTTGCAAAAGTATTCATACCCCTTGAACTTTTCCACATTTTGTCACATTACAACCACAAACGTAAATGTATTTTATTGGGAGTTTATGTGATAGACCAACAAAATTTGGCGCATAATTGTGAAGTGAAAGGAAAATGATACGTGGTTTTCAAATTTTTTTACAAATTGTGGCGTGCAAAGGTATTCAGCCCCCTTTACTCTAATACCTCTAAATAAAATCAAGTGCAATCAATTGCCTTCAGAAGTCACCGAATTAGTAACTTGTGTGTAATCTAATCTCAGTATCAATACAGCTGTTCTGTGAAGGCCTCAGAGGTTTGTTAGAGAACATTAGTGAACAAACAGCTTCACGAAGCACAAGGAACACACCAGACAGGTCAGGGATAAAGTTGTGGAGAAGTTTAAAGCAGGGTTAGGTTATAAAAAAATATCCCAAGCTTTGAACATCTCACGGAGCACTGTTCAATCCATCATCCGAAAATGGAAAGAGTATGGCACAACTGCAAACCTACCAAGACATGGCCATCCACCTAAACTGACAGGCCGGGCAAGGAGAGCATTGATCAGAGAAGCAACCAAGAGGCCCATGGTAACTCTGGAGGAGCTGCAGAGATCCACAGCTCAGGTGGGAGAATCTGTCCACAGGGCAACTATTACTCGTACACTCCACAAATCGGGCCTTTATGGAAGAGTGGCAAGAAGAAAGCCATTGCTGAAACAAAGCCATAAGAAGTCCCGTTTGCAGTTTGCCACAAGCCATGTGGGGGACACAACAAGCATGTAGAGGAATGTGCTCTGGTCTAATGAGACCAAAATTGAAGTTTTTGGCCTAAATGCAAAACGCTATGTGTGGCGGAAAACTAACACTGCACATCACCCTGAACACACCATCCCCACTGTGAAACATGATGGTGGCAGCATCATGCTGTGGGGATGCTTTTCTTCAGCAGGGACAGGGAAGCTGGTCAGCGTTCATGGGAAGATGGATGGAGCCAAATACAGGGCAATCTTGAAAGAAAACCTGTTAGAGTCTGCAAAAGACTTGAGACTGGGGCAGAGGTTCACCTTCCAGTAGGACAATGCCCCTAAATATACAGCCAGAGCTACAATGGAATGGTTTAATCAAAGCATGTTCATGTGTTAGAATGGCCCAGTCAAGGTCCAGACCTAAATCCAATTGAGAATCTCTGGCAAGACTTGAAAATTGCTGTTCACAGACGCTCTCCATACAATCTGACTGAGCTTGAGCTATTTTGCAAAGAAGAATGGGCAAAAATTTCAGTCTCTAGATGTGCAAAGCTGGTAGAGACATACCGCAAAAGACTTGCTGCTGTAATTGCAGCGAAAGGTGGTAGAGATATGCCCCAAAAGACTTGCAGCTGTAATTGTAGCGAAAGGTGGTTCTACAAATTATTGATTCAGGGGGGCTGAATACTTTTCCACGCCGCACTTTTCAGTTTTTTATTTGTAATAACATTTGGAAACCATGTATCATTTTTCTTCCACTTCACAATTATGCACCACTTTGTGTTGGTCTATCACATAAAATCCCAATAAAATATATTTATGTTTGTGGTTGTAACGTGACAAAATGTGGAAAAGTTCAAGGGGTATGAATACTTTTGCAAGCCACTGTACATGGATACAAAAGGTTCACAGAGATACGAGCCAGACATGGACAATTAAGACACGCTTGGATTGGGCTTTTTAGTCAGCATGGACAAGTTTGGCAGAACGACCGTTTCTATGCTATATAACTGTTTAACGTTAAACTGAGAACAATTGAACTTCATCAGTCAGGGTACTGTGTAGAGAAGTTGGAATGCTATGTTACAGCTGTACAAGGCACTGGTGAATCCACAGTTGGAGTACTGTGTTCAGTTTTGGCCACTCTGCTATAGGAAAGATGTTGTTAAGGTGGAAAGAGTGCAGAGAAGATTTACAGGGATGTTTCCAGGACTTGAGAGTCAAGTATTCCTTGGAGCATACGAGTTTAGTTTAGGTACATGGAATGAGCTGCCAGAAGAAGTCGTTGAGGCAGAAATTATAACAACATTTAAAACATATTTAAACAGGTACAAAGAAAAGAAAGGTTTGGCGGAGTATGGGCCAAACGCTGGCAGGTGGGACTAGGGCACTTTGATCTGCACTGGCAAACAGCCCGTTTCTATGCTATATATCGCTATGATGAAATATAACAAATCATTTCTTCATTTTATTTTAACTCACCATGTCATAATGCAGTGTCCCAATTACTTTCCCTTCACTGTACAAGCAACCTGCTGGGCATTCATATCTGCAAGAAATCCAAGAAATTCAAAATTGGGTCCTTGTCTACTTTATTTCTACAATTTTATGACTTTGCCTAGAACAATAATTTTATGCATAATACATCTGAATGGCAATGAAAATCATGAATTGTCAATCAGTAGAAATTTAAACTGAACAAAATTAAGTAGGCAGCTTTAGACTTTTTTTGGTTATTTTTCTGTTACTTTTCCATTCTTTAATGTGTGGGATATTTCTCAGGACCAGTTACGGTGGTAAGCAGTATAGGAAATGAGGTTTGCCTCCACTTCTCACCTATTACAAGTCGTTCCCTTGCATCGGTCACGTAGCTTGGTTTCACAAGATACCAACTGAGCTGCAGAATAAATAATTAAATCACTTAGATTTTTCTGGAACAGTTTCAGAATGGCCATGGTGTGTCAAGGCTTCTGGAATTCAATTACTCAGCAAATGCAGTCTCACAGTCTTTTAAGAAAATTTATCATAGCTATGAGATTTTATCATTCCAATGCTATTTTATCATATGCGACTACAGTATATTTTACAATCAAGAAAAGTATGAAACTAAATTTAATGTTCAATTAAGGCTAGCCTTTTTACGGCATAAATTCTACAAGCAGATTTCTGACCAGTGCAAACCAGTTCTTTAGGTATAATTCTGTGAAAAGGTATATCATACACTAAGATGGGACTGAAAAACATATTATTCCATCTTCTTATAGCATTCCAATGATTCAATCCCTCACATCACCCAGTTAATTGTTATATCGATTACAATACATTCTCCCCATCACAAACAATAGGAGTGCAAAGATGGTCCTTTTAATTTCTCTCTTCTCACTATTCATGGTACCAAATACTCCTTTAGGATGATCTTTTCCACTGTTTTCAATCTGATATACTTTCACACTAACTTACAAGCCCATCTCACTTACCTACGGGCGCCCATAACAACTTGGCCGAGACCTTTGCTAAATATTTCTTTTCAATACGAAGAGTCGCGGAACATTCAGTCACTTGCCTAATTTAATTCTCTTTCCATCTTTTGCTCGAACCACTGTGACTTTCCTTGGCCTTTCATGCCATTCCAGTGAAATTTAGAAGTTCTGTTTTCATTTTCACCTCAAGATCATTTTTTGCTTTTTTGCTCCATCGCTACTTTTTATTTTGCACAATCACCCCTTGTCATTTAATTCCCTCTGTCTTCCACCCTTATTAGAGGTGTTATTTTTCTTTCCTCCTTTCCCCTTCTATTAGGGTTAGGTTTAGTACTGCCATATGTTCCAAAGTACAATGAAAAGCTTTGACTCTGCTCTGCCTCAAACCTATTACTTCCCAAACTTCATTGCTGAAGAAAGATAAATGACCTGAAACAACTGTTTTACTCTCTCCACAAATGCTGTCCGACCTGCAATATTTTCTATTTCGGTTTCCTTTGCCATTATATCTTGTCTTTGTTTGAAATTATAAAATAAGTTGTTCTTACACATTTGCTGGGTATTTATTATCTCATTTGCGTCAAGGTGCTCTGTTCTTGTGGAATCTGGTCGTATTCGTGCATTTGATTGTGTTTCCTGAGTTTGTGTGGTCTGTCTCTCAACCTCATTAGTTTCTTGCTCTGGTTCTGAAGGAGGATAGTAGTGACTGGTGCCATCATCTTCAAAATGAAACAAAAGTGGATATGGATGAGACAAACAAGGTTTTTGATAAACAATCTTTCAAAAGAGTCCTTTTGAAGTATCTGCCAAAGCGAGTTCTTGCAGTAAGAGAAAACCACAAGTAATCATGATTTTTTTTGTAAACTACGTTTAATCAAACAGGAGATAGACACAAATTGCTGGAGTATCTCAGCAAGTCAGGCAGCATATCTGGAGAAAAAGGCACAAACAGTACTTCAGGATTCACCGCTCACTGTCCCAAGTCATTAACATACAAAATATACAATAAAACATAATGCAGATAATCAGTGGCGGACCTACATTTTTGGGGAACTGAAGCTTGAACTGTTTTGGGGGCCGCTTCACAACCAGCAACGAGGTCTGGGTAACCACTGTTATCTCCTTCAATGGTGTTGTTCCACGGCAGATCACCACAAATTTTAATTTCTGTCATAAATGTTAATAGTGTTTTTAATTATTTATAATTATTATGTATTAAGTAAGTAAGTTTTTTGGCCGAGTATTCACATACAAGGAATTTGCCTTGGTGCTCTGCCCACAAGTAACAACATGACATACAGTGACAGTTACGAATGACTCAGAAAACACTAAACATTAATAATAATAAAACATTAATGATAAAACACCATTGATCAAGCATGTGAACCAGCAACTACCAGATCAAAGGGAGGATACAGATTTTTGGCTGTTGAGTAGAGCAATTACTCGCGGATAAAAACTGTTTTTATGTCTGGCTGTGGCAGCTTTGACAGTCCGGAGTTGCCTTCTAGAGGGAAGTGATTCAAATAGTTTGTGGCCAGGGTGAGAGGGGTCAGAGGTATAAATATATTTAGAATGAAACATCCTTAATTTTAACATTTGTTTGTTTTCAGCTAGCCTACATGATACATTAATAACCGTTTAATTTTTATTTTAACTATTATTTTGTATTGAATCACACTATATTATTAATATTATTATTTTTTAAACCCTTTCTCATAAAGTAGACCCAACATTTTTAAGCAATGTGGACTAAGCATGATATTCACCTCCAGAAAAAAAGGAGGAAGTATTGGCCAGGGGTCCAGGAGGCTGGCTATGCCCCCGGAGGGGTCCAGGAGCAGTGCCCCGGTGGGGGTTCAGGGTGCAATGCCCCCTGAAGCTCCTGTATTTTCAATTAATTGAAAGTGATTCTCAAGCTTTCTGCTGGTAGTTTACATAACAGAAGCTTAGAATTTTTCTAACACGTAAGCAGTAAAATAACCCCCAAAAGATATATATTTCATGAAAAAGACAACAGACAATAGGTGCAGGAGCAGGCCATTCGGCCCTTTGGGCCAGCACTGCCATTCACTGTGATCATGACTGATCATCCACAATCAGTACCCCATTCCTGCCTTCTCCCCATATCCCTCGACTCTATCTTTAACAGCTCTATCTATCTCTCTCTTGAAAGCCTCCGGAGAATTGGCCACTGCCTTCTGAGGCAGAGAATTCCACAGATTCACAAGTCTTTGATTGAACAAGTATTTCATTATCTCCATTCTAAATGGCCTACCTCTTCTTCTTAATCTGTGGCCCCTGGTTCTGGACTCTCCCAGCAGTGGAAACATGTTTCCTGCCTCTAGCATGTCCAAACCCTTAATAATCTTATATGTTTCAATAAATGGCCTCATATAGTTAAAAAAATCTTGACAAAAATTATGTTACCTGAAATGTCTCTTTGCCTAGCACTGGAATGAGAAAAAACATTTTCACCCAGAATTGTGAATTTGTGGGATTCTCTGCAACAGAAGGCAGTGGTCTCGTCTCCTTCAGAAGCACCTCAGCCTCCCTTCCTGAGCTCAGACACCGACTTCTCCTCACCTCATCTACGCTCACTTGCCCTCACCTACTCCTTGACTAATCCCTCGCCTCGACGATACCTCACTACCAGACTTCTACTCACACCTAAACCTCGCCTCGACTAAACCATACCTCACTAAACCTCGCCCCTCAAATAAACCTCACCTCACACCTTAACCCCACCTCAACTTAACTAAACCACCCACCTCACGACTAAAGTCCACCTCACACCTAATCCACGCCTCGACTAATAGCCCCCCCCCCCCCCCCGGCCGTTGGCGGCGCATCATGTGAGTGGAACGGCTTCATCCAGGGGGGCGTGGCCAAGCACAGAGAGTGGCGCGTGCTGACGTTGACATCGAGCCTGAGCCCCGCCCCCCCCCCCGCAGTCCCTCCCCGCAGGAGTAGTAGAGGCGGGGATTATATGTGAGGTTTAGTCTAGGCGAGGTTTACGTGTGAGGTGAAGTTTAGTCAAGGCAAGGGGTTTAGTCAAGATGAAAAATCAGATTCATTTCTAGGAAAACAAAAACATCGGAATTCCAATTTAAATCGGAAGAATATCTGGACTAAAGTCGCTTCTGGGGCCCTGAAGCTTAAGCTTCATTAGTTTCATAGTAGGTTCGCCCCTGCAGATAATAAGTCAAAGAATTATATTTACTTAAATTATAGGAATCTTCAGCTGAATTTATAGCAAGGCTATTTAAAACATTCATGTCCATGTCTGGGATGTCAAGGGGATGGATGATTCGTGTCATTGCTTATGAACAATACTCAAAGATTTATAAGCAAAAGAAAGCCAATAGCGCATACCTTTGTAACATTGATTCTCCCTACAGCCTCCCCCATAGCTTGGAGGACAGGCAGAACAGGGAGGCCCATGTTTATAAGGAGCATGGCCCCACCAATTTCCCCTGAAAAGAAAAACATAATATGCATTAAAAAAAATATTCCATTATAAAATGTGATTTTCTCTCTGACACAATTGTAAAATCATAGTTTTCACATTCTTTTCTCAATCTTTTTCTTATCCTTTTAAATAAAAATATGAGAACATTGGAGTTACTTTGCTATGAGAATTCATTTTTAGGAAGTCAACAAATAAGTTTACAGATTCACATTCTAAGGATGTCTTCCTCTCAGCCAGAATTACCAGGATTAGCCAAAATTGCAACACTGCACATAGATATAGATAAATATGAAGGAATGTTCAAGAAAATAATGTAAGTGAAAGATTTGTTCAGATGATCATCGGAACCCAGAGAATAAAGCTGAATATAAATAACTGAAATTAAAAGTTACAAATCAGCAAAGACCTCATTCTTCAACAGAAATATCCAGAATGTTCTGGTCTAGAATTTCTGGGTGTTAAACATAATTTTTGCATAATAGGCAATGATATTTTATTAACACAATCCAATTGCTAATTGCAATCTGGTACTTGATGCACTGTGTTTTGTTCTAGCTCTTCAATGTATGAGGTCATTGGGCACGTGCAGTGGCATCTAACAGCGTGAACAAAACCATTCTGTGTTTATACGGTCCAGGAATGTCACAGCCTTAACTGAAGGCTGGGGCTTGCATTGACATTATTGATTCAATAATAATCATAATATAAATGATCTGACCTGTGCTCCAGATGGGGTATCTGCAATGTCTATCTTTTTCAATGCACCATGCTGCTAATACCCTCTTCCCCCGCTTTTGGCCCAATATTCCAAAATCTCAACCAAAACAATCTTCAATCCCCCTGGCTCAATCCGTCTTTCTCCCTCAATTATTATCTCCCCAACCCCTAATATATATATCATCTCTAAACATATTCAGTCCTATTTCGTTGCCTACTTTGCCCCGCAAGGTGTCTAATGGAAAAAGATTGTGGAGTTGCAGGTAGAGTTGCTGCCTCACAGTGCCAGAGATCCAGATCATGAATGCTGTCTGTACGGAGTTTGTACATTTCCCCCATGACCTACATGGGTTTTCTCTGGGTGCTCCAGTTTTCTACCACACTCCAAAGACATACAGGTTTGTAGGTTAACTGGCTTGGTATAATTGTAAATTGTCCCCAGTCTGTAGGATAGTGTTAGTGTACAGGGTGATCACTGGTCAGCGCGAACTTGGTGGGCCAAATGGCCTATTTCCGCTCAGTATCTCTAAAAAAAAGAAAAGTCTTTGTGTCAAACCTACAACTCTCACAAATATGGCAATGGGCTCATGCAGTGCTGCTTTGCAGACCTGGTGAAGTTTCCAGCCTGTGTTCTAATTCTAATATTGAAATTCATGCCTCATGGTAGATGTGCTATAATGGTGATGCTTCAGAATGGTGAACCATCACGTCATTTGCACAAAGCCTCACGTAAATTACTTTCATGTGATTTTCAGCTTAATCCCATAACCAGAATATAATAAGCACCATGAATATTTGACCATTTGCAGATATGTTGTAATCCCTGAAGAATAATATGTTTACAGGTTATACAGGTTCTTAAAAAATATATCAAAGTCTAAGTTTAATTTTAACCAGTTCTTCCAGTCATACTCACTTAGGGGAGTAATTGCAAACCAAGTAGACCCCTTGTTCCCACACCTGGCCCCAGACGTTCATGTTTATGCATAAATTAATGGCACAGCCAACTTTGTTACTTGTTGCCCATACTACCTAAAAGAAACAAAATATAAAAGTGACTTATGCGCCATCTGACAACTTGCTCACATTGCTAAAAGGCATTACAGGAAGGAATGAGAATCATATCAACTAAACAATAATGACAATTCTTCTCTACTTCAGCTAGTGGTGAGACATTTTCCTTGTTTCAATAACTTTGTGTTATGAAATACAGATAAGATATAGCAGAGACTGGGGCGAGGCAGCACACCTTTGCTCTAGATTATCTTCAATGGTAGAACCCTTGCTTCTCAATCAGAATCAAGGTTCACTCCAATGATTCAGGTCATAATCCAAGCTGCCATTCCAATATACTTCAAAGGAAATGGTCCACTTTCACATGGGGCATTGAACTAAGTTTTAATTTGTCCTCTTGGGCTAACATAAAAGATCCCACAACAGAATTCAAAGAAGGGGAGAAGAGTTTGCCTGTGAATGTGGTCAATATTTATCCCTCACCCATAAAAAAAAAACATTGTCTGGTCACACATTGGAGCTTGCTGCAAACAAATGAATCGCCATTATTCTCAATTTATGCTGACAGAGTTTTGTTGTGATTGTAAAGCACTTTCAGATGTCCTGACATTCTGGAAAGAACAACAAAAGCGCAAGATTTGTCTTTTGAGCCCCAGCCTCGATAGAGCATATTTTATTCCAATTTCCCCATGTACTTTCTAACACGGTGAAAATCCCAACCATGTGCGTTTTACATTAAGACAAATTTGGGTCTGTTCAATTTCCTGCAGGTTTACTATGATCTTGTCAGAGTTAAACATACCTGAGTATAATGGGTACACACTGGACCAACACATGTGAAGGGACACCAAGGGTTACATTCTTGAGGATAAGGATATCTATAATCGCTAACTTCATCATACCAAGCTTGAACATGGAATGTAGGAGGCCGGTATCTGTGGATTTAAAATAAAAAAATAAGAACAATTTTAAGACAAATGCTGAATAGCAGAACCAATTTGAATTTATTTAGGTGTTCTCTTGCATACGATACCTGCCCCAGTGTACACCAAGATTCTGCCCTATAGTTGGTAGGAGGTAACCAGGTCCATGTTCCCAGTAACACTGTGAAGCCCAAGATTCTGATGACCTTTCCAGTTCAGTATCCCAGGTCTGCATTAAATAAGTGAAAGATCATAAATGTTGAAGGCTCACTTACCCAGATTTCTTAAGATAGGGAAGTAAAACTTGTAAACAATCAGGATTACACAAAATAATCAGCTGTTTTCTGCTCAGATCAGCAGAACGTACATTCAGTGAATACCTGACTGCAGATGTACATAGATTGTCATAAATTGTACATGTATCAATAGCTTGGAAATAGTTACAATGGGACCAGACCCCAGCTGTAGTGATACTTGTATATAACTTTGCAAAGTGCTTCCAATTTTAGAAAACTGGCAGTTTAGTTTTACCATAGATGTCAAATATTGACCAACCACCTTTGAAAATTATAATTAAATCTTTTACTTCCTTATTGCAGTAAACACATGGACAACTAAAACAAACAGAAAAACAATATTTTGTACATTAAGCAGGATAAATTCTGGGTATTTCTAAGCATTTCTAAGCATGTACAGGATATTCAGGAAGGCAGGAAGAAATGTTACATCAAAGAGTAACACAAAGCAGGCCATTGAGAATAGGAATAATCTTGCCAAAAAATTGGGTATGATAAAGTAAGCAAATGTTTCATATTTTAAAACTTCTATTTGTAAACTGGACTGTGATCCAAATTAATTCCACTTTTCTATCAGCTGCTAAAAGCATTATTTTTCTTTGGAATTTTGATCACCTCGTTTCTGTGAACAAGATTACATTTCATGAAACCAGCCAGGGAAGGACAATGAGAAGATCCAGAGTCTAAAGAGCAACGAGAGCTAGACAATGGTTTGACACAACAAAATATCCTTGCTCATCATTCATGGTCTTATCACCCAGATCTGCAGATAAAGCCAATATTGTCAGCACAGCTTTAAGGAACTTTGAGAGAGAGTGTGTAGGGAGAAGCTACAGATCCTGTTTTACACCATAGACACAAAATGCTAGAGCAACTCAGCGGGACAGGCAGCATCTCTGGAGAGACAAAATGGGTGATGTTTCTTCTCTCCAGAGATGCCGCCTATCCCGCTGAGTTACGCCAGCATTTTGTGTCTAATTTTAGTACAACCAGAATCTGTAGTTCATTCCTACACATTTCGTCTGCTCCAGTGCATAATCTCCTCAAGATGTGCCTACTCTAAAGAAGTTCTGCTCCTCTCTCTGACAAGAGTTTCACAACACCCTCTATCGCTGCTCCCCTTCTGCGTTTCCTCCTGCTCTCCAGCTCGTCTGCTTTGATTTATCATTTTCACACCTTACTGTTCCATATCTCTAGTCTCTCTCTCCCGCGACTCAGTCTGAAGTAGGGTCTCAACCTGAAACGTCACCCCTCTTCTCCAGAGATTTTGCCTCCAAGTTGCGCCAGCATTTTGTGTCTATTTTCAGAGAGTAAACAGGAGCAAGACAGACATTTTCCGAGAGCTTTCTTCTATGTACAATCAATACGAACGTCATTACTCGAGATGTTACCAGCAGTATGGTAGTTCAATGAACAAGTAACGAGCGCAGAAGATATTGGTACTGAATATAATGCATCAATGAATTAATCTCTGCTGTAGTTACTTAATTGCTTATTGCGAAATTAATTCCATATGTTCTAATTAAGCACCTCATGTTAAGAAGTTAGAACCTTACATAAGGTACTACTTGCAGTGTGAACTTCCATTCCCTGTGAACTGTAGAATGCAGATCACAAAATATATCTCAATTCAAGATGGAAGTTCGTTCTGCATTGCTCTGCTATGCAAGGATTCGCAATTCTGTAGCCACCTCCTGCCAGGCTCTTCTGCAGTAAAGCTGGTCATTCTTCAGTCCCCTCATTCATTGGATCATTCCACCTCATATTTCTTGTGGAATTGGATTTACAAGTCCTTTGAGTGAACTCAAGGGCAATCTCTTTCTTCCCAAAGCCTCCATCTCTTCCACAGCAGTGACAGTGATCCCCCTGTGTGGCTGTTATCAGATGGAGGGGTAGGGATATGTTCAAAGATTGACATCCTGATCTGATTGCTCCGTTGGGATGAGGTACTGTTAAGAATCATGCAAGTTTTGCTTTCACTACTTTACAAATGTAGTTTGATTAAGTTCACAATTTTTTGGACAGGAGACATCCAATTTTGCAATTTTAATAAATCTATTAAAAATTAATGCATTCCCATTTCTAAGCACAGATACCCCTACTTAGATGGTTCTTACTCCTGTGCAACTTTGCCTTCACTGCATGAACCCCACCCTCTATGTACACATGCAGTTAAAACTTTTAACCACCTTTGGCTTTCCATTCCAACACCATTCTTTCTGGCCTCAAGTAATATGCAAGCATGGAGTTTGCTTTCCCACACAGTTGCTTTTGCCATCATCCACATTGTGTTGGAATCTTACACAAAACATGTTAAACTTAAACTCCCCATTCTAAATCTCTCGTCAGCCTACTCCAAACTATGCCCCTCTCTTCATTACATTCACTGGATGAATTTAAAAGAGAGTAAGATCGCGCTCTAGAGGCTAGCGGAATCAAGGGATATGGGGAGAAGGCAGGCACGGGTTGCCGAGTGTGGATGATCAGCCATGATCACAATGAATGGCGGTGCAGGCTCGAAGGGCCAAATAGCCTCCTCCTGCACCTATTTTCTATGTTTCTATGTTTCATACTCTGACATCTTATGGTTCCCCTGGTTCAGCTTTCTGTGCATCCACTTCCTTTCGCTCCACCATGCTGCATAGCCAGCAGAAGGGGCGGAAACTGTGACATCTGATAATATACGGTTTCTAGAATTATATATAAATCTACGGTTTCCTATTGCAAGCAAGTTCTTAATCTGCAATCTATTCTGATTTAATGGAGAAATTGTCTCTTAATCCTTTTCTCTTTCAGATATCCAGGATCTACAACTTGAGGCAATGCTGAAGAGCAGGAGGAGAATGGGGATGCAAAAGCCTTGTGACTCTTAACTCTTCCAGTTACCAGCCCAGCTGTTGTTGTCATGGCTGCAGCTACCAGCACGCAGTCTAGCAATCTATCCTCTACTGATAAAGATTTTTGAAGAATCACATTGGAGCATTTGCCACATAAAGCATAAATTTGCAGCCTTTCCTCAGTTTGGCAATACTGTGATACCTTCTTCTTCTTGCGTATGGCGTGCACAGCCTAAAGTTGTAGATCAAGGGTAGACATCCAGGCCAGGACAGCATCAGTTACTGGGTGGATGGCTTTGATGCCCCCAGGGAAAAGCCTCAGTGGGCAGTCATTCACGAAGTGTGGGATAGTCTGGTCTGGATGTCCACAGTTGCAAGCAGGGCTGTCTGTCATCCCCCACATATGCAGGTGATGGGTTGTCCTTGCATGGAGGGTGCAGATTTAGCCATTGTTCAGGGTTAGCCATTGCTTGCGATGGAGGTCAAAACCCGGTGGTTTCACTATGGGGTCTGTGATGACATCTCCGTTGTTGGTGTTGGCATCTTTCCAGGCTTTGCGCCACTCAATCTTGGAGTCAAAGTCTTCCATGGATTTAACGGAAGACCAGAAGGGTCTTTGGGACTTAAGGCACATGTTGGGCAGGTTGTTCAAGTCAGCATTGATGGGAAGGTCTGGATTAACCTCGATGGCGCACCAACCTTTCAACTTCCTCTCCCTTCTGCATATGTTGGGAGGGGCGATATGAGAGAGGAAAGGGAGCCACTGCAATGGTGTTGATTTAAGCGCCCCCGGTGATGACCCGCATTGCAGAGTTAAGGACCGTGTCAACTCGTTTGGTGTGGCAGCTATTAGCCCAAACTGTTGAGCAAAACTCGGCTGTTGAGTAGACTAGGGCTATGCTTGCGGAACGGAGGGTGTGTGCCCATTGGATCCCCCGCTGCTGCCTGCAAGTTTCCCGATGATGTTGACCCTTACTTTCAGTATGCCTGCTGATACCTTCAAGGGCAACCATGTCATTCACATAAATCGGTAGTCTAACATCGGTATGGGGAAACTGCTAGAGTCCATTTGGAAAGTGGTGAAATCATTGGACAAAGTCAGCATGGATTTACAAAAGGTAAATCATGTCTGACGAATCTTGTGGAATTTTTCGAGGATGTAACTAGTAGCGTGGATAAGGGAGAACCAGTGGAGGTCCCACTTAGGGGTTCAGTATCGATGTGGATAGAGAACTGGCTGGCAAACAGGAAGCAAAGAGTAGGAGTAAACGGGTCCTTTTCGCAATGGCAGGCAGTAACTAGTGGGGTACCGCAGGGCTCAGTGCTGGGACCCCAGCTATTTACAATATATATTAATGATCTGGATGAGGGAATTGAAGGCAATATCTCCAAGTTTGCGGATGACACTAAGCTGGGGGGCAGTGTTCGCTGTGAGGAGGATGCTAGGAGACTGCAAGGTGACTTGGATAGGCTGGGTGAGTGGGCAAATGTTTGGCAGATGCAGTATAATGTGGATAAATGTGAGGTTATCCACTTTGGTGGCAAAAAAACAGGAAAGCAGACTATTATTTAAATGGTGGCCGATTAGGAAAAGGGGAGATGCAGCGAGACCTGGTGTCATGGTACACCAGTCATTGAAAGTAGGCATGCAGGTGCAGCAGGCAGTGAAAAAAGCGAATGGTATGTTAGCTTTCATAGCAAAAGGATTTGAGTACAGGAGCAGGGAGGTTCTACTTCAGTTGTACAGGGTCTTGGCGAGACCACACCTGGAGTATTGCGTACAGTTTTGGTCTCCAAATCTGAGGAAGGACATTATTGCCATAGAGGGAGTGCAGAGAAGGTTCACCAGACTGATTCCTGGGATGTCAGGACTGTCTTATGAAGAAAGACTGGATAGACTCGGTTTATACTCTCTGGAATTTAGGAGATTGAGGGGATCTTATAGAAACTTACAAAATTCTTTAGGGGTTGGACAGGCTAGATGCAGGAAGATTGTTCCCGATGTTGGGGAAGTCCAGGACAAGGGGTCACAGCTTAAGGATAAGGGGGAAATCCTTAAGACCGAGATGAGAAAGACTTTTTTCACACAGAGAGTGGTGAGTCTCTGGAACTCTCTGCCACAGAGGGTAGTTGAGGCCAGTTCATTGGCTATATTTAAGAGTGAGTTGGATGTGGCCCTTGTGGCTAAGGGGATCAGAGGGTATGGAGAGAAGGCAGGTACGGGATACTGAGTTGGATGATCAGCCATGATCATATTGAATGGCGGTGCAGGCTCGAAGGGCTGAATGGCCTACTCCTGCACCTAATTTCTATGTTTCTATGTTTCTAAATGTTGAAGAGTAGAGGACAGAGCCTTTGGGGAGACCATCATTCAGGGTCCTGACAGAGCTGGTCTGGTTCCCAAGCAAGACCCTAAATCTATGGTTGCTGAGGATGGATGAGAGGGCACGCATGGTGGTTTGGCACTTCAAGATTCTGGATGCTTTCAGCAACAGACCATGTCTCCACACGGTGTCATAAGCTGATAACAGATCGATGAGAGATGTCAATGAAGATGTCATTGGAACTGTGATACCATTACAGTGTTGGACTGACCGGTAGTAAGGCACATGCATGCGCACCATCTGAATGGTAGTACTGTGATAACATTACAACCATTCAGATGGTGCACTTGCATGTGCCTTACTACCAGTCAGTCCAACACTACCACCTTGGCATGGTGGTGAAGTACAAAGCTAGATCTTTTAGGTCCACAGTTCAATGTCTTCAGCCAAGGTCATCTGCAATCTGCTGCACAGAAACTCAGCACATTTCCAACAGCTTTGCTGTAGTCTCTGATGGAGCAGCATGTGAAAGGACTAGGACTTCAAAAGTACTCATAAAACAGTAACCAAAGGAATGCAAAAAGGTGATGAGTTGATGTTTGTAGGCACTTTGGCATGCATTAATTTAAATACATAGTTGGAAACGTGGATACTGTGTTGAATTAAAGTTCAGCAAAGTAGCCAACTGGACAGTACTATTGTCAATTACAGAAACAGTACAGATTTAGAACAAAAGATGAATTACGGTTGTATTTATTGACAGCACAGTGAGATACGTTTGAGCATGCGTTGGACTGACCGGTAGTAAGGCACATGCAAGCGCACCATCTGGACAGAAAATGTTTGGCATCAGTCTATCTTGCATGCCACCAACAGAAACGGGTGCAGCACATAATAACAATGGTACCAATAGTACCAATTTTGCAGACCACAAATATTGTGCATGGAACACATCAAACACTACATTTGAATTAATTCAGCATCTCTTGCTCATAAACAACAGGAGTTTTGAAGTTTAAATCATTTTAGTTCCATCTCCTATTGCAGGATTTCTAGTCATACACTACCGACCGTACATCTCCCTTTGTTTTGTCATTTGCAAGCTTCCATCTGTAGTGAGCAAACTAGGAGAATTATATTTTTAACTGAGTTAAATCAATCCAGTGTAAACAGATTCCTTGTATTTAATGGCTGCTCCCGGCTTGAGAAAAATCTTAATGCCCTCATGGGGAATTGAACAGAAAAGAACATGACTTTTCCTTCCTTTCTCCGCACCTCTTTCATCTGTAAAGTCAATGTTATAAACACTTTCTATCTCTGTACCTGATGCTTGCCACCTATTTTAACAGCTGTAACAACAAGGTCTCAACTACTCTTCAGTGGGGACAACAATTAGGAACAATGTTGTTAATGTGCATGACTTTTACAAATCGTGCACAAAGATAAAAGTTAGTATTGTCATTGTCAAAGGCTATGTCATCACACCACAACTATAGTGGTGTCCTTTTAATATTGAAGGTGGACAAACTGATATCTGTTCCCAGAACCAACAAAATTACTATAGTGTAAATTACAGACTGAAGAAACCATCTTTTGTTATCCAAGCCTGTTTCCTATCCAAGTCTGTTCATTCATGATCACACATCATTTGCATTTCAATCATTCAACAGTTTTCAGCCTCAAGGGATTTTGCTGTTTATTTTCAATCTGTGGGAGCACTCGGCTCTACTTACTTTTCCCAGACCAAGCTACCAGTGCGGTCAATCTACTGTTTGTACCACACTTTCAGCTCCTGGAAACATTATCTGTGTGTTCTCGTGGCAAGGAAGCTTTCATAGACTTAGACTAGTACAGGTATGTGCACATATGAGCAAACATTTCTTGAAACTGAATGTTCAAACAGACATTAATAGTCATAGATATTGTGTTTATGAATGGGAATATCTGCATGTACACCAATTTTATTTTAGTTCCATTTACATAATTGTTTACACAGAAGTAAACTATCAATTCATAGAATTTGCTCTTAGTTTTGTGTTCCTGACCCGTTGTGCCAAATCACACCGTTTCTCTATGTTCATTTGCTAATCTAGTAATCACAACTAGCTTTTACATACATGCATCTCTCAACCTCTGATCCTCTTACCATTGCTTCTATGAAGCAGAGTGGTCACAAGCAGGAGCTAGACCTCAAATGATGGAACCTGCATTCAGATGACCCTGATGGTCTTAGGACATCGAGGTGTTCAATTTTGAGCATGTTCTGTCCTTCGCAGCAGTCTGAAGAAAATGTTGGCGGCCAGGGGCTGCAGCGCGAGCCAGAACAACGGCCACATCAACTCGACAGTGGGAAGCCGGTAATGAAGGGTTTGCTGGTGAAGACCAGCTGCATCAACGGCTAGTTTTAAGGTGAAACCACACAAAGTGCTGGAGTAACTCAGCAGACTGAAGTAGGGCTCCAATGTCACCCATCTATGTTCTCCAGAGATGCTGCCTGACCTGCTGAGTTACTGTATGGAGAAATATTGCATGGAAATCCTAACTGATACAAAGTGGTGATACAAAAGTGATCAAGTTGTAAACTGTGCAAGGTAAATGGCACAGTTTGAGAGAGGAATTTGATGACACCTTTAAATGGCCATGATCAGCCATGCAGGAAGGTTCTCCATCTCTTCTACTAAGGCAGTCAGAGACCTATCTCTCAATTAGGCCACCTACCCTCTTCAACATTGCAAACCAGTGAAATTACTTTGACTACCAATTGTAGGCAATAAGCACCTCCCCAAACAGCTTCAGTCATCTTCACCCAGTACTAACTATTGCAAGCCAATCACAAGAAAAATAGGCTTTGTGAATATTCACAATAAACAGCACAATTTATAGCTGGAATGTCTACCTGATGCTAGTCTGAATGTTTGTCTTTCAGCTGACTGGATAGCATGCAACAAAAGCTTTTCACTGCACATATGACAATAAACTATTGAAACTGAAATCACAATAATGATTCGCAATCCAAATGCTCGATATCACAATGAAAAGATGGGAGCAGAAAATTTGTGTGCATTCTACACCATTCTAACACATTTTCTAGACCCCTCTGCGTAATTTTTAAAATACGGATCCCACTTTCAATAAATGTCCCAACTTTCAAGACAGAATGGTTACAAATAAGCTTTATTCAAACTATACCAGAAGAACTGGGTTTATTAAATCACCGGTAACTTTCTTTCCCAAGAATCAAAACGTGTCACTTGATAGGAGTCACACTGAAAATTTGGATTAGGCAAGTAGTTATGTAAACACCAACAAGAGACTGCATTCATATCAAATCAACTTGATTCAAATTAATTTTGCTTTTACTGTGTAAATTGGCGTTAAACTCAATAAAGGCCGGCCAACAAGGTCTAAATGGTTCACTGTGTTGTCAGTTTAGAGCAAATGTTACAATATAGTACAACTTTAAACCAGCAATATTAACATGCAGTGCTTGACATGGCATAAAATCCAAATTGGAGAACGCTACTTTCTGTTGGTCAATATTTGTTTTAATTGATGTTATTAAGGAAATTGAAGTACATAACATAAAAATGCTTACATTGTATGGTCATCTTTTAAAATCAGTGCACTTCTTGATATAAATTGCTATCATATAGATGCAATCAGCATTAAATCTAACTAAAACATCATGCATGGCACAGATCATTTTATAGGTAAAGTAAAAATTCAATAGCTATTATGGTAGAAAAATACCCAATACATAATAATGCATGAATAATAATGTATGACTAATTATTATCATAGTCGTGCAGTCGTGAAGCCTCAGTGAACAATTTTGGATCTCCAGGCAAATTAAACCCGAACTGGCCAGGCTGTATTTAAAAGTGATGGAGTACATGCTCCAATCAGCATCAATAGCGCACAAGTGGAAACAGTTGAGAGCTTCAAGTTTCTTGCATTGATATTACCAATGATCTGTCGTAGGCCAATCACATTGATGCAACAGCCAAGAAGTCAAATCAACATGTCTACTTTCTGAGGAGTATGAGAAAATTCAGCATGTCTCCAGGGACTCTTCCAAACTTGTAAAGATACACCATACTATGTGGTTGCATCACAGCTTGGTTTGGGAGCCACTTTGCCGAAAATGGCAGGAAATTGCAGAAAGTTGTGAATACCACCCAGTAAATCACACAGACCAAACTTCCTACCATTGACTCTATCTACAGTTCACGCTGCCTCAGAAAAGCAGTCAACATTATCAACGACTTGTCCCAGCCTGGACATTCCTTCTTCTCCCTGCTTCCATCTGGTAGAAGGAACAGAAGCTTGAAAGTGCATACCACTAGACTCAGTAACAGCTTTTTCACCTCTTATCAAGCATCTGGACAGTCCTTCCATAAGCTGGGTTATTATCCAATTCACTTCTGCCCCATTGAGAACACTGGACTCTGTCCATGGAAATAGTGCGCTACAATGCTGAGAATAATGTTCTGAACTCTGTATCTTCCCCCTTCGCTCTGTCTATTGTACTTGACTTTGACATGATTGTATTTATGTATTTATTGATCTGTTTGAATAGCATGCAAAACTAAGCTGTTTGCATTGCCTCATTAACACTTTGCAAGCTCCATTCTGCTTCATAGCCTCAAAACTGCTCAAGGATCTTCTTATGAAATCGATAGGTGCATGTGTCAGAGCATTCCTACTCAGACTCTACTCAGATTCCTATTCTTAGTTATTTCTAAAAGGATTCCTGAGGTCACCAAGGACATTGTCTTCAAATAAATGCTTCACCTGTTCTATTGCAGAAAAGTATTATCCTTCACTCCATTGCCCGCCTGCTCTTCCATGTTATCCAGACTTCAGTGGATGGCTACCTGAACCAAATTTATCTGCGCTATGGAATATGTAATTACAACCCAGTTGATTTAACTTCAATAATGATCAAATTATTTGAATCAAACCCAAGGGACGGTATAAATTAATTAGAATGGTGCAGATTAATCAACTATTGTCAGGATATGTTTAAAAAAAAATTGACTTACTTGATTACATTTGAGAAGATGAAAAGAAGCTTGATTAGCAATGCGTTTGATCTATTTTACATGGACTTAAGCAAGGTTTCTAACAAGGTTCCATAAAGCAAGGCTTTTCCAAAATGTAACAGGAGATGGGATCCAAGGGAGAGTATCAAATTACATCCAAAACTGCAAGTGGCAGAAAAAGATGCTAAAGTTTAATGTATGTTTCTGTAAATGGAAAGCTGTCAGAATTTCTGCAGGGTTCAGTTTTCCCTATCTATAGTGTGTAAAATAATGATTTAATGTAAATATAGGATCCATAACAAGGAAATTGGTTATGTTTTGCACAGATTCATTGGTAAATATGTATGAAACAATTCTAAAATATCACTATATTATGGTCAGGTGTAAATATTTCATAAGGCTTGTATGGTGTACCACAAATACAATGCTGCAAGTATGCAATTCCAATGGCATGTCTCCAAGAAATTATTGGCCAGGTTCAACACGAACTTCAAAGGAGGAAACCTTCTGAGGTATTCGTAGCATCATCTGCTGGGAAGCTGGGTGGAACTGGCATTTAATTGCCAAATTAAAATGTGAATTGACTGGGAAATTATGCTTCGTGTGCAACTGAATTTCCAACATAAACTCTTGCAAACTGATTGCTTACCACACATATGATTTTAACAATCTTTGCATATGGTAGCCACAACACTTTTGAAATAAAGTCCAAAATAATTAAAATATCCTGAAGCTGGAACTCAAATTATATATTTTTTGTGCTTATGGACGTGCAAAACTGCCTCATATTGATGTAATATATCATCAAATATATTTCAGTATCAATCACATTCTGTACATAATTTCAATGAGCTTGATTGTACTTTTAATTAATTACAGTCCATTTTTAAATAGAAAGGAGAAAATTAGCCGCGTATAAACACAATGGACAAGAAATCGCTACAAAATGATTATTGGCATCTGGACATTGACTACATTACAGATTTTTAAGAATTATTATCCTTCTGTAGATCCATCATTCCGAACTTCCTCAACACAGTCGCTTCTAAAGGGCATGGCATTGCTTGGCAGAAGTGCTTTGAGTAAAATAATGTCACGAGGTGGTTTTGTTGGGGAGAAGGGGTAGAATAAAAGCCCTGCCAATTAAAGGGCTGCAGAGAAAAAAAAACTTGCTAAATCATCCTCCAATTTAGCCAGCTGTCAAAACCATTTAAGACCATAAATATCGCTGAATCCCCCTGTCATTTATCGGTAAACATAAACTAGCCAAATTTACTAATGCTCTTCAAACAAATTAAATGTTTCCAAAATAAATTAATTGTTTAAAAAAGAAACAAGCGAGCCTCACAGCCCCAACATTACTGGGAGGGGAGTTGAAGGATAGGATGTGTTCCTAGAAAATGGCAATATCACAATTTTCCATGATGCAAAACTGCAATATCTGTGCATGCACCGGAAAAAATGTGGTTTGAAAAAAAAATTACTTCTTTTGCAAATTCTAAGAAAATTAATTTATTCCGTATGTCAAATTTTTGGGTAGTGATTTGTGAATTCTCGAAGGGCACGTTTCTGTATACCACAGAACACTTACCTTCCTCTTCAAATAATTAAATAGCTCACTGATCCAACAACAAGACTAATCCAGCACAGGTACAGTCATCAGGTTCTTCTGCATAAATGGCTAGAAATTGCTGCAAATACTTCAACACAGAAGTATTAAGGGCAGCACGGTGGTGCAGGGGTAGAGTTGCTGCCTTACAGCACTGGCAGCGCTGGAGACCCGGGTTCGATCCGGACTATGGGTGCTGTCTGTATGGAGTTTGTGCGTTATACCGGTGACCGCATGGGTTTTCTACGAGATCTTCAGTTTCCTCCCACACTCCAAAGACATACAGGTTTGTAGGTTAATTGGCTTGGTGAATGTGTAAATTGTTCCTGGTGTGTGTAGGATAGTGTTAATGTGCGGGGATCGCTGGTGGGCCGTACTTGGTGTGCCGAAGGCCATAGATATTGGACTGTTCTGGCCCCAAGTATATTTTAATGCAAGTTCACATGGCACACTCTCTCTTTGAACAGTACAATACTAATACTGAGGCTTTTTTAATAATAAATCTGAATTCTAGTTAACATAATGACAGAGTAACTCCAATAGAACCATATGCTAGCTTATAAGTTATGTTCTCTCTGATTTCTCCCTACCTAATGAATTAAAATAGCACTTTAATGCAATACATAGAAGGAACAGAAAAAACATCTGAACAGATCTTCAGCAACTCTGGAAGTAGAGAGGAAATACACACAATGTGCTTTACTTAATGTTATCAGGAAATCTGCTCTCCATTAGCAAGAGTTACACCAGCATTTTGTGTCCACCCTTCATTAGCAAGTTCATTACCTGCCCACAAGCAAAACAAGAACTCATATAATTATCTAAAAACTAAGTCCTATATATAATCAAAATGGTTTAATGCTGTGTTGATAAGTGTGACATTTATGCTGATCAATATGTGATCAAGAACTGCAAATAAAAAATAAATCTACATAGAAAATTCATTTGGGCAATTTATTGGTGTAAGAAAATAATAAAAGCTGACTCAACATCAATTTTATAAATTCATATGCAAGTGTGTACTTACATCAAATGTCCTTATATAAATGCATCAATAATTTGGCTTTCAGCTCTACATTAAACTGATGACATAAGTATGTTAATATGAGAGCATAGTGGAGATTCACTGTGAATTGAGATCTTCTCACTGTCATTTAGCTCTGCATCCATCTGAACAGTAATGTTCTCCAAAGTTTACTGTATCACTGAGGAAATCTAAAATTTCCGGTTTCTAAATTCTGGTTTCCTCCATGCTTTTGAAAGTCAAAATGCATCGCTTTTACTACACTGCCAAAAAGGCAATATGGGATTTCCACTGGAAGTTGGCAATTATTGTAAATGAAAACTTTCACCTTTAAAAAAACAGTCCAATCAATGAAATCTTACGATGATTTCAGCATTCAGGAAGAAGCTGTATTGATGAAATTGTGCCATAGATAGAAATATAGAAAATAGGTGCAGTAGTAGGCCATTCAGCCCTTCGATCCAGCACCGCCATTCAATATGATCATGGCTGATCATCCTAACTCAGTACCCCATTCCTGCTTTCTCCCCATATCCCTTGATTATGTTAGTCCTAACAGCTATATCTAACTCACACATGTTCACATTGTCCATAGATTACTTGCACATATATATGACACATTTTCAGATATCCAAGTAAATTTGATTTCCCATTCATTTTAAACTGATTAATCCTTTCATTAAAAAAAGTACAGCCACTTTTTCCCCCATTTGCATTCTTGTTGCACCGTTCACCCATTTCCTCATTCCTTCTCTCCAGAGATGCTGCCTTCCCGCTGAGTTACTCCAGCATTGTGTGTCTATCTGCACAGTTTAACTCACTCTGCTGACAAACTCTTAGGTTCCTATTGAAAATAAATTGTATAATGACGATTAATTATTTCCCTGTACACTCATCTCTCCAGCCTTTGGATGTTATGTTCTAAGACCACTGTAGAAGTAGGCTGCGATTAATATTAAAGAGATAATAAATTCTCAGGAATAAAGTGTATTCAGTACAACAGCAAAAGTAACTGCGAAAAATGATTGCCTTTTTTGGCAGTGTTTCTAAAATTATGGCTATAATTACTTTTTTGCATAGAGAACATACATGTCATGTTTGCTCATTAGAATATGATTACCATTACTTAATTCTAAATTGAAATGTCATAATAGAAAACCTATCTTTCCCTGAGAAGTCCAGGACAGCGCTAACCCCACAGCGCAGTAGGCATTACTGTGCTCTTCCTCAAAGCAAATGTCATTTTAGAATGTACAAATCGCAAGGTCCTTCCAAAAAAATAATTTCTTTCTTGACTTTGTAACCTGTATAACATGATGACTGTGACACAATATTCTAATTGTTCGTTTCCATTATGGTCTTGCCAGTCTTAACAATGGGATATGTTTTGCTTCGGAACTGATATTTTATAATGGGAGATGAATCAAGACAAATTCGTGTTCCTTATTCCTGGCCATAAAAGACAACGTGGCTTAATGTTGATTTTCTTGTAAGAGTTAAACAATTCTGAAACCGACGGTGTACACTTACCATATATTCCATATTAGCTGCACTTGGTGACACTTGACTTCTCAGTTTATTGTGCAGATCCAAGATTAGTTGCCTGTCAATATCTGTGATGGATCTTTTCGCTCTTCTGGAAGTCCTGGGTGGCACATTTGGATCCGTATAATTTGACTTGCTTGAATCTAACCTGCCAGTTGCTTTAAAGTGTGCTTCGGAAGCCAAGCGTTTCTCGCGTTCTTCTAGAAACTTTGCCATCATTACATCCAGTTCTGAAGTCATATTGGGGCGCACCATCGCTACAACCGACTGTGCAACGAGCAGCAGCGCCGTCAGCCTTGTCCATTCTAGCTCTGCACACCTCATGTTGGATGACCCCGGGAGCGCACTGGGATTATCTCTGGAGTATTCGGGACCCGTTCAATTGCGAGGCTGCAATGAAGAACAGTGCACTGTTTGCAGGTTAAAGGTCTCGGCGTGTCAATTAACTTAAAAAATAAAAGCAAACGGAGCACGCCGATCCGTGCGGGATGGAAAGTGTGAGCGAACGTCGTCATGGAGACGTCCCGGGACGCGAGGACACCCAGCGGCAGCGGGCATTGAATTGGGATTTATATAATGAAGCAGGAGAGCGGGAAAGTTAAATTCACCCGCATTTACAGCCCCAGACACGTCCCTGCCCGTGCAGTGGCGGGAGTCAGCGGCCAGGCTGCCCGAGAGGCCGGAGCAGCGACAAGCCCGGGGCCGGGTCCGCGACCAGCCGCAACCCCTTCGGCAGCGGCTGCGCCCGGGAAACCGGGGGACACACGACAGGGGGGAGAGAGAGAGAGGGGGGGTGTGGAGGAAAGAGCTGCAGGTGCTGGTTTAAACCGAATATAGACACAACAAACGCTGGAGTCACTCAGCGGAGCGGGCAGCATCTCTGGAGAAAAGGGAATAGGTGACAACTCAGCATCTCTGTAGAGGAGGGATATGTGACAAAAACGCTGCAGTAACTCAGCAGGTCAGGCAGCATCTCTGTAGAGGAGGAATGTGTGACATAAAGCTGGAAAAGGGGAGAGCAGCGTCGCCCTCCGCCCGGACAGAGTGAGTGAGGTTGTAGCGAGTCCGGAGACTTACCTTCGCCGCCCTCACAGTGCGGGTTGATGCGGAGAAGAGCGGTGGGTTGCGATGCTGGGTGGTGTTGCTGCTCTTGATGCAGCCTCCGCTCTGCCCGGCCCGACTGGCGGCGCCACCTTTATCCCGAGCCCAGTGACGTGTGGAGTGGAGCCGGGGCCGGCCCGACCCCGCACCGCGCGGTCCAGACGCGGGCAATCCAACAAAAGCAACAACCCAGCCTGTGCCAAACCGAGCAGTGGCCGCCGCAATCCAGGAGCTGGAATGAATCATTACCCGGGGGAAGGGGCAATTCCAGAAAAGGGGAACTCTGGAAAAATTAAAAAAAAGTAGCAATCTATCAAATGAAGGGAATGCAAAAGGGAGAGACAGCCTCGAGATAGGGCATTTAAAGAGCAACAGTTCTGAATTACGGGTGAATAGACATCAAACTTCTCAAAAGGGACATTGAAGGCAATTAATCTGAAGAAAAAAGGGGAGGGGAAGGATGTAGGCATCCGGAGAGGGGGATAGTGGGGCAATAAAGGAGTCACTGAGGAACTTGAAAAACAAAGGGATGAAGCTAACCAGATTAACACAATCTGGTTAGCACTGGGGTTAACACAACATCGTGGGAAAATTTAAAAAAAGACAGGACCTTGGGTAGTCCAGGATCGGAGACAAGGCAAATGAAGAAGGCCATGAAGACGAATTGGTCAGAACTAACGTCGAAAATGAGGCAATATAGAAAGAGGGGCACGATGGAGTAAAGAGGAGCAATTCAGAAAGGTGGCAATTTAAAAGGAGCAATTTGGCAAAGGGACAAAAAGTTATAAACCATTGCATGGGTAGGTGACTAATCTAGAAACTAATTCAAAAATATAAATAGGTCAATAAGGAGTTAAATCAAATTAAATAGTAATCGAAATAAATGGATAACAGAAAGATCAAATTGGGGAAAAAAGGGTACAGATGGAAGAAAGACCCTTTAATAGATGAAGCAAACAATCTGGACAAAGCAGCAAAGCAGAGTATTATTTGAGTAAAGAGGAAATCCTTTAAAAGTTTCTGGAGCGGAAATAGTCTAAATGCAAAGAAAATGATAGGTGCAATACAGAGAATGAAGATAGCAGAAAAATACTGCAGAGAATACAGTATGTTAGGAGGTTTAGCCAAAATAAGACTAGCAGTGTGACATTAACAAAAATGTAGAGTGGGTGTGGATCAGATTTTCATATATATTATCTTGGAAACAGATTGCTAGTTCTATCTTAACTTGATCACATTTACACTATAAACAGTTTATCTTTACTATATAATATTTGATTAGTATTTTCAGACCCATCCAAAATATTATTTGTCGAAGGCTAGTGTTCTTTATTCAGTTTCCAGAAATGAGTAATCATTGGAAAAGCCAACGGATATTTCCTTTTCCTAATTGCCTTTGAAGTGAATGGCTTGCTGGGTCATTTCAGGGAGCACTTAAGATTTAACCACATGAATCAGTCTGGAGATATGTATATGCCAGACCAGGTAATATCACAAAAGCCCTGCCTTAAAGTAGATTAATAAATCAGTGTGGGGGGGGGGGGGGGGGGGGGGTATGACAATCAAGTAGATTGTAATCATCATTGTCCATCACAAGGGATTTTCTTTAATGTCAGTGCATAAATTAAAAGTTCCACAACAGTCATTGTGAGATTTAAACTCAAGTGTTTGGATTGTCCAGTCCTCGCCTTTGGATCACTTGGGCAGTAAGTTAACTACTATGTCACAACTGTATCCAAACTGTTTTCTTACTTCATTTTTCAAAACATTGTGCCAGCATTTATTTATTATAAAGGATTTATTGTTCATCCCTGATGTTGAAAGTGATGGTAATTTGACTTCTGGAATCACTGCAATCATGATGAAGGTGCTGTCAGCGTGGTATTGGGCAGGGAGCTCAATGACATAGATCCAGCAATGATGAAGGTCCTATAATATCCCTCCATGTTAGAATGGGGTGTGACTTGGAGGGGGATCTCCAGTTGATGGTATTCCCATTTGCCTGCTGCCCTTGCTCTAGCTTGTGGTAGAGATTGTGGGTTTGGGAAGTAGAATCCAAGTTACCTTGGCAAATAACTGCAGGACATTTTGTTAACTGTATTCTAATCAACAGTGGTGTGGTAAAGCTGAACGGAATAAAAGCTTTGGGTGGTTGATAGGAATCAAACAGGCTGCTTTTTTCTAGGTGTTGTGAAGCTTCTTGAGAGTTATTGGTAACACTCACATTCAAGCAAAATGAGGAAATGCCATTTAACTCTGACTTGTGCCTTGTAGATTGTAGGAAGACATTGGGATGTCAGAGGTGAGTTGTTTACCACACGGCACCAAGACTCTTTCCTGTTATTGTAAAAATATAGCTAGTCCAGTTCAGCTTCTGGTACGTGGTCACTTCCAGGATATTGATAATAGGGGACTCAAAAATAATGAAGAATTTGAATGGAAAGACTAGTACAGGTGCAGATGTTATGATGAGAAGGCAGGGGAATGGGGTTAGGAGGGAGAGATAGATCCTGATTGAATGGTGGAGTAGACTTGATGGGCCAAATGGCCTAATTTTCTCCTATCCCTTATGACCTAATGACATGACATTGTCACTTCTGACTTTATAATCGAAGGAAGGCAATTAATGAAACAGCTAAGACACTTGGGCATAAGACATTGACTTGAGAAACTCCTGCAGTAATAATCTGTAGCTGAGTTGATTAATCTCCAACATGGATGAACCGTGAGGTCCATTCCCAGGAGCAGCCGAGTCTGGGAACACAAGAAACTGCAGATGTTGGAACCTTGATATAAAACACAAAGTTTTGGAGTAACTTAATGGCTCAGGCAACATCTGTGGAGTGAATGGACAGATGACATTTCAGGTTGGGTCCCTTCATCTGTCTGATCCTAAACATTGGCTATCCATTTTCTCCACATATGCTGTCCGTCCTGCTGAGTACCTGTTCCAAATGTCAGATCACCCTTCCTGGGAGTGAACCCATAGAAAGCACCTGACCCATATGGAGTCCCCAGTGACATCCTCAGGACCTGTGCAGACTAGCTGGCAGGGTAATTCACTGACAGCTTTGAACTCTTCCTTTACCATTCTGAGATTCCCACCTGCTTTTAGAAAACAATTTTCATCCCATTCCCAAAGAAATGCATGGTCATGTACCTTTAAGACCTCTATCCAATAGCTATAACATCGACCATTATGAAGTGCTTCGAGAGTCTGGCCATGGTGCGCATTACCTCCAGCTTCCTGGATAGCCTTGATCCACAGCAATTTGCTGTCAAAACAAGTACACAGTAGGCATAGTCTCCCTGGCCCTCCACACATTGCTGGAAAATCTGGATTGCAAGGACACCTGTGTCAGGTTCTTATTTATTGACTGTGAGTCTGTCTTCAACAGCATAATCTCAATCAAGCTCATCTCTAAACGAATGGTCCTCAAAGTCAGCACTTTGCTCTACCACTGGAGCATTGACTTCCTGACCCACACACCATAATCAGTGACGGTTCGTAAAGTAATATTCTCCATGATAATTCTCAACACTGGTGCCCTGCTAAGCCGTATTCATAGCCCCTTATTATACTCCGACAACACTGTGGCCAAATTCTGCTCTAACTCCATCTACAAGTCTATAAATAACACAGGATCTCGAACAATGATGAGGAAGAAAATAGGGAGCTTAGCAACATGGTGTCAAGATACGAGACGAACCACATTGAAGTTACACCAGTAACCCGCAGAGGATACGTTCTCAACTCCTTATTATACTCTCTATAGACACACAACATTGCAGACAAATTCTGCTCTAAATCCATTTTCAAGTTTGCAGATGACCACAGTGCTGTTTGGCCAGATCTCGAACAAAGAGGAGACAAAGTACAGGAAGGAAATAGAGAACTTGGTGTTAAGACAACAACCTTTCCCTCAATGACAGAAAGGCAAAGGATTTAGTTATTGACCTCAGGAAGCAAGGTGGAGAACATGAACCAATCAGCCTCAATGGTGCCAAAGTGAAAATGGTCCAGAGCTTCTAGTTCCATAAGCATAAATATCACCAACAATTTATCGAGGACAAATCACATAGAAGCTACAGTCAGGAGAGCACTCCAACGCCTCTACTTCCTTAGAAAACTAAGGAAGTTTGGCACGTCTCCAAGAACTCTTATCAATTTCAACAGATGCACTGTAGAAAGCTTCCTATCAGGATGCAATCACAGCTTGGTTCAATAACAGCCCTGCCCAAGACTGCAAGAAATTGCAAAGAGTTGTTGATGTAGCCCAGTCCATTATGCAGACCAGCCATCCCACCATCAACACTTAAAAACGTCTTGGGAAAGCAGCCAACATATTCAAATACATTTTTCACTCGGTCATGCCCTCTTCTCATAGAGTGATACAGTGATACGGTATGGCAACAGGCCCTTCCGCCTAACTCGCCCACACCGGCCAGCATGTTAAAGCTGTACTATTCCCACTTGCCCATGCTTGGTCCATATCCCTCCAAACCTGTCTAACTGTTTCTTAAACGATGGGATAGTCCCAGCCTCAACTACCTCCTCTGACAGCTTGTTCCATACACCCACCACCCTCTGTGTGAAAGTTACCCCTCAGATTCCTATTAAATCTTTTCCCCTTCACCTTGAACCTATATCCTCTGGTCCTCGATTCCCCTACTCTGGGCAAGAGACTCTATGCATCGACCCATTTTTTCTGCCCTACTTTGACAGAAAGGCGTTTTCTTGTAAATGAGGAAAACATGTTTTTCTTTCAGTTCTCTGTGATGGATTTCTTACTTCACTGGAATAAATATTTTCAAATTGTACACAGAGAAGACTTATTTTGTTCACCATTGTGTAGAGCATATCTCAAATACCCTAAAACAAACAATGTTGACAAAATTGTCAGTTGCTTCCTTTTGTCAAATTAAGGCATTATTCCTCTCATGATCTATAAGATCACGTGATTCTCCTGCGCTCCAAGGAATCGAGACCCAGCCTACTCAACCTCTCCCTATAGCTCAGTCCCTCTAATTCTGGCAACATCCTCATAAATCTTTTCTGAACCCATTCAAGCTTGACACTAACTTTCCTATAACATGGTGCCCAGAACTGAACACAATATTCTAGTGGTCTCACCAACATCTTATACAACTGCAACATGACCTCCCAACTTCTATACTCAATACTGTGACCGTTGAAGGCCAATATGCTAAAAGTATTTTTGACCACCTTAACTACCTGCGACTCGACCTTAAAGGAACCATGCACCTGCACTCCTAGATCCCTCTGCTCTGCAACACTCCATAGAGGCTTACCATTTACAACGTAGGTCCTGCCCTTGTCCGATGTCCCAAAGTACAACACCTCACACTTCTCTGTATTAAATTCCATCGACCATTCCTCTGCCCACCTGGCCAATCGATCCAGATCCTGCTACGATCTTTCACAACCATCTTCACTTTCTGCAAAACCACTCACCTTTGTATCAACAGCAAACTTGCTAATCTTGCCCCGCATGTTCTTATCCAAATCATTAATGTAGGTGACAAACAGTAACGGGCCCAGCACCGAACCCTGAGGCATACCACTAGTCACAGGCCTCCATTCTGAGAAGCAACCTTCCGCCATCACCCTCTGCTTCCTGCCATGGAGCCAATTTGCTATCCATTCAGCTATCTCTCCTTCGATCCCATGCGATCTAACCGTCCAGAGCAGCCTACCATGTGGAACGTTGTCGAATGCCTTACTGAAATTCCATGTACGCAACATCTACAGCTCTGCCCTCATTGACCTTTTTCTTTTAAAAAAATCAATCAGATTTGTGAGACACGAGCTCCCACGTACAAAATCATGCTGGCTATCCCTAATCAGCCCTTGCCCATCCAAATACCTGTATAACCTATCCCTCAGAATACTCTCTAGTAACGTCCCAACTACAGGTGTTAAGCTCACTGGCCTATAGTTCCCAGCCCGTTTTGAAAAGAGGTACAACATTTGCCACCCTCCAGTTTTCCAACACCTCTCCCGTATTTAAGGACGGCCCGTAAATTCTCCCTTCCACTGGCCAGCAGAAGTTACAAAAGCTTGAAAGCATGTACCACTGAATTCTAGAGGTTTGTTCCACACAGTTATCATAATATTGAACGGTTCTCCCGTAAGCTAGCGTACAGTTCCGATCTTTCAATCGATCTCATTGCAGACCTTAAAGTTTGTCTCTGTAGTTCTAAGGTTGGAACATCTACATTTTGCATTCTGGTATTTTCTCTTTGGCACTACCTGTTATACTTGTGTAAGTTTCCATTGTACTCATGCTATGAGTTTGACTGGGTAACATGCCAACAAGGTTTCTCACTCCAATAGTAAACCAATGTCAATATATTCACACTACCTTCTTTTGTGTGGTATGTTCCCAAGCATCAGTGCCTCTACTTCCTGAGGAGAATACGGAAAGTCGGTATGTCAAGGAGGACTCTCTCGAACTTCTACAGGTGCACAGTAGAGAGCTTGCTGACCGGTTGCATCGTGGCTTGGTATGGCAACCCGAGCGTCCAGGAGCAGAAAAGGCTGCAAAAAGTCGAAACCACTGCCCAGTCCATCATTGGTTCTGACCTCCCTACCATTGAGGGGATCTATCACAGTCGCTGCCTCAAAAAGGCTGCCAGTATCATCAAGGAACCACACCATCCTGGCCACACACTCATCTCTCCGCTGCCATCGGGTAGAATGTACAGGAGCCTGAAATCTGCAACATCCAGATTCAGGAACAGCTTCTTCCCCACAGCCATAGGACTATTAAACACAACTTCAAACAAACTATGAACCATAACAGCCTATTGCACTTTATCTGTTTACTGATGTGTGTATATATATATATATCCTGTGGTATATGGACACACTGATCTGATCTGTATTTATGACTGCAATATTCTGTTGTGCTGCAGCAAAGCAAGAATGTCATTGTCCTATCTGGGACACATGACAATAAACTCTCTTGACTCTCTTGACTTGACTTGACCACTATCGCATATTCTCCTTGATGCCCATCACTTCAATTTTTCCAGGGCCAAATGCTGCCTGACGTCAAGATCAGTCACGCTCATCTCACCTATAAAATTCATCCCTTTGGTCCATGTTTGGACCAAGTCTGTGATGAGGTCTGCAGTTAGTTTGTTTGACAAAACCCAAACTAGGCATCAATTAAGAGGTTATTGATGAGTAAATGCTGCCTGATAGCGCTTTTAACAACAGTTTCCAGCACAATGCTGATGGTTGAGAGTCCACTGATAGTGCGGCAATTAGCTAAAGATTTGTTTGGATTTTTGTAAACAAAACATACATAGGCAATATTCCGTGTTTTTGCACCAATAATTTGTGCGGCAGGTGTAACAAGGTCTTGAATGCAGATTTTCAGTGCTACGACTTGATTTCAAGCATGATGTTGACCAAATGCAATGATAGTTCCCTGTTCTACTGTGAATGGAAAAACATTTTCCATCAATTTAAGTCATTAAAGAAGAAATGACCATCAAGCATGATGACATCATTTCATGCTCGAATGAGGCTGAGGAATTTACATGCCAAATAGCGCCTGGTCCAATTTCCTGAGTTTTGGGATTTCAAGTGACATAATGCTGGAGCAATACTAAATCATGCACAAAATGATTCTATGTGCATTTCATAAACAGACACAGGTATAAAGGGGCCCATCTTCTAGGCAAT
The DNA here is from genome assembly GCA_035221665.1 of Okamejei kenojei. Classification (NCBI taxonomy): domain Eukaryota; kingdom Metazoa; phylum Chordata; class Chondrichthyes; order Rajiformes; family Rajidae; genus Okamejei; species Okamejei kenojei. Next base: position 24,715,832 of record CM069134.1, read on the forward strand.
GATATATTGATCATTCTAACTTTTACACTGCCACTAAATCATCTTAAAGTTATATTTCAAGAAGGTGAGGTCACTGAGGATATGATTAAAATAGAAGATGATAAATATGGTGCAAACACTCAGCAGGTCTAGCAGTATCAGTGGAAAGAGCTGCAGTTCACATGTAGTAAACACTTGGTTAAAACTAGGAAAGCAAGAAAGCAAGATAATTTTAAGTTGCAAAGAAGATGGGATAAGAAATTAATAGAATACATTTGATTGGGTGAGACCAAGGTTGTCAGGGTGAGTAAAATCTTTATGGAATCACCAGGTTAGTAGATTAATGGGGGGAAGTTAGAGCAAGGACAAAGGAATATACATACAAAGGAACAAGGAATGGGCGGCACGGTGGCGCAGCTACTGCCTTACAGCGACAGAGACCCGGTTCAATCCCAGACTACGGGTGCTGTCTGTACGAAGTTTGTACATTCTTCCCATGACCTGCGTGGGTTTTCTCCAAGATCTTTGGTTTCATCCTACACTCCAAAGATGCACAGGTCTGTAAGTTAATTGGCTTGGTATAAATGTAAAATTGTCCCTAGTGGTGAGTAGGGTAGTGTTAATGCGTGGGGATCGCTGGTCAGTGCGGATCAGTGGGTCCTGCTGCCGCGTTGTATCTCTGAACTAAACTGAACTAAACTAAACTAAACTAAAACTCTAAAATGCAGGTCTGAACTGTAGCTGAGACCTTAAGACAAAAGGAGAATGTTGACAATAAGTTAAGCTGCGATTACAAAGGGGGAAAAACTGAATTAATATTGCAGGGGCCTAATGTAAACATGGCCAGTTAATGAAAAGAACAGTTAAAGTGAATAAACTGCTAATGTCTGAAAAAGGAACCCATCGCAAAATGTCACCAATCCATGTTCTCCAAACATGCTGCCTGTCCCACTAAGTTACTCCAGCTCATCGTGTCTTTTTTTGTAAACCGGCATCTGCAGTTCTTTGTTTCTACAGTAACGTTGCGTTCCCTGAGAATTTGGTATTGAAACCCAGAGGTTGCCACATGTCCAGGTGAAAAGTGAGGAGCTGAGTGATGCTCTACCTAGAGCTTTTCAGCGTATTACATCCAGATCCAGATCCAGATCCAGACAGCTACTTCATTAGTTCTCCGGGCACTTCATGAATTACATTTGTTGCTCTTTTATTTTAACTTTTAGGTAAAAAAGTTGTAACTTTTAATGAATGGATCAGTGGTCATGAGCTGAGAGCTGTGTCCAAAGCTGGAGCAGGGAGTGGGGTGGCCAGAAACAAAAGATAGTGCAAAATGTAACTTGATGAAAAATGTAAAGAAAGTTCCAGGATGCGGGATCTGGACTCAATGTAGACCTCTTGCCTCCACAGACATGACCTTTTTTTTAAATTTCAGAGTGTGTTGGTCCTCCAGCAGCCACAGCATTGCAAAAAGCTAGTAGAAATCAGGCATTAACCTGCACGTTGTGCTGGGAATTATTGCAAGAATTATTGTGTTTCCTTCCGTATGTAGCATAATCTAGTTCTGTTAAGATGCTCACAAGCTACAAGAGCTGGATTACAAAGGGTGGTGAATGTCTGGAATGAGCTGCTGGAGGAGGTAGTTGATGGCAGGTACTATCGCAAGGTTTAAGAAACATTTAGACAGGTACATGGAAAGGACTGGATTAGATGGCTATGGGGCAAACACAGGCAGGTAGTGTAGATGGGACATTTTGTTCGGTGTGGGCAGGTTGGGCTGAAGTGCCTGTTTCCATGCTGTATGACTCTATGACTCTAAGTGCTGGATTTTGACACTGAAAAATAAGGCTGCTCAGCGGCCCTTATTCTGTTGCTAACTGATTTAATGATTGTGTCTGATGCATGTCTACATGTGTGATCGTATTATGAAGGACGCTAGCACGGGTAACTATGAAACTTGTGCGAGGCATGGAGAAGTGGGTAGATCACAGCATCAGTCACTTTGACACGTCGACTTAATAGCAATACCATTACATTTACTTTAGTTTAGTTTAGTTTAGAGATACAGAGCGGAAACAGGCCCTTCAGCCCACCGAGTCCACGCCGACCAGCGATCCCCGCATACCAACACTATCCTACATGCACTAGGGACAATTTACGCTTAAACCAAGCTAATTAACCTACCACCCTATACATCTTTGGAGTGTGGGAGGAAACCAAAGATCTCGGAGAAAGCCCACGCGGTCACAGGGAGAACGTGCAAATTCCGTACAGACAGCACCTGTAGTCAGGATCGAACCTGGGTCTCCAGCGCCGTAAGCGCTGTAAGGCACCACTGTGCCACTTTCTAATCACCAAATGCCAAGTGATAATCAGCTTGTAAGCATATTAGCAGAACCACATACTGTAGGTTTAGTTCTGAAAGTCTGTGCCTTACAATTCACTAGTTCAGATGATGTCACAAAATTGATCATTTAAATGTGTAAGAAGGAACTGTAGATGCTGGTTTAAACAGAAGGTAGACACAAAACGCTGGAGTAACTCAGCGGGACAGGCAGCATCTCTGGAGAAGAGGAATGGATGACGTTTTGGGTTGAGACCCTTCTTCAGTCTCAACCTGAAACGTCACCCCTTCCTTCTTTCCAGAGATGCTGCCTGTCCCGCTGAGTTACTCCAGCTTTTTGTGATCATTTAAATTGAAATATGTCCTTTCAATTTGCTTCTATATAGTTTCTTAAACAAGCGCTATTTTTGAATTGCATAAAACACTAAAAGGAACAGCTGCCACCTTGTGGGCATTTATTGCAGTTACAACTAAATTAAGAGTCTCCAGAAGACTATGGAATGACAGGCATAAAACAAGTTGCTTTGCAAAGAAATTTGGCACTATTTGAAACCACATTGTTTTCTAGTTAACAAACAGAATTTAATGTTTAAGAACAACAGGGTAAGAGAAATTTAATATTGGAAAACAATAGTAGAAATTGAATTTGCTGTATCTGTTTTGCAGGCTTAAACTAGAGTGTGAAAGTACTCTTGAACAATGCATGACCAAAACTATCGCACCACCATTATCTCCCTCCAACCATTTTCCCCCTAATCCCCCCTGGACTCACACCCATTTCTCGCCACCGTCTCCCCTTCTACTTACATTCTTTTCTTTAGTATCACATTTTGTAACTCTTCAATCCTTATCTCAAACATTTTGTCATAGTACCTGCCTCGACTACCTCCTCTGGCAACTCATATATCCATCACCCCCTGAGTAAAATAGTTGCCCCTCAGGTTCCTATTAAATCTTGCCCCTCTCACCAAGTCTCAGGTTTTTGGGGGCTAAAATCTCCACTTCATTTGCAGTGCTCATAGCTGCGATCAGGTCTTCTTCCATTGCCCATTCCCCAAAGTCCTATTAGTTAACCTAGAGCCAATGCCAGGAATGTTCTGATCTCGTTACTAAATGGCACTTTGTGTCTGGACTCTCCAGACATTGGAACATGCTCCCTGTATCTACTCGCGTGCTTTGAGAATTTTACAGCTTTAAATGTAATCGTCTCTCATTCTTCTCAACCCCAGTGACCAAAAGCTCAACAGACCCAATTTGTTCTCATATATTAGCCCTGCCATTCTAGAAACAAGATTATTAAATCATTGTTGCATTCCTTGCGTGGCAGTAACTTTCCTCCTGAGATAAGCAGACCAAATTTTCACACAAAACCCCAGATCACATGGGATCCAAGGAGAGATAGCTGCATGGATAGAACATTGGTTTAATGGAAGGAAACAGAAGGTAATGGTGGAAGGTTGCTTCTTGAACTGGAGGCCTGTGTGATGGGGTGTCTCAGGGTTCGGTGCTGGGTTGTTATTATTTGTTTTCTATATCAATGATTTGATATCCTAATTTGAGGAAGGACATCCTTGTGATTGAGGCAGCGCAGCGTAGGTTCACGAGATTTATCCCTGGGATGGCGGGACTGTCATATGAGGAAAGATTGAAAAGACCAGGCTTGTATTCACTGGAATTTAGAAGTATGAGGGGGGTTCTTATAGAAACATATAAAATTATAAAAGGACTGGACAAGCTAGATGCAGGAGAAATGTTCCCAATTTTGGCGAGTCCAGAACCAGGGGCCACAGTCTTAGAATAAAGGGGAGGCCATTTAAGACTGAGGTGAGAAAAAACGTTTTCACCCAGAGATTTGTGAATTTGTGGAATTCCCTGCCACAGAGGGCAGTGGAGACCAAATCACTGGATGGATTTAAGAGATAGTTAGGGGCTGTTGGAATCAAGGGATATGGGAAGAAAGCAGGCGCGGGTTAATGATTGGGGACGATCAGCCATGATAGCAATGAATGGCGGTGCTGGCTCAAAGGGCCGAATGGCCTCCTCCTTCACCTATTTTCTATGTTTTTATGTTTCTATTTGGATGAGAACATACACGGCAAGATTAGCAAGTTTGCAGTTGATACAAAAGTGGGTGGTTTTGCAAAAAGTGAAGATGGTTGTGAAAAATTGCAGAAGGATCTTGATTGATTGGCCAGGTGGGCTGAGGAATGGTCGATGGAAATTTTACAGAGAAATGTGATGTGTTGTATTTTTTGGCAGGACTTACACAGTGCATGGTCGGGCTCTGGGGAGTGTTGTAGAGCAGAGGGATCTAGGAGTGGAGGAGCATGGTTCCTTGAAGGTAGAGTCACAGGTAGATAAGGTGGTCAAAAAGACTTTTGGCACATTGGCCTTCATCGGTCAGAGTATTAAGTATAGAAGTTGGGAGGTCATGTTCCAGTTATAAGGTGATGGTGAAACCTCATTTAGGGTATTGTAATCAGTTCTGGGCACCATGTTATAGGAAAGATATTGTCAAGCTAGAAAAGGTAAAGAGAAGATTTACGAGGATATGGCCAGGACTCAAGGGTCTGAGCTATAGGCAGAGGTTGAGTAGGCTAGGCGTCTATTCCTTGGAGCGCAGGAGGATGGAGGTAATCTTATAGAGGTGTATAAAATCATGAATGGAATAGATCGGGTAGATGCACAGAGTTTCTTGCCCAGAGTAAAGGAATCAAAGACCAGAGGACATAGATTTAAGGTGAAGGGGAAAAGATTTAATAGGAATCTGAAGGGTAACGTTTTCACACAATGGGTGGTGGGTGTGTCGAATGAGCTGCCAGAGGAAGTAGTTGAGGCAGGTAATATTGCAATGTTTAAGAAACAGTTAGACAAGTACATAGATAGTACATGGATAGGACGGGTTTGGAGGGATATGGGCCAAACGCAAGCAGGTGGGACTAGTGTAGCAGGGACATGTTGACCGGTGTGGGCAAGTTGGGCTGAAGGTTCTGTTTCTACACTGTATGATTCTTTGGCTCTATAAAGCTCATAATTGCAGCACTTCCTTCTCAAATGTTCTTGCAATGAACATAACATTTGCCTTCCTTTCTGCTTGCTGCACCGGGTCTCATTGCAACTTCTCTTTTACAAGTCTATCACAATTCAGACAATAATTTGTCTTTCTAGTTTTTTTAAGAATAGTTGACATAGAACATAAAATAATACCACACAAGAATGGGCCCTTCAGCCCAAGAAGTCTATGCCGACCCATGATGGCAATCTAAACTAATCTCATCTGCTTGCACAAGGTTCATACCTCTCTAATCTGCATTTTCATCTGTCTGTCTAAAGGCTTCTTAAATGTTGCTATCCTATCTGCCTTACACTTGCCTAAGAATAATAAAGCTGTAGAACATATTACTGGTTCATGAGACTTATGTTCATTCTCTTCACAACTTCAGGAAAGAGATAAACACATTACCTATCAAAGATAGACATAAAATGCTGGAGTGACTCAGTGGGAGAGGCATCATCTCTGGAGAGAAGGAATGGGTGACGTTCAGGGTTGAGATGGGCTCTTCTGAGGAAGGGTCTCGACCCGAAATGTCACCCATTCCTTTTCTCCAGAGATGCTGCCTGTCCCGCTAAGTCACTCCAGCATTTGTGTCTAACTTCATTGTAAACCAGTAAATGCAGTTCTTTCCAACACATTAAGTGAAATACCAAATAGCGTCAGCATGATTAATAAGGTTTCTTTTTTTTTGACACAGTATATAAGTAATCAGCCATGATCACATTGAATGGCGGTGCTGGCTCGAAGGGCCAGATGGCCTACTCCTGCACCTATTGTCTATTATCTATTATCTATAAGTAGGCCAACGAGTGAATGAGCATTATTGGGCTTTATTATCTTGGGGAATGTAGTCAATCAGATAGAGGGAAGCACTTTGTCTCTACTTCCTTAGGAGGCTTAGGAAGTTCAGCATGTCCCATACAACTCTCACCAACTTCTATAGATGCACCATAGAAAACATTTTATCAAGATGCGTCACCGCTTGGTTTGGGAACAGCTCCATCCAAGACCAGCCAGAAATTGTTGAACCCTAGTCACTCCTCCTCTCTCCCACCAGGCAAAAGGTATAGAGGTGTGAAACACCATCATATTCAGGGACAGTTTCTTCTCAGCTGTTATTAGGCAACGGAATCATCCTACTACAACCAGAGAGCAGTGCTGAACTACTATCTACCGCTTTTATGACCTTCAGACTATCCTTGATTAGACTTTACTGGCTTTACCTTGCACTAAACATTATTCCCTTATCATGTATCTATATACTGCAACTGGATCGATTGTAATGATGATTAAGAAAGAACTGCAGATGCTGGAAAAATTGAAAGTAGACAAAAATGCTGGAGAAACTCAGCAGGTGATGCAGCATCTATGGAGAGAAGGAATAGGCGACATTTCGGGTCGAGACCCTTCTTCAGACTGATGACTGGTTAGCACGCAACCAAAACGTTTTACTGTACCCCTGTACACATGGCAATAAACTGAACTGAACTTGAAGATAATTATCATAACTTTGTACATTTTAAAGTGGTTATGAAAAAAAGAAAGATAGACCAGGAGTAAAGATCTTAAATTAGGGGGCTTGGCAAAGGTAAACTGGGAGCATCAACCTGCAGGGAAGTCTACCTCTGGGAAGCACTTCTCCAAGAATTTCGGTTTCCTCCCACGCTCCAAACATGTACTGGTTTGTCGGTTAATTGGCTTGGTATGAATGGTAAAATTGTCCCTCGTGTAGGATAGTGTTAATGTGCAGGGAATCGCTGGTCGGTGCTGAATCGATGGGCCGAAGGACCTGTTTCCACTGTATCTCTAAACTAAACTAAACTAAACTAAAACAGATGGGAAAAGGCTATGGAGTAGAAGCACCCACTGGACTTGATGGGCAGAGTAGTGTGTATTCCATATATATCAATGTTGCAGAAATGTGTATAAAACATTTTCTAATCCAACAAGGAACGAGGCATTGCTGGAGTTGATTCTGCAGGGACCAAACAAGAATGTTTCAGTGTGAAGTTATTTGGGGAGAATGAGATGACTAGATCACTAGATTCGTAGATGAGTATTGGGCAATAAAAGATGAAAATGGTCATTTACAGCAGGCCTGATTTCAAAGAATTGGAGCAGGATGTTGCTCAAGTGGACAGGAATCAGAGACTGGAAAACAGTTTGCTTTTTGCGCAGTTCCATCCTCCAATATTAAGCATCATAACTACCACTGTTTGAGTAAAGCCTTAACATTTAATTCTGGAAAACATTTTAGTTTGAATTATTCTGTTGTTCACAGGAAACATAGTTTCTATTGAGTTTTGCAATATTTGTTTCATTATTTAAGTTCAAGTCATCAGTAATAAGTTGCAATGAAACAGGTTACATTTTAGTACATATGACCATTGGGATTTGATGGAATTGTGCTTTTGTGCAACAGATTTAAACAAACAAACATTTTGTTCTCAATTAGACACTTGGGTAACAAAAGTTGTACATGCAAACGCCAACTTGGAAACTCATCCCAAATAGCGCTAACTCATATTTAAAATTATAGGCAATGGAACTGACAGGATTTGAAACATGAAAAATTATAAATCCTTCACATTTGTTGTTCCTGCCCACAAATTATATGTGTCATTTGTTTACTTTAGTTCAAATGTTATGCTACGTAAATTCTGGGTTTTCATTATATTGAAGTCTATGGTTTCTCGAAACAAGGTTTAATGTGCATAGCCAACAGTATCAATCTATGATGTCATATAATTCTTCATATCATTCGTTACATAATTCTTGTGTTTTCTGTATATATTACAGTTTAATCTTCTTTTCTAAATGTACATTTTACAATTCAAAATCTGACAAAAAGGATAAAGAAATAGAAGGTTTCCATGTTCTTCTGTCAAACAGCAGTTGCTGTTTCTTGAAAGTATTCTAAATGTCCACCAGGTGGCCACAGAAAGACTATATCAATTCTAAATCGTTAAGAAGCCAGTTTTCTGAGCCAATTAGTAAATAAGATGGTCATTTAGGGACCCTGATGTAAAAATATTCAGGAGTCTCCCACCAAGCAACAAGTAGCTATGACACATTGTTTATTATAGTGGAGATAGACACAAAGTGCTTGAGTAACTCAGCATCTCTGGAGAGAAGGAATGGATGATAATTCGGGTCAAGACCCTTCTTCAGACTGTCAGAGGAGAGGGAGACTAGAGATATGGAAGGGCAAGGTGTGAAAACGACAGATCAAAGCAGACGTTGATCAAGGAAATGAGAATGGTTCATTGTTAGCTGAGGGGAAGGTGACAATGAGGCATACAATCAGTAAAATTAATCAGAAGGGGAGTGAAACTAGTCGGAGAAATAGGGTGTGCCAGAGACGGAAAGTGAAAGCAAGAGTTATGCCCCTGTCCCACTTAGGAAACCTGAACGGAAACCTCTGGAGACCTTGCGCCCCACCCAAGGTTTCCGTGAGGTTCCGGTCACTCTCCCTAATGGTGGAAAGTGGTTTCCGCGTAGTCAAGGCTTCTATGTTCCTGCGATTATTATTTTTTTTTTAAACGGCCTCGACTAAAAATAGGTTGCCGTTTGGTCGAAGCCTATGAGTTGGGTTGCTATTTACTGGACCTAGGGTGGAGATTTTTGATTGGAGAAAGGCTAACTTTGTGGGGAGTGAATTGGGACACTTTGTTTCATGGGAAGGATGTAGAAGAGAAATGGAGGACATTTAAAGGGGAAATTGTAAGAGTACAGAATCTTTATGTCCCTGTTAGGTTGAAAGGAAATAGCAAAAATTGGAAAGAGCCATGGTTTTCTAGGGAAATTGGACACTTGTTTCGAAAAAAGAGAGATATCTACAATAATTATAGGAGGCATGGAGTAAATGAGGTGCTAGAGGAGTACAAAGAATGTAAAAATAATCTTAAGAAAGAAATTAGGAAGGCTAAAAGAAGATATGAGGTTGCAAGAAAGGTGAAAGTAAACCCAAAGGGTTTCTACAGCTATATTAATAGCAAAAGGATAACGAGGGATAAAATTGGACTATTAGAGAACCAGAATGACAACTATCTGCAGAGCCAAAAGAGATGGGGGAGATATTGAACAATTTCTTTTCTTCGGTATTCACCAAGGAGAAGGATATTGAACTCTGTGAGTTAAGGGGAAAAAGTAGAGTAGCTATGGAAACTATGAGATTCAAAGAGGAGGAAGTACTGACACTTTTGAAAAATATAAAAGTGGATAAGTCTCCAGGTCCTGACAGGATATTCCCTAGGACATTGAGGGAAGTTAGTGTAGAAATAGCAGGAGCTATGACAGAAATATTTCAAATGTCATTAGAAACGGGAATAGTGCCGGAGGATTGGCGTACTGCGCAAGTTGTTCCATTGTTTAAAAAGGGTTCAAAGAATAAACCTAGCAATTATAGACCTATTAGTTTGACGTCAGTGGTGGGCAAATTAATGGAAAGGATACTTAGAGATAATATATATAAGCATCTGGATAAACAGGGTCTGATCAGGAACAGTCAACACGGATTTGTGCCTGGAAGGTCATGTTTGGCAAACCTTCTTGAATTTTTTGAAGCGGTAACTAGGGAAATTGATGAGGGTAAAGCAGTGGATGTTGTCTATATGGATTTCAGTAAGGCCTTTGACAAGGTTCCCCATTGAAGGTTGGTTAAGAAGGTTCAATCTTTGGGTGTTAATGGCGGAGTAGCAAGATGGATTCAACAGTGGCTGAATGGGAGATGTCAGAGAGTAATGGTGGATGGCTGTTTGTCAGGTTGGAAGCCGGTGACCAGTGGGGTGCCTCAGGGATCTGTGTTGGGTCAACTGTTGTTTGTCATGTACATCAATGATCTGGATGATGGGGTGGAAAATTGGATAAGTACGTATGCAGATGATACTAAGATAGGTGGTGCTGTGGATAATGAAGTAGATTTTCAAAGTCTACAGAGAGATTTGGGACATTTGGAAAAGTGGGCTGAAAGATGGCAGATGGAGTTTAATGCTGTTAAGTGTGAAGTGCTACATCTTGGCAGGACAAATCAAAATAGGAATTACATGGTAAATGGTAGGGAATTGAGGAATGCTGTGGAACAGAGGGATCTAGGAATAACTGTGCATAGTTCCCTGAAGGTGGAATCGCATGTAGATAGGGTGGTAAAAAAAGCCTTTGGTGTGCTGGCCTTTATAAATCAGAGCATTGAATATAGGAGTAGGGAAGTAATGTTAAAATTGTACAAGGCATTGGTAAGACCAATTCTGGAGTATGGTGTACAATTTTGGTCGCCTAGTTATAGGAAGGATGTCAACAAAATAGAGAGAGTACAGAGGAGATTTACTAGAATGTTGCCAGGGTTCCAGCAACTATGTTACAGAGAAAGGTTGAACAAGTTAGGTCTTTATTCTTTGGAGCGCAGAAGGTTAAGGGGGGACTTGATTGAGGTCTTTAAAATGATGAAAGGGATAGACAGAGTTGACGTGGATACGTTTTTCCCATTGAGGGTAGGGAAGATTCAAACAAGAGGGCATGACATGAGAATTAAGGGACAGAAGTTTCGGGGTAACGTGAGGGGAAATTTCTTTACTCAGAGGGTGGTGGCTGTGTGGAATGAGCTTCCAGCAGAAGTGGTGGAGGCAGGATCGATTTTAACATTTAAGACTAAGGTGGATAGGTATATGGACGTGAAGGGAATGGAGGGGTATGGTCTGAGTGCAGGTAGATGGGACTAGGGGAAAACAAATGGTCGGCACGGACTGGAAGGGCCGAGAGGGCCTGTTTCCGTGCTGTAATTGGTATATGGTTATATGGTTATATGGTTACCTACAGGCTGTCAAAGGCAATCTCCTTCGCTTTTGATTGGCTCATTGGAGTTTTCAGCAAAGATCCTGTCGGATCTTTAGTTTTCAGGATCTAGAAGATCCGCCGGAAGGTAAAATGCCCGCTAACTTTATTAAACTTGTTAAAACTGTCTCCACTCGTTCTTCCCCCGTTCTCTCCCCTTCACCCCCCCTTCTCCCCCCTTTTCTCCCCTTCTCTCTCCCTTTCTCTGTCCTCTCCCCTTCTTTTCCCTTCTATCCCTCCCTCCCGCGCTTTCTAAAGGACTTACCATGCTCTGTGGCAGCCATTTACCTTCCTCTTCATCGGGCAGACAGCGCTCCTCCACTGTCCCTGGCCCCCACCTTCGCGATGTGTTTGTGTGTGTGTGTGCGGTCGGTAGCAAAGATCCTATAGGTTCTTTGATCAGTAGGTGCAGCTCACGCTTCGGTCAATGCTTTCCAGGCAAGTGACCATAACCTCATGGAGAGTGACTGGAACCTCCGGGAACCTCGGGTGGGGTGCAAGGTCTCCAGAGGTTTCCGTTCAGGTTTCCTAAGTGGGACAGGGGCATTACTTGCAGTTAGAGAAATCAATATTCATACCGCTGGGTTGTAGGATGCCCAATAGAAAGAAATATGAGGTGCTATTCGTTCAATTAGTATTGGGCCTCACTCTGACAATGGAGGAAGTCCAGGACAGAAAGGTCGGTGTGGGAATGAGAAGGGGAGTTAAAGTGTTTATCAACTGGGAGATCGGGTAGGCCTAGGCAGAATACCAACAGATACCGACAGTCAATCCACCGTTTTTCTCACCAGTTTTTCATCCACGCCCTGTGTTCCACACTGGCTGCGATGTGCTGATGCCAGCAAGCCCTCACTCAGACTTTCCCACAGCTCTGGGCCTCACTCACACAGACCAGCAATGGGTCTCAACTTTATTTCATTCTATACTAGATCCATGCCCTCAACAAACGTTTCCTTGCCTATCTGGATTTCCAGCTCATTTACAATAGTGACAGACAAAGCACCTGTATCTCTAAACTAAACTAGAGATGAATAATTATTTTACTTCGGAGTCACGTGAGTGACTTTGTGAAGACCCCGCCAGTACGCATGCGCGACATATCGTCGAACGCATGCAAAGCGACAGGCAGGGAGGAGGGTCACTCCTCCACCGGAACGGACCTACAGGTAAGGTGAACTAACCTGAGGTTGGCTTTGTTTTTCAGGCACTCTGTTGCACAGACTACCCCACCAACGGGCCGCCTCGAGAGACTGACTGCGGACCGCGGGCAGTCAGCGGTGGCTGACTTCTCGAGAGACCCGGAAGCCGGGCAAGCCCGTTGACCCGGCAGGGTCCGGGCTCGGAGACTCGCCGTTCGCGGGTAGTGACGGCAGTCGATAATCCCGCATGGAGTGGATGGGGAGCACTAGCTCCAACGTGACCTACTCCAGCAGGAGTCTGGTCACTGTGGGTCTCCTAGCAGACCCACGGCAGTACTCTTTACAGGGCTGCCAAATGCTCACCCTCTTCGCAGGGGAGCATAAGGAGTCAGGTCTGGGCTGACTCTGAAGAGGGGGTGTTGGCAGAAGAATACAACATGCTAGGGGTTCAAGAAAAGGAGCTACTTGGGATGGCATCCAGGTTGCGATGCCCTCACAAAAGGGGCTACCATTGTCAGCAGGCAGCCAGTATAAATTACTTAACAACTCATCTAGCTCCAGGAATCTGCATTTCCCTCAATGTGCCTGCGGTAAATCCTCAAACTACTGGCCTCGGATATTACCAGTTTTGCCAGGTCAGTAGACGGAAGATATGTCAGAGGAGCAACAGGAAGCTCTGGCACTCTCCTGTATGGTCAATTGAGATCAACTGTTTCAAGAAGAATGCCATCCGACCTAGACTAAACCCCAAGTTCGCGGGGTTGTGTAGAACCAGCAGTGCTCAGCCGCCTACTCTGTTATTCGGGGACAACCTGCCCAAACAGGTAAAAGACCTCGACAAAGAGACAAAAGCCGTCGGCATGATTAAGGTGCCGGCCGCTACCAAGTCCTCACATATTTGGCGGCAGCAGCCCTACGCATCCACCAGCAGGCTGCGTTATCACACCGAAAGAAAAGCTGGTGAAAGCTCGAAGGCCGTACAAACTACACAAAGGTCTTTTTCAGGCCATGTCCCAGAACGGCCATCCTGAAAGATGCGCCAACCCCATACCACAACGCTTCCACCTCCCAGGAACCAAGGAAGGAGCAAACCAACACAGCACCACCGGTCACCATAGAGGTAGGTGGGTCTGGTTTGCGTTCGGAACATAGCATGTGTAACTTCTTCACAGGTTGGGGGAAGGTTACACTTGTTCAGGGAATAACTTCTGATCTTTTCATACTGCACAGTATTCAGCGATACAAAATTGAATTTGTTGACAAACTCCTCCTTTCCGGTACAACATGCACCTAGCCAAAGGTTTGTGTTTTCACAAAAAAGAGAAAGTGGAAGGTCATGCTGAACTGTTAAGACTACATACATAAAGAGTAATAGAGGAAACCAAGCATGAGTCTCTTGAGTTTTTATCAAACATCTTCACCTAAAAACAAAAAAGATGACGGATACCGCATCATTTGATTTGACACAACTGAATACTGTGCGGTACACCCACTTCAAAATGGAAATTTTTGTTACTGCTAAAACAACTAGTTTCCAAGGGGTACTTCATGGCTTGCATCGATCTAAAAGATGCATACTACTCAGAACCAATAGACAAAGATCACCGCAGCAATTTGAAATTTATCTGGATGGGATAGCTCTGGCAGTGTAAAGCACTGCCTAATGGATTAGCATCAGCCCCAGACTGTTTACACAAATATTGAAACCAGCTTAGGCATTTCTTCGGAAACAAAAAACATATTGTCATGGCATATTTCAAAAATTGAGTTTTATTATCCATCCAGACAAATCCAAGTTAAATGCCTTCTGTGACTATGGATTATTTGGGATTCACGATTGACTCTGTTCATATGTCTGTCACCTTGCCAAAGGAAAAAGCAACAGACTTGATGGAGGCATGTAACAGCCTTGTTTGCGTCAGTAAACCATATATTCGGCAAATGGCCAGGATAATTGGGAAACTCGTGGCTACCTTTCCCAGCCACAATTTGGACCCTTACATTACCAAAATCTACAAAGGGCTAAAACTGCAGCACTCAAAACACCATGCTGGCCATTTTGACAGACCAGCCAAAGCAAATTGGAATTACGATGGTGGATTAGCAATGTTCGACATTGCTCTAAATCCCATCAGTCACAAACCTTTCGGTTGTGTTACAAACTGACGCCAGCACTCACGGCTGGGGAGCAACCAATACCACCTCCAGTTGCGGTAGTAGATGGAATACACATGAGTTAACCTTACTTTAGGGTATCAATCATCTAAAGATGTTGGGAGCATTCACGGACTTCGGGCTTACTGTTTCAGGCATGCATCATCTGCATGTTCACCTACAAATTGATAATATCACTGTGGTGACATACATTAATCATATGGGTGGAATTAAGTCGATATCTTGTGATGAATTGATCAATACAATCTGGCACTGGTGCATAGAAAGAAACACTTGGATATCAACTACTTACCTTCCGGGTAAGCTCAACACAGTGGCGGACACCAGGTCACGCAAATTCAATGACAACACCGAATGGATGTTGGACCACCAGTTATTTACTAACATTATAGCTCGGTATGGAACTCCAGATATCGATTGTTTTGCATCAAGACTTAATTACCATATATCAACGTATGCTGCATGGGAATCAGACCCTGGGGCAGTATCGATGGATGCATCTCGCTACACTGGGGGGGGGGGGGGTGGATTGTTTTTCTATGCATTTTTCCCCCCGTTTTCTGCCTCATTAGTCGGGTCTTGCGGAAAATTCAACAAGACTCCGCATCAGGTATATTGGGAATACTCGATTGGCCTACTCAGCCATGGTATCCTGTGGGACTCGACATGGTCAGAGTCATGGATACCGATCTACAAATGCTGGTACACCTGTGACAAGGGAGAGTCATCCGTGCCATGACCGAATGAACCCATTGGGTGCGAGATTTGGAAAAGACCTATCCTGGAATTTGGGCTGTCGGACCGAACCATGAAAATCATTGCGCCATCCAGCAGAGAGTCCACCAGGAAACAGTACCTCACCCATATCAAAAAATGGGAGGTATATTGTACCAGGACAGAGACAACTTACAACACAGCCACTATCACCATTGTGCTGGAGTTCCTGACAAATCCACACTTCGATGAAGGCTTGAGTTATAATGCCATCAATTGCGCAAAAGTGCCCTAGCCACATACCTGGGACAGGAGCTAGAACACCATGGAGGAGTATCTCACCCTCTGGTGTCAAAACTCATGAGGGGATTTTAACACAAATTTCCCCAGGTCTCTATATACCCGGACCTGGGATATTGGCATTGTCCTGACCTGTTCAGAGATTGGGAACCAGCCACGTCCCTCTCACTAACACATATAAAATAGTGATGCTGATGACACTTGTAACGGCGCGGCGGGTCCAGTCTCTGCACAAACTAGACTAGGCACCATGGTAACATCCCAAAATAAGGTAACCTCTCACATTTATGAGTTACCTAAACAAAACTTCTATCCCGTAGATAGACGCCTATGCATAATGACCCACCTCCTACATTAACTGGAGGTCACCAAAAGTCTCAGGGGAATGGAAATTGCTCTATTGATAAGTTCAAACATCCTCTTCACAGAGTACCGTGCAGACCATATCAAGATGGCTCAGGGTGGTGTTAGGTGCAGCAGGGGTGGACACTGATATTTTAAATCTCATTCCACCAATGCTACAGCTACATCGTGCAGCGAAGATGATGGAAGTCCCTATGGGCCCTTGCAACGGCAGGTTGGTCTAATGATACAACTTCCAGCGGTTAGAACAAACCTGGGGCCACGCCTGAGATATTTTCAGACACTATTTTAAGTTCTGTATTATAATTTTCCCCAAAATTAGGGGGTTATTATTATTATTGTTAAATAATACATTGTTTGTTTTTCAGCACTGCACAAGTCTGAAATACGTTAACATACTTCCTCCATTGGTTATTATGGCAGTGTGTGAGCATGGACTCGTTTCCAGGGCATGAAATCACAGAACTTTGAAGTCTTCACAAAGTCACTCACGTGACTACGAAGTAAATTAGTAAGATTAAATGAGAACTTACCAGTTCGAAGTTTGATCTTTACGATGAGGGATTTCGTGCCCTCCGCTCCCAACCATCTATTATAAGGTCAACTGGTATGTTAGTTCTCTTATCTTACTATCTTCAGTCAACTCTACTATCTGTGGTTTCACACCGCTGCTTTGAAGAATGTCGCGCATGCGTGCTGGCCGGGTCTTCATGAAATCCCTCATCGTAACTCCTCATAAAATAAGGATCAAACTTCGAACTGGTAAGTTCTCGTTTTGATTTTAAGTTGTTATCATTAGGAATTTAGGAATTTCAAATGAAATAAGATCAGCTATCATTAATAGATAATTTGTTGCCTTGTTGTTTATTGCTATTCAACTACTCAATGATATAACAATAAAGACACAGAGATCACTTGCATCCCCAAGCACACATCACCAGGCCAATACAATAAAGACCTCAGATTTGGACAGTTTCATTTGGTGATTTTTTTGCAATCTGCCACAGGTCCATCACTACGGATAAATCCAATGACTTTCCCTCATGTTGTTAAGTGCAGCCAACTTACCTGATCTGCATAAATAATAGGCTTGTGCACACATAGAATAATTTAATTTACTTTCAAAAATGGTTTGTGAACTTTTGTCCACATTAAGGTGAGAGACTCCGTACCCCTCGCGATGTCGCGGGGTGACGTCTGTTTGGTGGTGAATAGTCGCCCAAAGAATCATACCTTTTTCTGGTCGCCGCCGGATTTTCAACAGGTTGAACATTTTCGGCAACCTGCTGTGAGTATGACGGGTGCCGGCAAGTCGCCAAAACAAATCGCGTAAGTGGGACAGGTCCTTTAATAATCATCTTTCTCTTTTCTTTGTAGAAGGAAGCGATATGGAATCTCTGGAGTAGTTCTGACTCATACTGACATTGCGACATGACAATGTCGTCTGGAGAGATTTAATTATATGAATCAGTAAAATCGTACATTTGATTGAAATCCTAGTGCAAAGTGTTTTTTTCACATTGTTAAGGGGATGTCCCACTTGGGCGACCTAATTGGTGAGTTTAGAAGAGCTTGAAAAAATGACATGTTGAAGAGCTCCTTCGACTATGTAGAAGACCTCCTTCGACCTCCTTCGACTATGTTGAAGACCAGGTTCGACTAGCCATGACTAGTTATGACTAACTTCGGGAAAATTGGACACCGAATAGTGGAGAGTGAAGACGATCTCCTTTGATCTCCTTCGACCATGATGAAGACTATCAACGACTACCTTCGACTACCCTCAATTACCCACGACTAACATGCCGACCTACTACGACTTATGACTAAACCTACGTGTAAAAAAAGTATCGATTTTTTCCATGGCGATCTTTTTTTACTCACAGGCATTTTTTAACATATTGAAAAAAACGCTGCGACCTAGCTGAGGCCTCGAGTACGCGAAAACCACTGTCGAGCATGAAGGAGAGTTACGAAGACCTCCTGTGACCTCGTGTCGACCATGCTGCGAGTATGAGATGAGGGAAAACTCGCCAGAACTCGCGGATTAGGTCGCCCAAGTGGGACAGGCCGTTTATATTTATTACAGAAACATAAATATGTAACCGGCCATTGATATACCATTTCCAATTATCTGACAAAGACATTTAGTTTAGTTTAGTGATACAACATGAAAACAGTCTTTTTGGCCCACTGAATCCGTGCTGACCAGCTATTCACCCATACACTCTGTCCTACACACGAGGGACAATTTAGAGAAGCCAATTAACCAACAAACCTGCACGTCTTTGGAATGTGGGAGGAAACCGACACATCCAGAGAAAACCCGCACGGTCACAGGGAGAATGTACAAACTCCGTACAGACAGCACCCAGAGTCAGGATCAAACCTGGTCTCTACTCTACCGCTGTGCCAATGCACCCAAGATGTTCAATGTTTGTTATAAATGCCTTGGTCAATCTATTAGAATTCACAGTAACTTACATGGTTACAGTTATGAATGCCTTTTTTGCACAATGAAATCTAAAAAAACTTTTCTCATAAACTTTTATTTACCACTCATGGAACACAGTTGAAATATTATTGTTGTATTATTTAAACAATTAACTTTCCATTAATATCAGTTTGTGGATTTTAAAATGGATGACAAATTTACAGTGGTACAATTTAAGTACAAATCTTACTAAATATTTCAAAACACAGAGTCAATAATATTACAATACTTGTTGCAATGCAATGTAAAGTGAAACAATATTAACCAATGCATGATTTAATTGCATGGGAAGTGGCACCGATTTTTCAAATTACTTCTTTTGTTTTTCAACCAGTTTAATTTTGTTAACTAATGCTACAGATTATAAGCACTATTTGGTTCCTTATGAAATTGTTTTCAAACTATGCCATGGAATAACTGATAAATGGTGAATTTCAACTTTGTCAATTATGTTAATATGGAGATATCAGATTGGCTGCTTGATCTACATCTTTCTCTAATTTTATTGCCAAATGCAAATTTGACCTTAGTTCACCGTTAAAGTCTAACCCTTAAATTAGAAATAATGATCTAGAAGATTTTCTATTTTCACTGCTACAGAAAACCCAAGGCATTGTAGATTTTGATAGGATCAAACATGTATACATTTAAGCCAATTTTAAGCTTGATCTTTTAAATGCATCTCAAAGTATCAATGTGCTCATTTTATATATAAATAGAGAATATTAATATTTTGCATCATATAAAAGTTGGATGTTCTGCATATATGGGATATCAAAAATGGTTCAGAAGGGACCTGATTCAAGAGAGGGAAATATAGAGCAGGAGCAGCCCTGCTGAAGGCTCTTTCTTCCTGCCTGTGAATGACAGATTAAAGAATCCACTTTGCCAGTCCATTTCTGGCTTGTTCTCTATTTACAATGAGTTAGATTTCCCAGTGCACACCTAGGGTGAACATTACATTATTGGGACATATGCCAAGCAGCATATTTCTGGAAAAACCTGTCCGTTTCAGGCAGGTACACTGGTTGCTTTCAATTTAAAACTGCAATTAGCACCATTGGAAAGGAAGGATTATGGGAAATCTCCTGTTCCATTCTGATGATAAGGTTGTTTAAATCCACACAATGTGTCTGAGAGATACAACAGATGAAGCTGCATGGAGCAGCAGTGAGCACTGAGGTATAAAAGATGGCATTGGCAATGATATTTTCAGCAATCAATGTTTGAAATGATACTCACATAACTGGACTGGTTTTGTTCATGTTGAAGCCTTAGGGTCATTGAGAGATACTGCACAGAAACTGGCCCTTCAGCCCACTAAGGTCATACCTCATTTACAATACTGTACCTTAATCTAAACATTTTAATCTCCACACATTCTCATCAAATCCCCCCCCAGATTCTACTCCTCACCTACACATTATGGGCAACCTATGGTGGCCAATTAGCCTACTAAAATGTATATCTGCAGCATGTTGGGATCAACCCAAAGTAAACCCTTGCTATCACAGGGAGAACCGGCAAGCCCTGTGAGGTTCTGAGGTCAAGACTGAACCAAATCTCTGGTGCTGAAAGGCAACAACTCTACTAATTGCTCCAAAATGTTGACCCTTTGTGCGGTGCAAGTAGGTACTAATGAGATATCAAACATTCATCAACTAATTACAATGGGTTTTTTAGAATATTTATAATCTATGCACCAACATTTTAGACCTGTATGACTGGGTCTTGCTTGAAGCAACACAAAAGGCTATTATTATTTCATTCATTCCTGCACTTAACATACAAAAAACATGAAGCTAATTCTACATTTCTCAAAACGGAGCAGCTTTGGCTTTGCATCCGAATGTTTCTGTCATGGTCTGCCTTTGATCAACAGAACAGTGCAGGATTCTGCAGGACAATGGCCAACCTTCTCTTCCTAGCTTCAAGTAGACTTGTAACTGCATCCAATAGTCTTTGCTCCCTATCCCATTCCCAGGTAAAA
Source organism: Okamejei kenojei (assembly GCA_035221665.1). Lineage (NCBI taxonomy): Eukaryota > Metazoa > Chordata > Chondrichthyes > Rajiformes > Rajidae > Okamejei > Okamejei kenojei. The sequence goes on from CM069134.1 coordinate 24,736,208, forward strand.
CACTGCAACAGATGATGAAGTATTCAGAGATTTATAAATTGCAATAAAATTTAAGCATCTTTTAATATATTACCTCCACAAGAACTTGGTTTTGAGAATTATTTTGGAATTTGTGTATTTTTAAATCTCTCTGAAAGTCAGGTGCAGTGGTGAAGCCTCCTGTTCAAGCAAGACCAATTCATATATCTCTAAAAAGTTCAAAGGCATTTTTTTTAAATGACCTGATAATGGGTTTGTCACAGGTAACTTTCTCTCCTGCCCTGAAGGCACAGGCCATGAAATTCACCATGTTTCAGTCACTATGAGGTTAAAATATAGTATAGGATCAAGTGCAAAAAGTGGACAGCAATTGCTGGTGCCCACAGTACATGATCTGACTTCAGATTGCTTCCAATGTGTGAGAATTTACTGTGCACAACATCACTGGTCGCGTAGTATTGATGATAACTGGTATGCATCACGCTACACATCGCTATGCTTGGGTTGTGAATACTTGAGAGCAAAGCAGTGTGACCTTCACCCAGCAGAGCAGCCCTAACACAGGGAGAAGCCCACATTGAACAGTTGTTAAAAAACTAGACCATACTTAGGGCAATGCAGCGGTAGAGTTGCTGCCTTACAGCGCAAGAGACGCGGGTTCAATCCTGACTACGGGTACCGTCTGTACGGGGCTCGTATGTACTCCCCATGACCATGTGAGTTTTCTCTGGGTGCTCTGGTTTCCACCCACACTCCAAAGACGTGGAGGTTTGTAGGTTAATTGGCTTTGGTAAAAATCGTATGTTATCCCTAGTGTTGGATAGTGTTAGTGTATGATAACCATTGGTTGGCATGGACTCGGTGGGCCAAAGGGTCTGTTTCCATGCTTTGCCTCTAAACTAAACTAAAACTATACTAAGTTTTCTTAATTGTTGAGAAAATCAATCCCTCCTCCTATGCAACAAACACAGCTATTACAGTGTGTTGCAGGCGAGATATTCTGCTTAACAACTGAGGGTGCAACCAAACCTTTCCTACCATGTTTTCAATTACAACCACAAACATGAGATTTACTGGCAGATTCATGGCAGCTGCTTCCATGACCATCCTGACTTCCTTTACAACAGATCATCCAAAGCAGCTCATATTAAAAAAAATCTTTCAAGCTTTAATATTCCATAAAAATATATAGAAAATATATTGTCGTTTAATATTTTTTCTGTGATATAAAATGTCTTCCTCAATTAAGAGCTATAGTGCGCCAGTTATTAAATTATTAACATTTGCTTTAATTAATGCTTTCTGCAAGCAAGTTCCTTATTTCACAACTCAATTATGCAATTTTGAGATACATTTTTCCTTTGGAATTTCCATTGAAATTAATTTGTATATCGCCAAATGGAAATCTCTGCCCTGAGCCAATATGATTGAGCAGAATGATGGATAAGAATTTGCAGTGATGGCACAAGGCTATTTAACTTTCTGGGTTTGTTTCTTTGAGGCCAGCTTTTTCTCCAGGTCAAACATCCCCAATGGAAAATCCAAGCCAGATTTATTTCTAAAATGTAATTTTAAAATATATTCCTTGAGATATTTGAAGGAGGAATTTGCCAATAAATAATGCCAATAAATAATGCTCATTGGCATTATTTATTGGCATTTTAATCAATCTCTAATCTACTACTTGGGCTTAACCAAATGTTAAGTAGCTGAAAATGACTGACATGCTTTTCAGAACCATTGCTAGTTGTATTATACAGTAGTCAGTTCCTACATAAAAGAAAAGTCTTTTTTTCAAACATTTTATCGTGTACTTGTGCCTGAAGACTGAATGTTAAGAAACTCCTTGGATTAAAGCAAATAAATGAATTCATAAAAACACAATGGAGAATTTGATCAGTCAAGGCAAGTGTCCATTTAATTTTTAATTCTCTGCAATAAGTGTCTGCAGTTCTGAGTCCGTGTAAAAAATCGTAAAAGCTTGCATTGCACTGATCGTAATTTCCATTTAAAATTCCACAATGTTTCAGCTTTTTGTGCTGATATTTAACAAATTAAATGAAAAGGAAACAAAGCAACCAAGGATGAAGTTCAGGCACATAATTGTAATCAGCGTTAAATTGCCTAAATGATTGAGTATTCAGGCTTTACCCGGTAAAGAGGTCACCATTTGTGAATTATTGTGCACCATGTGTAATGCCCCGATAACTGAACAATTCAAAAGTACGTTACATTTCCTGAAAACTGCTCCATTTCTCCCCTATTTTATATTAATTATGAATGAGAGTTCTCAAAGTTAATGCAAGTAGCAAAGAATGATAAGCAGATTGCGAGACCATTAAGCTACCATTCTAATATAACAAAAACAAAATACGGCAGAAGTTTGAAAAGTAGGAAATAAAACAGAAAATGGAACAAATCGATCTCCAACATTGACTGTGCTTCATCCTTCAAAGGTGCTGTCTGACCTGTTGAGTATTTCCAGCACTCCTGCTTTTATATTAATCCAGTATTTCTGACTTTTCCTCTAAAAAATGCCCCATAGCTTTTGTTGTAAAAATACATCGCATGCCACAGAAACTGAATTTTCTGAAAGTTCTGATGATATTTCCTCTTGGAGCAAAAGACATAAATCAATAGTTGTCTGTGGTATTAATTTTGTTAGTATGAGGCATTGAGTAGTGACTTTTGTCATGCCATAAGACGTTTTATCATGTTAAAAACACAAGATAAATAATTTGTTATTAAGGTTAGGGGATAAAGGGCCAAAATATTATTTATGAAATGAAAATGCTGAGGATCTAATGAAGATAAGGATATGGGAGGAAGAAGGGTAAATAAGTAATCAGAGGCAGTGTTGGATCAAGTGAGTGCAATCCTCTGTAAATGTTGCAGAAATGTAACTTGTTTTTGGCACAAGAGCCTGCTCATGTGCTACCTGAAAATACAGATGTGTTTGTGTCTGAGCTGCCTGGGGGCTAAATTCCCATTGTGATGGGAAAATACATAAGTGATCACAAATCTGATTATTGTGATCATTAGCACCCTTACGATTGTCCTATTTGTCTTCCATATTTAATATCTTAGCTAAATTCTTTGAAGTTATGCCTGATGCGGGTTAGCAGGGATTTTAAATAAAATGTTTAGCACCATGAGGAGCTTTAAGAGCTATATTGCCTCAGCTATCCAGACCAGAGCTTATTAAGTTATTAGCATTTGCTTTAATTAATGCTTTCTGCAAGCAAGTTCTGTAGTTAATCTAACTGACCCTCCAGTTTTAACATCAACCCAGGTGCAAACCTATACATAACCATTATGTTTAAATAATAAACTGATTTTACAAGTTGTTAACATTACATCACATCCATTCACAAAACTTTCTGAGAACTGCTTTCTATTCCCACCTGGTAAATAAAAAGATAGCAGTATTCTGAAGTATTATGCTGTTGTTATTCATAAATACAGTGCCTTGAGTTGATATAACACATATTGCATTTCTACGAGCTAACTCGATGGAAGTTAAAAGCAGTAAAATGATAATAGTAAATGTCTCCGGAAGATGATAAATTTAAGGCAAAGTTTTCAGTGATAATAATGGGTATATAATGTGTTCTGTGAAGTCTCTTCAGCTGTTGATGAATCCTAATATTGGCATTGCTAACTTTTTCTGTAATCTGGTCAGATCACTTGAACCAATATAAGTAGTTTGAGGTTACTCGAGGGAAGCACTGATTGTTGTTGCAGACTCCACCATAACTGGGTGGACAAGCTGAGCAGGGCATTCCAACTTTATACGGTGCTTCTCCAATCCAGTTTCCCCTAAACAAATATTAAAACAAGCAATGAACTTGAAATAGTTATTTGACAAAAGGTTATAGACAGAAAACATTACAAGGGAAATTCATTTAATACATGTTTCTGCAATTAGATCGTTACTGCTTGTCGTGCTCTTCAGAAAACTATGAGTTGATGGACCTAATGGAAATAAGAAGTGCTGGAGGAACTCAGCGGGTCAGGCAGCATCTCTGGAGAACATGGATAGGTGATGTTTCGGGTTTGGGACCCTTCTGAAGAAGAAATGTCACCTATCTATGTTCTCCGGAGATGTTGCCTGACCTGCTGGGTTACTCCAGCATTGTGTCTTCTTTTACTTTTGTAAACCAGCATCTGCAGTTCCTTGTTTCTATGACCTAATGGAAATCTTGTGCTTAGTTGTCTGAATACACTCTAATCTGAGGAGTCAATGAGAAATAAGTGGGCAAGTCTCTGTGTTGAGAGCATCCCTTTGTAATACTGGTTTAATATGTCTTCAGCAATGTATTTATTTGTGTTGGCCGTTTCACACAACTGTCCAATTATTGACAATATACCTTTTTTGATATTGTTCGTGTCAAATTAAATTAAAGCGTTTTCATACAGCTTTATATAAGAGCCTCTGGTCTTCAAATTATGTTCCCAATTGACAGTTACCTTGATAAAAAGCTGTGCAACTATTTTCCAGCACCTAATCAATGGTGTCAAATAGGCTGACTCAATTTATGAGTAAAGAAAAACAACATTTAATTCAAGATTCTGGTCCACAGCATTCTTATTCAATGAGGCAACTAAAGTGCTAATTTCACTGAAAATTAACCAGTGGCATTGTAATTTGTAACTAATAGAAGCCCTTTAATGCAGTGCACACGTGGAATTTACATAAACTATGTACCAATTTAGTTATAATAGCTGGCCATTGATTACTATACTCTTTATTTTCCTACTTCAACTTCACCATGAGTTGATGAGTGGTTAGCATCTCTTCAAGCTCGTATTGATTATAGCCAATCTGCTCCTACTAAGGCAGAGATGGTGAGAAGTCACACGGATCCCAGTATTGTGTTTGATAGCCAAAGCTGAACAGTGAAAACAGACACACATTTTCAATTCGAACTCTTGAGGAGTTAATAATGACTGGGAGATGGAAGAGGTTGGCACACACTGAAACGCCAGCAGTATGAAACAACTTTCACAGTCAATGCCAAGAAGTCAAGGCTCAATTGTCTCACTGCAAGACAGTCAATGACCTCACATATGGTCAGATCAATTAAAATACTCTAAACTTACCTACAGCTCAATGTACTATGAATTATCCACCAACAAGATTGAACAATTAGAAGTCTTGCCTCCCATTCCTTTTCCCAACAGACCCTCACGTGCTCACCCATACTTGCAGACATTCCATAATGCCAGAGTCCTGCAAAATGTGGTGTCATGTGGGTGGTGCAGAGCAAGCTGAATAAATTGTTCATTGTCCACCAAAGCCACATTCCTTGCCATGACACAAAATGCTGGAGTAACGCAGCGAGAACATGGATAAATGAGAATTTGGTTTGGATCCCTTCTTCAATCTGAACAAGAGCCACGAGCCTAAATGTTGCCTTCCTATGTTCTCCAGAGATGCTGCCCGGCTGGCCCGCTGAGTTACTACAGCACTTTGTGTCTTTTTTCTAAAACACCATCTGCAGTTCATTGTGTCTGCATCTTCCTTGCTTTGATATGGTGGCTTTGTTAAAGCCACCATGTTTTATGAGTGCTTCTAAATATTCCTATTAGTGAAGTCATAGAGTGATACAGTGTGGAAACAGGCCCTTCAGCCCAACTTGCCCACAACAGTCAACGTCCCAACTACACTAGTCCCACCTGCCAGCATTTGGTCCATATCCCTCCAATCCTGTCCTATCCATGTACCCGTCTAACTGCTTCTTAAATGTTGGGATAGTTCCTGCCTCAACTACTTCCTCTGGCAGCTAGTTCAATACACCCACCACCCTTTGTGTGAACGTTATGTTTTGTTTATAAATAACATAGTTTCCTACTTACCATTAATAATAATAGATTTTTATTCTGGATATTTAATTATTTTTATTTAACTTTCCCATCGTAGGTGCTTCAACACATATATCCAGAGCAATAGTTCAGACTTCCACAGACGTAGCATGTTAGCCACTTTACTACTGTTCTCTACAGTGGAGTCAATGATCGGGCATAGACCACTGTGCACCCAGAATTGAAGCTAACCATTCTATTGATTTTTCCACCAAGTTACTTTCAACACTGAAAAGCTGAAATTTCAAGAGAGAGCTAGAGGGAGCTAGATAGGGCTCTTAAAGATAGCGGAGTCAGGGGATATGGGGAGAAGGCAGGAACGGGGTATTGATTGGGGATGATCAGCCATGATCACATTGAATGGCGGTGCTGGCTCGAAGGGTCGAATGGCCTACTCCTGCACGTATTGTCTGTTGTCAACCCAATTTGCTATTTAATATCAAATGAAGTATACAAATCTGTAAAATCATGAAGGGAATAGATAGGGTGAATTTTGCCCAGGAATCAAGAGCCAGAGCATATAGGTTTAAGGCGAGAACAGTAAGATGTAAAAGGAACCTAAGGGGCAACTTTTTCACTCAGAGGATGATGGGTACATGGAATGAGCTGCCAGAGGAGGTAGTTGAACAGATACCATAACAGTATTTAAAAGACACCTATATAGGAAATGTTTAGAGGGATAGGGGGCACATGTGGACCAATAGGACTGACTTAAATGGGACATCTTGGTCAGCATGGATTATTTGGGTCAAATGACCTGTCTCCGTGCTGTTTGACTTTATAACTCTGTCTACGTAGTATTATCATTTAGTGGAGGAAGGAACAGCAGATGCTGGTTTAAACCGAATAGACACAAAAATCTGGAGTAACTCAGCGGGACAGGCAGCATCTCTAGAGTCTGAAGAAAGGTCTAGACCCATTCCTTCTCTACAGAGATGCTTCTTGTCCCATTATCATTTAGTGGCTGGATTAAAAATAATGCAATTAATGAAGGTGAATCTGAGCACTTACTTTGGAGAATAGTTGCATACAAGGTAAATAGCATTCCGCCATCTAGATCCCCAGACATTCATGTAGTTACAGGTGTGGATTGCACATCCTATTCGGTTGGATGTTGCCCAAACCATCTGAAACAATGAAAGTATTGTTATCAACTATTATGGCATATTGTTTTATAAAATATTTTACTGCAAAGGTCAGACATAACATCACAATCATCTTTACCTGGGTGTAGTGAGTGCACACTGGTCCATTACATCTCATGGGACATCTGGGATTACATTCTTGAGGATATGGAAAACGGTAATCCTTCACTTCATCATACCAAGGTTTCACTAGTTGTAGAATATTCCGATAGCTGTTCAGAGTAAAATAATTTTTTTAAACTCGTAGATGTCTGCTAATAAGGCCAAAGCAAGAACGAAACATGCAGTGAGGTGACTTTTTTCACAAAATGAAAAACTTTCAGGAATAAGATGAAGCAGATCTATTTTCTGTAATGGAGTTTAAGGATAAGGGTGAAGTCTTTTAGGACCGAGATGAGAAGATCATTTTTCACACAGAGAGTGGTGAGTCTGTGGAATTCTCTGCCGCAGAAGGTAGTTGAGGCCAGTTCATTGGCTATATTTAAGAGGGAGTTAGATGTGGCCCTTGTGGCTAAAGGGATCAGGGGGTATGGAGAGAAGGCAGGTAAAGGATACTGAGTTGGATGATCAGCCATGATCATGTGCAGTGCAGGCTCGAAGGGCTGAATGGCCTACTCCTGCACCTATTTTCTATGATTCTATGATTCTATGAAATGCTTACATTCATATGTTGATTTTCTCATCCACCAAATCACTTCATAGCCTATTATGTAAAAATAGTCTCTTTACACCACAGTGCCTTCTGCCTTAATCAATCAAGGAGATGAACGATGGTTTGGTAGTATTGTTGAAAGAGGAATGTAAATCGGGAATCCAAATAAAATCCTAACCTCTTCAAATGGGTTCATGGGATCTCTAATAGCCACAAGTTAAAAAAAGAATCTCGTTTTAACATTTTTCAACAGAAATGTTCTAATTCTGATTACTCAGCTCTCAATATATTGCACTGGAGTATCAATGCTAATTCTCAAGTGGGGTTTGAATTGTAAAATTGTGAGCAAGGGATCATATTAAAACAATACTACAACAAAAATGCATGGACACCATTTATTGTAAATATAAATTTAACCCAAAATCAACTCCACCACATTTCTTTGTTTATTAACCTGCTCTCCTTGCATAATGGAACATAATGGAATGTGAGTTATATTCCATTCCCAATGTAAATAGAGTATACTTATAGAGTGAATTTATTTGTACACTTTCCTTTGAAAATGAAGATTTTTGAGGGGAAGCTAAGGCTTAGTTCTTGCTAATGCATGAATACATGGGGATTTTATCTTCCCCTCATGCATCTGATACTTCCTGGCTTACAATGTAACATGCATAACCCACTTTATGGAACCACATCTTGTGATCATTCCTCAAGTGAGATTCTATATGGTCAAGAAAATCCCAAATCAAGTCAAATCCTGCCATCAGATAGCATGCACACTCATCAATTTCTGCAATCCAAAATGATTCATCTCTTTTCTAACAGTGAAAGATCAAGATCAAATGTGGATCGACCAGTACCTGCTTGGCCGAGATCGACAAATGCAGCACTACATGGAAATGGGAAAATGAACCTTCCCGGTTGATATGACTCAGAATATTGAGGGAATCAAGTGAATTTGCACAAAAAAAGTAATATATATTTCTGTTCATATTCCAGAAAAAAAATTTTTTTTAAAGACATTCACCGTCCAGAACGAACTGAGAGATTTTGCCCAAGAAATCTCAGTAAGTATTTTGGTCCGTGGTCCCATATACACGTGGCAGCCCAGGACTCTGCAGACTTTGCCAGATTTTCATCCCAGACCTATATTAACATGAAAAAAAGTATTATAACAAATAAATTAAGATGATCATAATTTTCCAACAATTACACAATATATAAGCACCCATGGATGACGCAACTTCATGTTTAATATTTCATTTTCCATCTAAATTTCATGAATTATCCAGTTCTTATGACTTACATTTATAAACCTTTAAATAATGCAAGATTTTTGCTATTTTGGTGATACAATTTTTTTTTTTTTTGGTTATGCTTCTGGTTCAGCTAGTTCCACCTCAAACTTTTATATGAACTGTAAGGGTGGTGTAAAGGGAGTCAAACAGAGATTTCAAAAGATCATTGGCGAGAGTGGAGGAAAGAGCAGGGATTATTTTACAAAGATCTGCAGAGTCTCTAGTGGTCTCCTCCTCTGTCATGACGATCCTATGATGCTCACATATAATAGCCAAAGAAATGATCCCACCTGTAGGTAACATGCAGATTATATAAAACACTACATTACCAGAATTCACCTCCCCCCTCCACTCCTTTCAGGGACCCAAGCAGTCCTTCCAGGTCCGACAGAGGTTCACCTGCACCTCCTCCAACCTCATCTACTGCATCCGCTGCTCCAGATGCCAGATGATCTATATCGGTGAAACCAAGCGGAGGCTTGGCGATCGCTTCGCCGAACACCTCCGCTCGGTCCGCAATAACCAACCCGACCTCCCGGTAGCTCAGCACTTCAACTCCCCCTCCCATTCCACATCTGACCTCTCGGTCCTGGGCCTCCTCCACGGCCAGAGTGAGCAACACCGCAAGCTGGAGGAACAGCACCTCATATTCCGCTTGGGGAGTCTGCATCCTTTAGGCTTGAATATTGAATTTTCTCAATTCTGTTAACCCTTGCTGTCTCCTCCCCTCCCACCTCTCCCTCAGCCCTCGGGCCCTGGCATTCCCTCCATCTCCATCTCCCTCCCCCACCCCAGTCGCACCAGTTCTCATTTTCACACCACAAACAGCTTACAATGGCTTGTTCCCTTTATCACCGATACTTCTTTGCATATCTTTCACTCATTGTTCCTTATCTCTCCACATCACCGTCTATATCTCTCGTTTCCCTGATCCCTGACCAGTCTGAAGAAGGGTCTCGACCCGAAACGTCGCCTATCTCCTTCGCTCCTTAGATGCTGCTGCACCCGCTGAGTTTCTCCAGCTTTTTGTGTACCCTCGATTCTCCAGCATCTGCAGTTCCTTCTTTAAAACACTACATTACCAGAATTGATTAGTTTAGTTTAGAGATATACCATGGAAACCGGCCTTTCAGCCCACCGAGCGATCCCATACACTAGCACTATCCTACACACTACAGACAATTTACAATTTTACTGAAGCCAATTAACCTGTATGTTTTTGGGGGTGTGGGAGGAAACCGGAGCACCCGGAGAAAATACAGGCAGTCACAGGTAGAATCTACAAACTCCATGGAATCAGCACCCATAGACAGGATAAAAACCAGGTCTCTGGAGGTGTAAGGCAGGAAACGCTACTGGTGCACTGCTGTGCCATCCTCATTGATGCATGGGTCATGTATTCTGAACATCTATTTTATCCCATTTTTTATTATTTGTGCTTAATAGCTGTATTCCCACGTGGTACCAATAAATGATACTCTGATGGACATCTCTTTTCTAATTTATCACTTGGCTGTTACCATTGGCTGACCTCACTTCCTGCAACAACATGACTCAGTGTTGTAACATTGTTTCAGCACGTGCCAGTCAAATTGCCTTCTGAGAAATACATCACTGGCAATTTTTCTCTCACTAGTGAAATTTGCAGTGACCAGGAGGCTTAAGGACCTGTCCCACGATGCGAGTTCACCCAAGAGCTCTTCCGTGTTAAAAAAAATCAAACTCGTGGTACCTCATCACGAGTGTTTTTTTTATTCTTGGAAATGTTTCACACTGTTGAAAAAACTTCACGAGTTTCTGCGTTTCCCGAGTACCTGCCGTTAGCATTACGAGCCGTTACGAAACATCCACGTACCCGCTATGTACCCGCTACGTACATACCACGAGTTTGAATTTTTTTTAAACAGGAGAGCTCTTGGGTGAACTCGCATCGTGGGACAGGCCCTTTATAAACTGTATGTATTATCCTTGAAGTTTAATCAATGAATTTTCTGTTACACCCTTCAATTAAATTATTATCCTCAAAGCTGTGAATTTGATAGGTACTGTGTCAGGGCACATGGCACATACTGTATGTTATACCATAAGATGGATCCATACAGTTCAAATGTCTCAACTAATGAAAACATTTCCTTCAGCTCCTGGAGTTTCAGTGGAAAGGTAATAGAGGATTAAAGGTCCTGTCCCACTGACACAACTTTACAGCGACTGTCTTCAACCTTCAAGCTCAAAGGCACTCTCCAGGAAAATGTCGAGCTGTATCGACCGTCAGCGATGAAACCGCGAGCTGGATCAACCAACCGCATACACACACACACACACACACACACACACACACACACACACACACACACACACACACACACACACACACACACACACACATCGCAAAGGCAGGGGTCAGGAAAAGCGGGGGAGCGCTGTCTGAAATTCACACCCACGATGAAAAGAGCTGCACAGTGTACGGTAAGTCCTTTAGAGAGCGTGGAAGGGGGGGGGAGAGAAGGGGAGTGAAGGGGAGAGAATGGGGAGAGAAGGGGGAGAGAAGGGGGAGAGAAGTGGGAGAGAAGGGGGAGAGAAGGAGTGGAGACACTTTTAAGAAGCCAGACATTTTATCATAAAGTTTAGCGGGCATTTAAGTTACCGGTATGTTTTCCTGGGTCCTGAAAACTCCAATAAGCCAATTAAAATGCCCGGTCAGTGAAGGAGATTTCCTACGTCTGCCCTCGACGGCCTATAACTACATAGCGACCCCACTCCACTGCACTACAAGTTCAAAAGAACCATGCCAACCAATTCTTGCTCGCGGAAAATGTTTCAACATGCTGAAAATTTTTCCTCGACCAAACTGAGGCCACGAGTATGTAGGAACTTCCCTTGAGCATGAAGGAGAATTCCAGTGACCTCATAAGACTCCCTAGGATCACTTGTCGACCATGCTGCGAGTTTGAGTCGAGGACAAACTCTTCTAAACTCGCAGATTAGGTCGCCACAGTGGGACAGCCCCTTAATGATGCAACCAATTGGCTGGAGAGCAAGAAAAAACTGTTTGGTTGATTGGAAAGTAACTGGTTGGAAAATAAAGGGATGGAAAGAAGATAGATCCAAGGAAGTCGAGGAAAGGTTTAATTGCAAAAATGGCCATGGAGGAGACCCTGATATCCATGAAACCAACAGTCTGGGCTATATTACAGGTCTGCTTCCACTGCAGTATGCCATATGTTGGAGGCTTCTAGTATGCAGAATTTTAGGCTGCATTATGGAGGCTCCCATGTTAACCCTTTGCAAGCAATCATGATGCAATCTTGGCTTTATGGAACCTGGCTTATAAACATCAACAAAAACTCAGCAGGTCAGGCAGGATCTAGGAAAGCAAAAGGTTCAATGTTTCCGTTAATGTGATCCATAGGTCTGAAGAAGTGTCACAGACCCAAAACTGGGTGTTTGTGTTTCCACAGATGCTGCCTAACCTGTTCAGTTTTACCAGCATTTGCAGTTTTTTTGTATTTACTGGCACATAGACTGCCCTTTTTCTTTGTGCTCGATACACTTCCTTAACTCGAATCCTGCTCCTGGACTGATCTCGGTCTCTGGCTGACAACCGAGTGTAAAATGCTTTCCCCTTGGTCTTCCAGCATGTTGTTCAGGATGAAATTCTTAGCAAGAAAGCTGAAGGATGGGGTTGAAGTGAAGCGAGTAGAGTTGGGGGGATTGTGAAATTGGCCAGGCATGTGAGAGGGTGAGATGTGACAAGCAGCAAAACAAAATATGTGCATTTACACCATCTCATTGAAGAAAACATGGGTTGTGAGGAACAAAGGATGTTTAGGTAGAAGAGGCACCACTATCTTTAATCGATTCACACATGCAACCAGCCATAGACTCCAGTTGTGGATGTGATGTACTCTCTCTATCAGTCTGAATCAGCCTGAAGAAGGGCCCCAATCCGAAACGTGCATTCACTTCCGCAGCTGTTGTTGAATTACTCCAGCAGTTTCTGTTTTATTCTATCTGTAGCCATCCCTGCCCATACCATTTGCTGCTGCTGGCTCCAATTATGCCCTGCATTCTCCTCCAAGAGAAGGGAAAGTGCGATTGTGCGGAGAACATGATGTGTTTAGTTAAGGGAAACAGTCGGATCACTGCCAGCTCAAAGCTGAAGTGAAGATAATGAGCAGCCAGCACGGATTTGGAGCAAGGCCCTCACAGGGTCAAGTCAGTGCAAGTTAATTACACAATACCCACCCTGCGTGTGCTCTCCAGCATCATCTAAACCTAACCTGCTTGATTCTAGTTATTAAAGAAAGAACGCGTGCACTACACCAGATTTAAAGCATCTGAATTGGGGCAAAGATAAAGAAAATCCAAAGCAAAAACCCAGACTCATCTGAACACCATTCAAAAGCAGTGGAAAAGCCTGCATGCTATGCTGCTTCAAGTTTACAAATGCAGGAGTGAGTAACTAAAATAAGATATGGATGAAATTCCAAAAAGGGTGTGTTAAATTTGACTGCCAATGCAGTTTTGGCCATATCGTACTTTATGAGTCACAAGAAACCTGGAAAGTTCATAACCACACAAGTAATTGTACTCCTGGCCTCATAACCTCTTGCAGGGCCATGAATTAGAAACACATTATATTCCTGAAGATCTGTTCCTCGTCAATAGACGAACAAAACATGCACATTCCACATAGATACTACAAAAATGAATTGTTCTTCAGAGAGACTATTAAAACCAGTAATATCAGTAATTATAACCCAAACAATTGCTTATCTTGTTATAAACCAATATACAGATGCCTGGCCTTTAACCACTTTGCTTCCCACTAAGGTTTGTAAACTTAAACAAGTCTATTTGATGCACTAGGATTGTGTAGCCTATGCTTTTCTAAAACTGCATGTTGAATTTTTGCACTTGAAATATGAAATAAAAATGGAAATTACTGTGAATACCCAGCAGATCAAGTGGCATCTGTGGAGAGAGAAACAAAATGAAGAGGCTACATTTTGCTCTCCTCTCTCCCAACCTCCAGAATAGCTGCCCATGGTGTCCCTACACCTACGGTATATTTAGCCAAGCCACCTGCAGTGGCCATATGGTATTTTATAAGTCATAAGAAACCTCATAGGCCAAAGCATCCATCGGTTCTAACAGCATGAACTAATGAGAGTAGTGCTAAGAAATATATTTTGCACTCTATATATTCCCCTTTGTCATATCTTTTGTACTTGAGTTTGCTTTGATTATATTTATGCATGGCATATCTGATCTGTTTGTGTCCACCTACATATAAGAGACATACAGACCAGCACTTCAATAGGCAAAGCATGGAAGAATATAGACTTAGTGTTGGCAAATGTAGGTGGACAAAAGGTTCAACATGGATATGGTAAGTTGAAAACCCCGATCTGTGCTGTGCAACTCTATGGCTCTATAAGACCAGGAGTAATGCTATTTAAAAGATAATGGTTGATACAACCCAGGCATCAACTCAGCTTTCCTACCTAATCCTTCATTCTCCCATTCCCCCAGAGACTAAAGCCCAACTATCTCAACCTTGAGGATATTCAGACTTCCAGCTTTGTTGGAGCCAAGAATTCCAAAGATTCACAACCCTCTGAATGATGATAATCCACCACCTCCACCTAAAAAAGAATCAACGCCTCATTTAATCACTGTTTCCCCACTTCACTTCACCAGATCATTTGTCTTTCCTTCTCCCTCAATATCCTCTTTTTTTATGTAGCTCCTTCTTCCTTTTCCTCAGTTTATAATCACTTTTCTCTCATTATTCTGGAGCATTTCTCAGTCATTTCTTACACTCCCTTGCATTCTTTCTATGTTTTATACAATAAAATAGTATATTTTCCTTTAAGCCTGAAAACATATTTTAGCCATTAAGCAAGTAATATAGTCATCTGAACAATGTCACCAAATTACTTTCCAAAACATCTTTAAACACTATGTTCTGAATCTGACATTAAATATTCAATAGAATTTAATTTAAAATAAGCTGAACTATTTTTTAAAAGGACAGCTATTATCAGGCTGTGAATCCAATCACCAAAAAGAGTGCGGTCCAGATCTACCATTTATCTCAGTGGAGACGGTTGGATTATTTTTAATCAGACTTTGCTGGGCTTTGTCTTGAACTGTGTTATTCCCTTTATCCTATATCGGTATATTGTGGATGGCTTGTTTGTAATCATGTATAATCTTGTGTCTGAAGAAGGGTCTCGACCCGAAACATCGCCTATCTCCTTCGCTCCTTAGATGCTGCTGCAGCCGCTGAGTTTCTCCAGCCTTTTGTGTACCCCCATCTCCAGCATCTGCAGTTCCTTCTTTAAAACAACATAATCTTTTTGGTGACTGGATAGCACGCAACAAAAGCTTTTCACAGTACCTCAGTACACGTGACAATAATAAACTAAACTAAATAAACCAAACTAATCTACAGCGAATTATCCCAAAACCTGACAATTGTGGAACAATGCAAGTTTAGGAAAATACTTGCCTAAAATAATTTTACACTGACTTTTATTTTCTTGAATGAGTTAGACTTGGGTAATGGCCACCCAGCTGCAGTGTAGACAAGTGTCCTTGACAGGGAAAAATGCATAGGTCAAATCAGGTCATGTTAGGCTCAGCAGGTAAAAGTGCTTAAGGTCAGGCAAATCAGAAATCCACTGAATGGCTGCAGTCAGGACTTACGTAGCCTTGGACTGAAACGAGCGTCAGGCAAAATGTGGTAGAGCCAGTTAATAACTCTTTGTGCAGATACTTGAAAAAGCATGTTCAGATTTGTTGGATACAGGCCCTTCAGCCCATCGAAACCTCAACAACCAAAAATCACCCTATGCACTAGTTCTATACTACACACTAGGGATAATTTACAGAAGCCAATTAACCTACAAACCCTTTAGTCTTTGGAGTGTGGGAGGATACTGGAGTACCCGGAGAAAACCCATGCGATTACATAGAGGACATACACATTCCTGCAGGAAGCACCCAAGGTCAGGATCAAAGCCAGGTCTCTGGCGCTGTAAGGCAGCAACTCTACCACTGCGCCACTGTGCCGCTTGTCTGAAGAGGTAGTTGTGCAATGGAGATGGAGCGTGTAACGAGGTTGACATTGGTTATCTATTCTATTCATCTATGTCACCTAACTGTATACATCTCTAGCAGATCACTCAACATTCACCTCTCTTTCCATAACTAAAGTCCTCCAATTCAGAAAACATCCTGGGAATCTCATCTGCATTCTCTCTAGAGCAGTCACATATGTTCTATAGCGCAGTGACCATAACTGCGCTCAACAGTCTAAATGTGGTCTGACCAGTGTTTTGTTAAGTTGCAACATGACCTCCCAACTTTCATCTTCATTGCCCCAACCCAATGAAGCATGCATTTGCATTCTTCACCACTCTATCTACCTGTGCTGCCACTTTCAGGGAACTATAGATTTGAACCTAAAGGTGTCTATGTTCATTAACTGTGCTTTGTGGACTACCATTTGCTGTATATGTTCTACCCCTATTTAACTCCCCAAAATGCAAATACATTACCTTGCTCTTGTCCTGGTTAAGTTCCATCTACTAATGATCTGTCCAATTTTCTACCTGATCTTTATTCTGCTGAAGCCTTAGACAACCTATAATTTTGGAACCAATTACTCAGGTTACCTTAGAGCCAATGTGCCTTAACCGTCTGGATCAGCCAAACATGCGGGACTTTGTTAAATGCTTGACTAAAATCCATTGAGACGAGGTTCATTGCTCAGCTTTATTTAATTTTCTCAGTTTCTTCTTCAAAAACTCAATCAAATTAGTAAGACAGGATTTCCCCAGTACAAAGACATCCTGACAATTCCTGATCAGCCCCTGCCTTTCCAGCATAATTCCGATCCTTGAGAATTTTCTTTTTATCTTCCTATTACTCACGTAAGTCTCACTGGCCTACTTTATTATGATTTCTCCTGGATTTCTTTCAACTTGCCATAGAGAGCTTCTTAGTCACACATGTGGTAAAGGATGGCAGCACCCCTTTTAAGACACAACATGGAATAGTACAACACAGGAAAAGGCCTTTCGACCACAATGCCAATTTATATTAATCTCACCTATCTATACACAAACTATATCCTTACCTGTTCATGTGCCTGTCTAAATACTTCTTAAATTATATCATATATACGTCTAAAGACCTACCACTCTGTTTAAAAAACTTGCCTTGTGAATTCTCTTTAAACTTTCCCCCTCTTGCCTTAAAGCCAAGCCCCTTAGTATTTTGCATCCCTATTTTGCATTTCCATCGGATAAAAGACTAATGGTCTGTCCCACTTAGGGACTAATTTTAATGGAATTCACCTATAACACCTGGCGACAACCTACGACAGCACCTACGACAACCCGCGACAAAGCTACGTCAACCTACGATTGCAAAAATTGTCTCCACTATGGCTAAAGATTTTTCAACATGTTGAAAATTTTGCAGCAGTCGCTTGTAGACGCCCAATAAATCGCCTAAGTGGGACAGGCCCATTAGTACGCTAACTATGCCTCTTATAATTTCACATACTTCTATTTTTGTCAGTTTTGACCATGAGGGAGACGGACAAAAAACGCTATTTTAGCGGGAACGTCAAAAAGCGGGTAAATTTAACCTTGGGTGGGGCGCAAAGTCTCCAGAGGTTTCCGTTCAGGTTTCCTAAGTGGGACAGGGGCATTATTTAACGTATGAAAATGTTACATAGAACCACCTTATTTTCCCTGAGCATTATTCTGCACTTCAGTGAAGAAAACTATTAAGCACAGTAGCATATGTACTCTTGTGCTTTAAGAGAACTTTGGAAAGAAATGGTAGGAAAGCATGGAGTTTGGCAAGGGCCTTAAACCTGGCTTTGACCAATAGTCAATTCAGCAAGAGGAAGGAGCTAGTATTGACCACGGAGTCAAATGCAATGGCTGACCAGTTCCTTGGTGTAATAAACTAACCCATTGTAGCCATGAAGGCACATAACACTCTCCTACACACTTCTACAGACGCACCATAGAAAGCTTACCATTGGGTTGCATCACAGCTTGAATTGGGAAGAGCTCTGCCCTAGACCACAAGAAATTGAAAAGATTTGAGAAAAGCAGCCGATATAATCAAAGACTTGTCCCATCCCAGTCACTCATTCTTCTTCCTACAACCAGCAAAAGGTACAGAAAGTTTGAAAGCGCGTACTACCAGACTCAAGAATAGCTTCTTCCCCTGTTATCAGGCTTCTGAACAGTCTTTCCATAAGATAGACACAAAAAGCTGGAGTAACTCAGCGGGTCAGGCAGCATCTCTGGAAGTAAGGAATAATTCCTATTCCTTTAATTTTCTTCAATGACCCGCTGAGTTACTGCAGCTTTGTGTGTCCATCTTTGGTTTAAATCAGCATCTGCAGTTCCTTCCCACACACACAGTCCTTCCATAAGCTAGGGCACTGTTTGATTCATATCTACCACATTAAGGACATTGGACTTTGTCTAAGGATCTGATGCGCTGCAATACTGAGAACTATATTCTGCACTCTGATCTTCCCCTTTGCTCTATCTATTATACTTGCGTTTGAACTGATTATATATCCATGTATGATTCATCTGGTCTGTTTGGATGGCATGCAAAACAAATTTTTCAAGTTACATGTTTTAAAGGATTACAATTTTAATTCAAGTCACGGTTTAATCTGCAGCTGCCATCAAATTAATTTTAGTCTAGAACATCCACTTTGCAAGTTATAAATTTACTTATGTCCCCAAGCATAATGGTCAATTAACAAATGATACACTGGAGCAACAAAAACACATCGTATTTTATTACTGTTGAAGTTACAGACAATCTAAGTTTAAATGTAATTTAGCTTTTATAATGAAGTGTTGATAATTGGCATTGATGTATTGGACAGTACATGCTCTTTGAAACTCTGCAATTCAACAGTTATTGCCTCCTTTACATTTGATGTTTTGCCCTTTCTGTTTCTCCTCTTGTTTCTGTGACCTTGTCAACTATGTCACCTCTAATGGTCTGTTTTCCCACTTCTGTGTAAACATTGGAACCTCTGTGAGAAACAGTTATAAATGATACTGGTGAAAAGCCAACATCCTTTTCACCATCTGTTTGTTGGTGGTCTGTAACTTTCCAAAGCTGCAAGCCAGCTGCTGATGAATAGTGATCATTGGCAGTGTCGCTACAATCAATCCAGTTTACCGCTCTTCAATTTACCTAATACTCACTGGATACAGCAATTTCAATTATTTTGTTTTTAAATAGGAAAAGGAGTTAGAGATTGTTATCTTAAGCTACTAACTGGTCATTAACTGTAGGAAGGAACTGCAGATGCTGGTTTAAACCGAAGATAGACGCAAAAAGGTGGAGTAACTCACCGGGTCAGATAACATCTCTGGAGAAAAGGAATAGGTGACGTTTTGGGTCGAGACCCTTCTTCGGTCTATTCCTTTTCTCCAGAGACGCTGTCTGACCCGCTGAGTTACTCTAGCTTTTTTGTGTAAAGCTAGTAATTATAATTGCTGACAATAATCTATCCTAAACAGATTTCATCATTTTGACCATCTTTGTTTAGAGGTCGAGTGGTAGACAGAGCGACGGGAAGAGGAGGAGGAATTGGTGGTGGTGGCGGCAGTGGGGAGTGGGCAAAGCCACCGCTGACAGGAAGAAGCAGCAGTTAGTGGAAGGGGAGGGGAAGGGGAGGGGAGGAGCGAGCACGTCTTGTTGGTGGAGGCAGTGCGAAGAAAGCTCTGTTGCCACTGGCTACAATGTGAGCTGCAACAACAGCCGTGTCACCAGACCGTCAGGCACATAGATATGCAGGGAATGCATATGGATCATACGTAGGCAGGCAGAGGAGATTAGTTATAACTGAGCATCATGTTCACCAATGGCATTGTGGGCCGAAGGGCCTGTTCTTGTGCTGGTCTGTTTTATGTTATATTAGTAAACACAGGGGTGATGGGTGAATGGTACGGATTAAATTAGCTTGGGATAACTTTAAATTTGCCGAGTTCAGAAGCGAACAGGAAGAGTCAAGTCCAGAAGCAACATAAGAAGTAGGAGAAGGAGTAGGCCATTTGGCCCATCAAGACTGCTCTACCATTAACTAAAATCCTGGATGATTTTCTAACTCAGCTCAATTTTCCGCATTATCTCCATGTCCTTAGACTCCCTTAAAATCCAAAGATCTTTCGATCTCTGTTTTGAATCAACTGAATTACTAAACCTCCACAGCCTGTCAAAACATGGAATTCTAAACATTCACCAACTTCCCCAGATCAATTAAATATTGAGATTTGATATCCAGTTAATGGCATCTGGGCCAGCCGAGAAGATTTTGTTCGAAACCTTCATACAACCTAAATACAATCAAATAAACCCCTCCAGGTCTGGAATTAGCCATGTGGCCCATTGGCAGCACTTTATATGCAGTTCCCAATATCAATGGTTCCCCAATGAAATAATAATTGGGCATATCTTGCTTGCCCCATGGGCATTGCTCAGTAATTTCAAGCACAATAACAAACATTTGATGTTCAGATGTTGAACCAAGTTATTATTGAGAATGAGAGGTCAGGCAAAGATTCTGACAATTCAAAGACCACTAGAGCAGCCAATGAGCATGATTTGAAATGCAGTGCTCTATGAAGCTTAACAAAATAAAATAAAGGAGAACTTGCATCCTCCTTAGGTATTGACCCTTGCAGGAACAGTGGAACTGTTGTAGGTACAGGTTTGTGGATTAATTGATTTGGTATAATTGTAAATTGTCCCTAGTGCGTGTAGGATAATGTTAGTGTGCGAGGATCACTGGTCATTGTGGACTCAGTGGGCAAAGGGCCCGTTTCCGTGCTGTATCTCCAAACTAAACTAAACTGCATTATTTTCTGAATCTACATGTATAATGAATCAGCACCATAAATACCCTGAGCTTTAGAATCATACTAACCCAGCTAAAATTGAGCTGCAAAACAGAAGTGTTCTACCAGATTTAGATTGACACAAAAAACATTATTTAGACAAATGACCACCTCTACCATCTGCCTGAGCCGAAGCTCTTTGCCTGTCATTTTCTAAAGAAACATGAGCCTAGAAACTCATCATCAGTGCTGAACATGCTGCGTATATTGACAGCAGCACATTGGAATACATTTAATGTGGGAAGGAAGTTGGTGCTTAGTACAAATTGCTTAGTAATTACCAATTACTATTATATCGTGTGCATAGGGCTACTAGCCGAGAATAAATAATCAAAGCAATTTGACAATCCTAGAATGCAAGCGAAATACCAGAGTAATTTTAGGGTGATCCCATGATATCCCATGATGTTAATTTTATTCAACAATCTTAAGCTAAGAGAGAGATGTTAAAATGTTTGAACAGAAACAAATGGAGACACTTTGAAAGCACAGATATAATCATCCGAAATGTCCTAGCTGTATGCTAAGACCTTTATTGGGCTTATAGCTTAGGAAACCCATCATATCTCTATCATATCTCTATCATGTATCTTAAAACGCTAGAAATCTGTTCTAAACAAGTTTCAATAGATTTGTTTTACTTTGTTAGTTTTAACAATACATGTACCCTTTCAATAGGGCCAATGTCCATTCATCTGATGGTGCTCGCAATATTCTGTGGTATTATTGCACTATGGTAGTCAGACTCACAAAGCAGCTCAATACGCTCTCCTACATAAACAAGGAAGAAGCAAAACGTCTAACAGCTTTGAAGTAATCCAAATATTGCTTTCTGATCTCTTGCTTCAATAATATATTTTTCAAACTGTTGCTTTTTCACTACCATCCCCACCCCGATCCATGTCTCTTAAAGTGCTGCAGGTTCACACTGTCAAGGAACCTTCACACAGAGTCTGAAGATGTTATGGCAGGTCCCATGAAAATATACACACAAAATGCTGGAGTAACTCAGCCGGACAGGCAACATCCTTGGATGGAAGGAATGGGTGATGTTTCGGATCGAGACTCTTCTTCATGAAAATAAGTTGTAATGAGGTAGGTGTAGAGTCAATAATAATATTGAAGCATGACAGCAGAAGTTGGTGCTGAGCTGTGTGCTGCGGGGTGGGAGATTGCATTAGTCGAAACAGGGCGGACCACGTGAAGGTTGCAATCAACTCGACGTGCACAAACGGAAGATCAAATCGAACAAGTTGTCCTACAACTCTAGGCTGTGCACGCCACACGAAAGAAGAAGCTGTGTGCTGCCATGCAATGAGGGTAACATATTGCCTGACACTCAGAGCCTGAATCTTCTAATTCCCATCTCATCCTAAAGGGGTTTGCAGCCTTTCTGTGTAAGGGCTGCACTCTTTGAGAGGGATGCTACCCAGCTACAATGCACTGTCTACCTTGCTTCTGGCTCAGGACTCTTCTGATGGGAGATCCTTTAGGGAAAAGGAAACAAACTCATCAGGCTGAAATACTTTAACAACAGGAAGTGTTGGAAATACAGAGAGTTAATGTTTCAGGTTGAAGCCCCTCAGTTATAACCTGCTTCACAGGTGGTGCCTAGCCTGCTGTGTTTGCAACATTTTGCTGTTTTTACTTTGGATTTCCAAAATCATCATTGCGATTGTCTGAATTATATTTAGACTCTCTGAAGGTTTTTGAGTACATTTTCTCAGCTGACCCAGATGTCATTAACTGACTTGCACATCTTAATATTTAGTTAATCTGGGGAAGATGGTGGATCGTTCGATTTCTACATTTTGACAGGCCTCTCTCTCGTTCCCACCACAGAATCTTCACAATGACTGTGCTATTTCTAATTTCAATTTTCCGAAATTACTCTTCGCACTTATAGAATACACACCTTGTGCTATCCACTTAATGTGCAAACGAATATAAAATAGGTTAACATAGAAGAAACGTGTACCTAAGCTACTGTCTAGTCAACATGGTAATTTGCAGTGGCAACATCAGAGCAACATATATAATGTAAACACATGGCATATGATAGAAACACAGAATAATCAACTGATCAATGTCTGCTGAAGATGATGCATTGAATGTTGAATTAAGTTGATGACTCGAGAACAGAGTTCATGGTGCAAATTGATGATAAAGATTTTGATCTATCCAGTGTTTAGTTGCAGAAGAATTCAACTCAGCCAGTATACGATGCCAGACAAAAATTCTAAAAGTTTTGGCAGAATTGGATGGCACATTGTATTTGGATATTATCACATTGGAATCTCGTATTGAATGATTAGATAAAAGCCCGAGGTCAGATCGCTGAAAGAATGCAATGTGAAATAGGTTCAGAAAATTTCAGTTTCGTTCCAATGAGTGGGAATCATATGGAACCTCTCACAATTGAACACCATCTCTTCAAAACGTAGTCATAATAATTACTTTTTAAAATCATATTGCCCTGAAGTCAGCTACCAAATTGCAGAAATTACTGTTTACAAAGTGCAAGTGTGGCTAATTAATTGTTGTTAATGCATCCGGAGCTCACAATATTCCAGTGGAAGAAGTGTACACTCAGGTTATCTGTCTAGGAACCTCCTCCTCTTCTGCAGAGATGTCATCGGTGATCACTCTTCCAACAATGAAATAAAAGTTAATTTAAATGTTAAAGTCAATCCTTTCCTGTCAATGAAATATTTTGCTTAAAATAAGGAACGATGCAGCTGGAAAAAAAATGTACTAGTTCCAAGCACTTACTAGCTGGGAATAAAAATGGATAATTCAGTACTACAGCCAGAAAACACACCCATCAGTGTGGAACCCTTCGAACATGATTCATCATGTGTGTTCTGCCGAAATTGTGAATATGCTGCCCATTTATACTGAACACAAGGCAGCTTTACCCAGGAGGAACTGGGCTGACTAAATCAAAGTGTACCAGCCTACTCCTCTCTTATTCATTTTGCTATATATGATTGGTTGGAAGGCAACAACAATAAGTCCAAGAAACTGTTGGAAACTATTTGTTGATCAGAAGGATAATGAGCCAAATGAAGCATTTCTCTCAATGTGAGTGTAGCTGACAATGTGATGTTCTTTAACATGGTTAATTTTTATCATATGCTTGAAAAGAAATAGAAAAGTAATCATTATTCACCATTTCTTTCAAAATTAATTATAGTGAAAATACATTAATTAGCAAAAACATGAGGAAACTATTGCTAATCTCAACATTTCAACTACTTTTGGTAAAAAAATAAATTACTAATGTCTGTTGAAGTAATGTTTTGCTTGTTTGTATATTCCATTGTTTGGTATTACTTTGATTAGTAGGACTTGTACTCCACAGGTTGATTAATAAATATTAAATATTAAGCAGTTTAGCGGATACCTTACAAGCCCGAGACATATATACTCTAAAATGCTGTCATAAGTTTTCAAACCAACTCGCAATATTGCCAAATTACAATGCGAGGATTGAAAAATATTGGATTATTTTTGACAAACAATAGTTTATTAGCATTCATTCCTTCATTATGAAACTCTCTGAATGGGGGATGAACCCCTGCACCGGCATTAGAAGTAATCAATTTCCCTTGGTTTTTTTAGCGTCCGTTTTTGGCATTCATTGCAATTTTAAATGTTTGAAGATCTCCAGTTTTTATTTTGGTTCTGGCTTTCAAATATGTCCTCAGTCCGGTAGGGGGAGTGAAGCTATTGAGAACTTTGGGAGAGTCTGGTGTTACCTTCCCTCTGCTCAAACTAGAACACGCCTATAATTTAGTGATTGGTGAACATACAGAACAACGGGGGGGAGATGCATTCAGAAGCGGCTCGGTGAACTCACCATGTATTCCATGTTTGCAGCAGGTGGGGTGACACGACCTCGAACTTTATTGTGGTAATCGAGAATAGCCGAGATGTCATTCTGTGAGATGTATCGCCTCCGTCTGGTTTTAGGGACGTTCTCGGGTGCCGGATATTTTCTCCAAGGCAATTCTGTCCTGCTGAAGTTTGATGAAAGGAGCGTGTCGCTGGCGTTTACCGAAATAGATGCACTTGTTTCCTGCACAGCGCACAGTAACCTGATTAAACTTAGAGTGGAGCAGAGCCTCATGGTTGCCATCGGGAGAGCGGAGCGCTGCAAATCAGAGGTTCCACCGAATAAAGAACAATATGTGTGCAGGTAGATCAATATAAAGATGCAACATCTCCAAACTCTTGGTTCATTCAATTAATGAGCACACTTGGCCGGAGAACACGTATCCTACACCAAATGCATACATTAACTACATACCATTCTATTATCAAACGCAAATAAATAGAAACATTCAAATGGAAACATTGAAAGATACATCTGATGAATTTTGCATTTCCTTGTAATTCCGAGTTCTGATTTTTTTTAATATGCCTCTAGCGTAACGTTAAATATAACTCACCTGCTGCAAGCAGTCACTGGCAAAAATATACCACGAGCCCTTCCAAGTTTCGAAGTCCGTCTGGAAGAAATTTTGAAAAGTGTATTGCGATGCGAGGGAGGCAAGACTAACTAATGCGGAGCCGGAGGAATCGTATCAGAGAGGGGGATTTCTGCTGGACTGACTGGGTTCTTATTGTGCTTTTATATTGGGTAAACGACTCAGGAAGGCACACTCATTCTCTTTGATGATGGTGTCTCGTTAACGCTTCACACCCCCTGAGTTCAGTACATTATCAGTTGGAGACCCGTTGCCTTCGTTGGCGCTCTTTACCCTGTTTCCAGACTTTCATCATAGTTATTCCAAACCACATGTGCGTATGATTTGAAGAACTGGCAGGGGAGGAGAACACGGTGCGTAGTGTCAGTACAAATAATGAAACTTGTTCTAGACCCTCGGTTTTTTTTTTCGTTTTGAAAGATTGCAGACACAGAGAACAATATTATAAATGCAGTACTTCGGAAATTATCCAAATCATTGTTGAGTGCTTGTGCAGTAACTTTATTATGGAAAGACACAGAAGACTCATTCGTATCCTTAAAATAAACACATTTTATTAAATGTATTGTAAATTAA
Source organism: Okamejei kenojei (assembly GCA_035221665.1). NCBI lineage: Eukaryota > Metazoa > Chordata > Chondrichthyes > Rajiformes > Rajidae > Okamejei > Okamejei kenojei. The sequence continues at coordinate 24,762,182 of CM069134.1, forward strand.
ATCAGGTTTGGTGCAATTTCACTTCATGGTGATAATGAGCTCGGATTTCTAAATATTTTTTTCCAGTTAATTAAAATGTGAATCAAGAGCATCGCTTGCGCCACCTGCATTAGATGTTTGTAAGGAATAGACTGCAAGGAATAGACTGCTAGACCGTTGTCTGTAGTCAAGTCTTTCTGAACGATGTACCAAGCAATCTGGAACTCACAATGCGCAGCACAACGAACCTTTAATAATAAATTTACCCTGAGTGAAATTTATTTTAAAACAAATTTGCACCGACTTCCCAATAAGTTTCTGTTTTACAGAAGTTCAGAGCAGTAAAATTGTTCTTCACGTTGCCTCGGGATTTCAGGGGCGAACATTACTAAGCTGTATATTAGAGGGATTTGAAGCATAGATGGGGGTTGTCATCTGAAACCTTACATTATTGGAGCACATTTTGCAGCGCTCTGATTTCGAAAGGGCCGGGACCTTAACTGTCACTTCAATGCTCAGTTTACATGTTTTTTTAATTTTCGCCAAAGAACCACAGCTTGAAGCCGCTCGTGTTTTTTCATGCCGCAGATCAAATGAACGCCGAGAGCAATGTGACGCACGAACCCTGGTAGAGAGATTGGAGTTATTTATTTCCATTATAACTTTGTGTTGGCAGTCAGTCCGTCAGGTAAAGGTCGGGAACTTACCGAAGACCATTCCGATTTCTTGTTTGACCCGTGCCTTTGAAAGATGAATCACAGTCCTGCGAAGGACAGAACAAGGGGGGTGAAGATAGGAGATTACCCAGTGTTGAGGTGAACGATCCCACTTCATCCACTGTAGTGTATTTTAATTTAGAGAGACAACATGGAAACAGACCCCTCGGCCCACATGGTCCACGCTGACCACCGATGACCCGTTCACACTAGTTCTATGTTATCACGCTTTCTCATCCACTCTCTGTGCATTAAGGGCAGTTCTACAGAAGGCAATTAATCTACAGACCTTCACGTCTTTGGGGCGTGGGAGGAAAATGGGGCACCCGGAGAAAACCCACACAGTCACAGGGAGAAGGTGCAACAGACGGACTTCACCGGAGTTGAGTTTAGTTTAATGTCAGGTGCAAAATATCTTAGTTGCATGCCATCCAGTCAGTGGAAAGACAAAGCATTATTACAATCAAGCCGTCCACGCGTACAGATACAGGATAAAGGGATTAACATAAAGTGCAAGATAAAATCCAGTAAAGTCAGATTAAAGATAGTCCGAGGATCTCCAATGAGGTAGATGGTAGCTCAGATCCGCTCTCTATTTGTTGATAGGATGGTTCAGTTGAGTGGGGCAGGGAAATGGGATAAGCAGCCAGTAAGTATAGATGGCAAATCCATTTCTGCAAATATTTCTGAGATTTGTCATGGATGCAATCATATTTCTAATCAGAGGCTTGTGCCTACTTTCTTTAGGCCTATTTTATAGACCCTCCATTTTAGAGGGATATAGACCAAACATAGGCAATTGGAATTTGCAGGGCACTTTGGTGGGTGTGGACAAGTTGGGCCAAAGGGCCTTTTCCATGCTGTTCAGTCCCAAGTCTGTGCCAACCATAAACCACCCATCTACATTAATCCCACATTAACATAGAAACTAGGTACAGAATTAGGCCATTTGGCCCTTCAAGCTAGCATGCTATTCAATATGATCATCCAAAATGTACCCAGTTCCTGCTTTCTCCCCATATTCCTTGATTCCGTTAGCCCTAAGAGCTATATCTAACACTCTCTTGAATATATCCAGTCAATTGGCCTCCACTGCCTTCTGTGGCAGAGAATTCCACAGATTCACAACTCTCGCTGAAAAAGTATTTTCTCATCTCAGTCCTAAATGGTCTACTCCTTATTCTTAAACTGTGACCCATAGTTCTGGACTTCCCCAACATGGGGAAATTTCTTCCTGCATCTTCTTTCTTCTTAGGCTCCCTTTGGTCGTAGCTGACCATGGATATCTCCAGGATGCTATTCCCTATATGGAGGACACCTATGTGTGACTTTACTTAACGTGGGGCGACTGATGCACAGACAGCCACCCCCATGGTCCTTGACAGATCTGGGTCAGGGCCCTGTGGCAGGATGACCGGAGACACTTTTCTGCTGCAGCCTTCATCCGCCATCTCAGCCGTTGTGACGGTCCACTAAGGTCAGCCATCATCCTCCGCCTGTTCCACCATTGAGGTCTTGGTTGGATTGCTCTTCGTCAGAGACCTCCCCCTGGACCTTATTGCCATGGGTGGCCCTACCAGGAGCATAGCTCCAGACGGCATCGCTCTCAGGATCTCAGGTCCACACAAGCTTCTCCACAAGGTGATAATGCACAGAAATGCAATTCCTGCATCTAGCCTGAAGACGCCCTTAAGAATTTTATATGTTTCTATATCCCCTCTCATCCTTCTAATTCCAGTGAATATACTGTAAGCCCAGTCGATCCATTCTTTCATCATATGTCAGTATTTGCCCATGCCCATCTGAACCTGTCCTATCCAAGTACTAGTCTAATCGATTCTTACAATGAAATAGTCCTTGCCTCAACTACCTCCTCTGGTAGCTCTTTCCATATTCTCACTACCTGCAGTTGTACAGGGTTTTGGTGAGACCACACCTAGAGTATTGCGTACAGTTTTGGTCTCGAAATCTGAGGAAAGACATTCTTGCCATAAAGGGGGTACAGTGAAGATTCACCAGACTGATTCCAGGGATGTCAGGACTTTCATATAAGGAAAGACTGGATAGACTCGGCTTGTACTCACTAGAATTTAGAAGATTGAGAGGGGATCTTATAGAAACTTACAAAATTCTTAAGGGGTTGGATAGGCTAGATGCAGGAAGATTGTTCCTGATGTTGGGGAGGTCCAGAACAAGGGGTCACAGTCTAAGGATAAGGGGGAGGTCTTTTAGGACCGAGATGAGGAAAACATTTTTCACACAGAGAGTGGTGAGTCTCTGGAATTCTCTGCTAGAGAAGGTAGTTGAGGCCAGTTCATTGGCTATATTTAAGAGGGAGTTAGATGTGGCCCTTGTGGCTAAAGGGATCCGGGGGTTTGGAGAGAAGGCAGGTACAGGATACTGAGTTGGATGGTCAGCCATGATCATATTGAATGGCAGTGCAGGCTCGAAAGACCGAATGGCCTACTCTTGCACATATTTTCTATGTTTCTATGTTACCCTTTGAGTGAAAACGTCACCCCTCAGATTCCTATTAAATCATTCCCCTGTCACCTTAAACCTATGTCCTCTGGTTCTCAATTCCCCTACTCTGAGCAATAGACTCTGTGCGTCGACCCAATCTATTCCTCTCATGATTTTGTACACCTCTGGAAGATTACCCTCATCCTCCTATACTGGAATAGAATCCCAGCCTGCTCTTAGCCTCTCCCAATAGCTCCGACCCTCAAGTTCTGGCAACATCCTCGTAAATCTTCTCTGTACCATTTCCAACTTGACAACATCTTTCCTATAACATGCTGCCCAGAACTGAACACAATGCTCTAAATGCAACTTCACCAACATCATATATAACTGCAACATGACCTAACTTTTATACTCAATACTCTGATTGATGAAGGGGGAGGACTTTCTTCAGAGTTAAAAACCCAAGGCAAATAGAGGGGGTGTTTAGAGCCATGATTTAGTTAAATATTTAATCAACCTGATGGGGTTAAATGTCTCTATCCTGTTCTTCTGACTTGGGCTGCTCTTTGCATAATTAAGGTCAGGTTTTGCAGACAACAGTAAGTTCCAACCCAGCAGTAGAATAATGCATTGTGCTGAATTTACAGAATAGTATATCACTGACCTACAATGAAAATCTCCACAGGACTTTCCTTAATATATTGTCTTTTTTTTAAATCATTTGCGGAATTGTAAAGCCTTATGTGATTCAGCAGCTGCTTACGTTTTTTTCAAATATTAAACATCAGAACCACTGTTTTTGGAAGAAGAATTAAATCAGGATTGTTGTAAATCTCACGAGAAAGAGAAGGTAAGGAATGCTGATTATTGCAGTGACTTTCATATCGTTGTTTATTTCTGTTATCTCGATTGCAATCAGTCCTCTATTGTGAGATGAAACACTGCTTTCTGGCAACTCTCTGTTTCCCAAGTGAAACAAGATTGGACAGTCTCAAGTTCAACAATGTTTATAATGGCCAAGGCTCCAAAACATAACATGTCCCAAGTATGTGGCAGTAAATTGGCAAAATGTTTCTGTGTTTAACAGAATGACTGATGTGAGAATTGAAAATTGGTGTAGGATAGTGCTCTTTAGGTAATGACGGTGAGGCACAAGTGAACCTTCAAGCAAGATAGAGTAGATGGTGCTCAGGAATAGAACTTTGGATCAAGTTTCTCTTTCCTGGTACAAGAATACTGAGATTAATAGTGATAATGTACAACTGTCATTCAAGATCACCCAGTTCAGACTAAATATTAAACTGCCTGGCCAGTTTGGCTCCCTTCATTTCTTGATGCACTCCATTTATCCATTAACTGTATATTTGGATTTTAGACAGTTATCCATTTTAATAGTAAGATTAAATGTGAACTTACCAGTTTGAAGTTTGATCTTTATTTTATGAGGAGTTACGATGAGGGATTACGTAAAGAAGCCCCGCCAGGCGCATGCGAGTCATACTTCAAGGCAGTGGCGTGAAAACACAGTAACTACAGTCAAAGTGATATAGTAAGACTCAGAAAACTAGAACTACCAGATGATCTTTGCGATTGTGAGGGCCGGGAGCGGAGGGCACGTAATCTCTAATCGTAACGCCTCATAAAATAAAGATCAAACTTCAAACTGGTAAGTTGTCATTTAATCTTACTATTTTACTTCGGAGTCACGTGAGTGACTACGTGAAGATTTCAAAGCTCTATGATTTCATGCTGTAGATCCATTCCATACGACACACTGCTTCAGCTGACACAGTAGTGAATAAATAATGTATTGAACATTGCTTCGAATTATTCAATAAACATTTTTTAATAATAATAAACAAAAACAGTAATAACCCCTCTATCCCAGGGGGAAATTACAAATGAAATTTAGAAAAGAAATTAAATTGAACACAAACAGCATGCCCAAAACCTTGCACTGTCAGGACAGGTTTGTCATAGAACTTTGAGAAGGTCACCTCCCTAGACCATCCTGCAGCCCCGAGGATTTGATCTAGAGGCACGTCCTGAGCCTTCGCTGCGGATTTTGATGCCGCCCTGGTGGAGTGAGATTTAAACACATGAGTGTCTACTCCAGCACAATCCAAAACCTGTTTTAACCATCTAGAAATAGTTTGTAATGACACCTTTTTATGAGGTTTTTTGTGACTGATGAGCATTGCTGTCTCAGAGCCTCTGAGACTCTTAGTTACCTCGATATATTGACTCAGGTGCTTGACTACACATAGCGTTTGGTCAACGGGGTATGCTTTAAAACTTACGTTGGTTCTGGCCATTCCTGGCCTGCTCTGTTTGATTAAATCATATACATAAAACGTAATGTTATCTACAGAAGAGTACATGCTATCCAGCCGTAGCTTTTGCACTCATTTGAACTCATTGCGCTGATACTAGCGCCATGAGCATAACCACATTAAGTGTTAACTTCTGCAAAGACAGTGACGTAATTGGAGCCCATTGCCGAAGCAGTGTGAGAACTATACTGACATTCCAGATTTCTGCATATCTAGGCTTAGGAGGGTTTTTGTTAAAGATTCCTCTCATGAATTAGGACACTAATGGATGATACCTGATTTCAACAATCTGTTGTTCTGAAAACTGCCCTAAATAGGAGGACAAAGCACACCGCGCACTATTAATGGCACTATAGCTCAAGTGTTCATCAAAATGCAATGTAACAAGGAACTCCAATACATCCGATATGCTTCCAGTGTGATAAGATATATCTGACCGCAAGCAAAACATCTCCCATTTCTTAATACGAGATACATATTGTTTTTTAGTGCTATCTCTCCAAGCTGCAGTTAAAACATCCATGGTCCTACTCGACAGTCCAAGCCCTTGGAACGGTCTGGTCAGAACCTGCAGATTAACAGATTAATACGATCATTTAACGGATGACTTTCTCCTGTTACTGGATGAACCAACAAATTACTGCACGTGGGGATAGTCATGAATGGCTGAGCAATATCTGGCAAGCCATAGCGGCTGACAATCATTTTAAAAACCTCAGGATTTAGCATCCATTCTATGCTGTCATTAAATTTCCGTGACCTGTTGTCTGCCACCACATTATCTTTACCTGGTAGGTAGATAGCTGAGACCCAGATATTTCTGGAAATGCACCAGTCCCAAATGAGGTTAGCCAGATTATCACATGATACTGAACTTATTCCTCCCATGTGATTGATATAAGCAACAGCCGTGGTATTGTAAATCTGGAGCTGAACATGTAAATCATTCATTGCTGAACAATATGCTTTTAACCCATAGAATGCACCCAGCAATTCTAAGTAATTTTTACCATGCCTCTGCAGGATTAATTCCTCTTGCACACTCCATCTACCACTCGCTGTCCGTGGCTCTCCATCCCAAAGCACTGACATCTGTTTGTAAAACCACTGAAGGTTGTTGGGTCAAGATGTTTTTGGTACTTCATGGAATATTGATTATCCACCATTCCAACTGGGCAATGGCTTTGGCTGGCAACTGCATTGGTCTATCAAAATGACCTGCATGTTCTTTAAGTGCTTGTTCTCTAGCTCATTGCAAACTTTGATAGTTCAGAGGTCCAAACTGCACTGCAGGGAAAGCTGCCACCAATTTACCAATAACACTGGCTACTTGCCGGATGGAGGGTTGTTGCTTTTCTACTAGACTGGTACAGACCTCCATGATTTCAACAGCCTTGGTCATAGCCAAAGTCACTGACATATCAACTGAATCAATGACAAACCCCAATTGGTTATTTTTTTGGGATTGCTCTAGCTTGGATTTTGTTGGATGAACGAGAAAACCTAACCTCTCAAACAGGTGTTTGGTTGATGAAACCGACTCCTCAGCTGTTTCCTGAGTGTTACTTATAATTAAAATATCATCTAAATAAGCCATCACAACGTGATTCTGGGCACTAAGTAGCACCAGAACTGGTTTTAACAATCTTGTGAACAACCTAGGAGCTGATTGCCACAGCTGTCCCATCCAACTACATTTCAAGTATCTACAGTACTGATGATGAATAGGTACTGAATAATATGCATCTTTCAGATCTATAGTTGCCATATAACAACCTTTTGATAACAGTTGTTTAGCAGTACTGAAAGTGTCCATTTTAAAACGCCTATACTGGACATAGGAATTTAACTGGGTTAGGTCCAGAATGACTTGACACCCACCATCTTTTTTCTGTCTGGGGAATATATTGGACACAAATTGTTGAGGATGGTATACCGTCTTCTCAATTACCCCCTTTTGGAATAAAACCCTAATTTCATAATTCACCTGCAGAGTTTCTGGTCCAGAAAAAAAACAATACCCGACTAGGCATATTTTGTGCAGGTGGATGTATTCCTGACATAAACTCTATTCCAGACCCTGAGACAGTGTCCAGTATAAACAGATCAGATGTTATGCAGCACCATTCATCATACAATAACCGTATCCTACCCCCAACCGGAGGTTGTTCCCCAGAGGATATCCTGGACTGAATGAGTTACCTGACTGTCCTGGCCATGTTGGGGTTGTAGTTGGAGTATGCAGGTGGATATGGACGGCGTCCAACTGGTAACACTTTGCTTGGGCCTGCCCCAGCATCTGACGCCCGGTAGAAACACTATATACCGAGTGTATACCGTCAAACTTCATTCATGATATTTTCATAATATTAAGAGTGTTTGTATTATTATTAACTTTATATTTCAAAATTATTATATAGTTGAAAATGCACAATTTTATATAATTACAAATTTAAGACATCTATAATATTTTCATACAACTAATAATAGGTGTATTCATACTAATATTAAGAATATATAATAATATGTTTCTATACTTTTTTTTCCTAGTTAAAGATAGAAAAAGAAAAAAATGTGAAAAGTTTGATGGAGATTAAAATATTACTAAATAATCCATTCTTGGAGATACATTCATGATTTATTATATGTATTTCTTCATCCATTCAGATATTCAAGCCTCAGTCAAGTCCCTGCGCCGAACCATTATGACCCTGTAGATATTTAATGTATGGAGACCAAATCCCTTTGAAGAGATCTAACCTGTCCATAAGAACAAGTCTCAATCTTTCCAAGTGAAGTGTCTCCGTCATTTCTGTATTCCACATTTTAATTGTTGGGGATGCAGGGCCTTTCAAAAATTTTAATATTAATTTTTTCCCAATTATTAGAGAATAGTCGATAAAAGTTCTTTGATTCCTTGTAATTATTTGTTCCGTTTCCGGTATTCCAAGTATGATTAACTTTGGATCAGGAATCATAGTAATATTAACAACATTCGCCTTAAATATTTCGCAATTAGTAAATGAATGTGACAAATTTGCTTCTAAGATTTGACATTTATCACATATAGGCGATAATTTTGGAAATATATTATGTAATTTGACGCCCGTCTTTTTGAGAAAGACCTGCAAGGTGGTATCCTGGCCGAAGATATGTAGGTTTTCATGAGGCCAATAGTTTGGCCTCTTCCTCCAGGTCTTTGACCTATTTCAGCAGGTCTTCGCCAAATAAGAAATTTGGTGCTTGAATATTTGAGGACCTACACAGAGCTGCGAAGCATGGGTTCAACGTTGGCTTGACGACAATTTTTCTAATACAGTTGATCTCGAAGTGGGCATTGCACAGCAGGGCCAACATATCCTACTGTGCCCCTGCCATTGGTGCCCCTCGGACCATTTTCCCAAAAGCCGTGATACCTGCCCCCACTAATTTGAGGACTCGCAGAGTTCATGGTGGGCACCTTGAGCGACACACAGTTCACAGGTGTCTGGTATCGCGTGGTCGTCTGTTCCATGATGGAATCCTGGAGCTGGTGAGATGCCATGTAGTTTATATTGGAAGCCAGATTTTCCTCCATAGCTTCACCAGTACCCCCCCCGGAATGGCAAAATTTCTAGCCACATCCGGGGCACCTGGACCACGGTCCCGCGAGTTAAATTCCTGCTACGGATGGCAGACATTTTCACAACTACTCCCGCTGGCTCCTGAGCCAGTCTCACGGAGTTTAAATAACCGCAGAAAGTTTTAAAATCACTTACCTGCCGGTTTACTACTTACTGCTGGTGGAGCTGAGCTCTCCAGCCCGTCAGTGCGCCATGCGCGGACGTAAAGACGCGCATGTGCCTGGCGGAGCTTCTTCAACTAGTCACTCACGTGACTCCGAAGTAAAATAACTTATTGAGTTTACAAAGACAGAATTAGTCCATTTTCAAATTTTTGTTCATTTCTGTCTTTTCGTGTGTGTTTGGGAAATTGAGTTAAAACAGGATTCAATTTTTACTCAAAGATGGTTGGAAAGCATAATCCCGAGAGTGTTTTTGGTGCGGTCTCGACGTCAGGCAATTGGTATTGAGCGGACTGAGGATCGGTGTACTTCCAAGCTAATCTCAAATATAATCCCATTATATGGTGCAGGAAACTGGGCCTGGAACTTCTTGTCATAGTGCGGGTGTCTGTGAAGCACGTTTTTCACATCAAGAGTAACAGGCATGTGGAATGAGCTGCCACAAGAGGTGGTAGAGGCAGGTACAGTTTCAATGTTTAAGGGACATTTGGACAGGGTACATGAATGGGAAAGATTTGGAGAGATATGGGCTCAACGCCGGCAAATGGGATTAGCATAGATAGGCATCTTGGTCAGCATGGATGAGTGGAGCCATATCACGATTTTAAATAACACAAAGCCACATCATCTGTTCTTGTGTCAAGAAATAGTTGAATAAAAACAATGTTGATTTATTTACTGGTTTTCACATGAATTGCACAAAAGTGAATTTTATTCCGTAACTCAATTTGTTGGGTGTGATTTGTGAATTTTGTTGGGGCATATTTCTGTAACCCAAATAGTTGCAATATAGAGATGACCTATATTGTGAACCAATGCATTACAGATGCTTACCATAGGACACCTCCAACATGGTTTCTTTCATTCTGTCAGTATAAAGCATTGACAGATGAAATTGAGTGAAGTTATCTGCCATAGATAAATAATTATCCAATCTTGGGAAACATGGAAACAGAATGCTCCATTTAGTGCAAACATGCAGTTCTAAGGTCCACGTGCAATTAGCAATCACGTCTGTAGCACTGGAGGTTGTTTGTTCAGGTACACAGATGCTACAAGTCCCCAGGACAACATCGGCATCAGCATTTCCAGTTCCGCACATTACAGGGATGCAACTGTGAAAGGTCAATTTGCACAACATGGCAAGCATTTTCAACCTGTCACTTCTGAGGTCTTAGGTTCCCACCTGCTTCAAAAGGACATCAATTATACCGGTGCCCAAGAAGAGCAAGGTGACGTGCCTCAATGACTATCGACCTGTGGCACTAACGCCTGTGGTGATGAAGTGCTTTGAGAGGTTGATCATGGCGCATATCAACTCATACCTCGACAAAAATCTGGACTCACTGCAGTTCGCTTACCGCCACAACAGATCAACGGTGGATGCGATCTCGCTGGCTCTCCACAACTCTCTGGACCACTTGGACAACAAAAACTCATATGTCAGGCTGTTATTCATCGATTACAGCTCGGCATTTAATACTATCATCCCCTCCAAGCTGGTTACCAAACTGGCAGAACTGGGTCTCTGCGCATCCCTTTGCAATTGGATCCTCGACTTCCTCATTCACAGACCACAGTCTGTTCGTAATGGTGGAAATGTGTCAGACTCGATAACGATCAGCACGGGAGCACCTCAAGGCTGCGTGCTCAGCCCCCTGCTGTACTCTCTCTATACTCATGACTGCGTAGCCGGTCACAGTGCGAACTCCATCATCAAGTTCGCTGACGACACCACTGTAGTGGGACGTATCACTGATGGGGATGAGTCGGAGTACAGAAGAGAGATCGAGCAACTGTCCATATGGTGCCAGCACAATAACCTGGCCCTCAACACCAGCAAAACCAACGAACTGATTGTGGATTTTAATGCCAACACTGCTACTATCCTTTGCTCTCTGAAGAACAATATTTTTGGAAGCTAAGCTTGAGGCCTTGATGAGAGAGATCTGTGATATTCTAGGGATTGACTGACAGCCACCTCGAATGAACCTGAACAATTTTGCCCATGAAAGTTATATAATTGTGGGTGTTGGTGAGACTTGCCTGTGATATTTCAGCTGCTGCTTGACCCAGAAATCTATCCCAGGACTCCTGTCCATGGTGCATCTGGCCTGGTGATTGCCTTGAGACCACCAGATACATGAGGTACTCAAGATATAATTCCAAGATCTGCACTGCTCTAGGAGTATTTTAGATTAGATTAGATTCAACTTTATTGTCATTGCACAAGTACAGTACAACGAAATGCTTTAGCCTTGCAGCCATAACATAGAAAAAATTAACAAAACACATACTCAACAAAGTTTAACATCCACCACAGTGAGTCCACCAGGCACCTCCTCACTGTGATGGAAGGCAAAAGTCCCAAAGTCCTTGTCTCTTCCCTCCTTGCTCTCCCTCTGCGCTGAGGCGATCAGGTCTCCGATGTTGTGATCCCGCCAGGTGATGGGAAGCAAGTCCCGCGGCTGAATCCGAGCTCCGCAAACGGGCCGGTTGAAACTCCACGGCCCGGGGCAACCGAAGCTGCCGCCCTCCAGTCCAGCGATGAAGCTGTTATTGCGGGAGCCCTGCAAAAACAGGTCACCAACCTGTGACCTGCGAGCTCCCGACGATATCGTCCACTGGGCCCGCGGCCGAGCCTCCGAGGCTCCAAAGTCGGATCGCCACCGCCGGAATGCCGCCTCATCCCCCCCCCCCCCCACACACACACACACACACACACACACACATATACAAGCCAACAAACCAAAATAAACTGAAACGGGACAAGAAGAAAACAAAAAAGAAAAGACAAAACAGACTGCAGGCGAGCCGCAGCTGCAAGTTGCTGTCTCCTCACAGTTTCATAATTCACTAATGCTTGCACCTCTTGCACAACTTTGATGTCAGGTGAGCAAATATTTTCCTGAGATCCTCCAGCATCAGGAGAAGGAGAAGGAGAAAGAGGTAGATGAGGTACAAACCAATGCTTTGCCTTAGCCATAAGAAGCACCCATCCCAAATGTTCCATTAGGACAATCTGATGTCCTGGATAATCTGTCCAGGGCTCCACTATGAGCTCTGCCCTCAGCCAGGAAGTTAATAAGCAGAGAAATTATGGGCCACACCATGAACACTTGATTTGTGGTTACCAATGGGTGACAGGGAGAGATTACAGTATCTTTCACATTTTGCACATCAGCTGCAACCGCCATCATCTACAAACACAGTTTTCCAAAGTGAAACTTGAAGAAAGTTGCATAAAGCTGAATGACATTTCCATTGAGAGGAAGAATAGAGTTATTTCACTACCTGTCCTGCATGAACCAAGTGAATGATCTTTAAATCCATGTTCTTACTTTAGTGCTTCAAACAGCTTCAAAAAGATGAACTGTCAATGGTTTATTCTCAACAATGACACTCTTGGCTAAAGTGAGACCTCATTTTGTCCAATTAAGATAATTTACAAAGGACCTTACAGAGTAGTGTCATAATTAAAATCTGACATATGACAAATGAGCAAAATCAGAACAAATTTCAACATTGAAGCACGAACGATTGAAATTATGGAGCAGCTGCATCTAAACAAATCAACAACCCTGGGGCTATGCTATTTCAGAAGTTATTGATGTGAAGTAGTGTGCCAGGATTTATCTCTTAACAGAGGGATTATTAAGGTACTGGACCTTGTAATAACCAGTCAGCTCAGAAATCAATATAACTAGATAGAGTGCAGTGCAGTAAAGGGCCTGTCCCACAAGCGATTTTTCAGCGGACTGCTGACGAGTGTCACGTTCGCGGCACTCGCCTGAAAAACCGGGAACTGGAACGCTGACTGTCAGAATGGAACACACACACAAACACATCGACAAAGGCGGGGTCCAGGGAAAGCGGGGGGAGCGCTGTCTGAAATTCACACGGTGCAAAGCCAAGGTGATACAGACACACACCGCGATGAACAGGAAGGTTAAAACGGCTAGCACAGTGTACGGTAAGTCATTTAAAAAGGGTGGGGGAGAAGGGGGAAGTGGAGAAGGGGGAAGAAGGGGGAGACACTTTTAAGAAGCCAGACAACTTTTAATAAGCCAGAGATACACAGCATTTAACATTTAACATTACCGATCAGTTATCCTTGGTTCTGAAAACGCATGCTTACATTTTTTTTCCCCAATGAGCCAATGAAAATGAATGGTCAGCAAAGGAGATTAACTAAAACTACCTACGACTGCCTCGACTACCTACAACTACATGGCAACCCCACTACAACTGCACCTACAATTACAGGATTATCAATTTTCTCCATGGTGACACATGTTGAAAAATTTGCGGCGACCATACTGAGGCCGCAACTAGTTCCCAGAATGCGGGAACTCCTCGCGACCATGAAGGAGACTCACCAGAGACCACCAGCGAAGCATGTGGTGACCATGTGGCGATCATGAGGCGAGCGCAGAGTCTCCTGCACTCACCTAAAAAGTCGCCTAAGTGGGACAGGCCCTGAACACTGGGCTAAATAGAGCGGGTAACCAAATCATCAACCATTTGCAGCTCAAGGAATGACGATAATGAGGTGTTCAAGATATCAGATATATTAATATATCTTTGCAGTGTAAATACATGGCGGTGTTGGTAATTTGGAAATTCTTTCATTATTACCAGGTAAGTGTTTGTAGAGAAGAAAAAGGAGTGCAATGCACTAAAACATTCCACTTCCTAGCTACAATATTCTCAATGTCTAATGAGAACACATGCAAAATGGAAAGTGATTTAGAATGAGATCTTTCCAAACAACTGTGGCAGATCTCTGCAGTATTTGCTCACCATGGCATCAGCGAGTCTGACCCAGTGCCACCTCCAGGACAGCAAGCCCTTAAGACCTAATCAAGACTACATTTTTAAGAACCTTTAAATTTGAAGGTTATAAGATGTGTTGAAAACATGGAGACTCTTATGAACTGCCTCAGTATAGTCTACTTTTCTTACACTCTTACACTTAAGTGTGACTGTGCCCATGTATAGTAAGATTTTTATTGCATGCAAAAAAATGAATTTCACTATACATAGGGATATGTGACAATAAAATTCTACAAAACCATTGAATGAACCATTAATGGAACTGCAAGGCTCAAGATTTGTGCACAATGTAATATGGGGAGCACAATATCCCACTCATCCAAATATGTGGATTCTCTGTAAAAGTTAGGTCTGCTCATCTAGTCTTCTTACTGCTTTCATATTTTGACGTGCATAAAACTACTGAGTAAAAAAGCTTTCCAAAAAAGCCTCACTGATCGGTCAGGGCTACAAGGAAGGAATGAAGGCCCATGTGTCTTACCTCTGCCTCTGTTAAAAAAAAGACAGGGGAAATTTGATAAGCTCAGACAATTTGAGTAGACAGCAATGGTATGGCCCCTGATTCTGATCCCTTTTCACAGATTTTCCAGATGGTCCCCATTGCCCAACAGATGCCCAACAACTTGCATCTTCTCGCTGGGGGATTGAGAAAATGGCTTAGGCATTGGCACTGTTTGAAACAAGTAGCTTTGTCCACAGTGAGTCTAGTTGGAAGCGTATCCAACAAAGAAATGAAGACTGGAGGTTACGTCATTAAAATTATTGCAGCGTACAATATTCCAACTTTCAATCCTACCCAAACACTACACCTGCAATTCTCATTGAACTGCCAATGTTAGAATGATTTAAGATATTTTTTTCCAGAACTTTCTAAACAATAATGACAAAGGAAAGCTTTCATATACATTCGATACTAACTTGACAACCAGAGTAACCCTCTATTGATACATTCCATTAGGGTTACAAGGCCCTGTTATTCCACACCACACCCTCTTTGCTGTTCCCATTACCATCAACTCCCCCCCCCTCCCCCCCCCCCCCCCCTGAGATACAAGAGATGCACCCTGTATCTCTTTTGTCCTGGATTGTACAGCTGCTGCTCTTACTTAGACATTTGACCAACAGAGAAAGCCTCCTCTCGGGCATTACTCCAGGGTAACAGCAGTCCACTGGAGCTCTGGTTGGAGTAGCCTTGGAGATATTGCGGCAAGAACCTGCTCCATCGAACATCTCCTCATGATGATGCTAACGCCGCCTCACTTTGTGAGTCACACAACCTTCCAGACTGAAAATGATGTCACCCTGACTCCACATAAAGTCCGGTCCAAAGATTTTGATGGTTTTCCTTCATGTGCTTTGAAATCCCTTTAAATGTGCAAGGCAGACCAGACACACAGCGTATTTTGACATGCATTGTCTACTGTAGTCCTAATGCAATCTTCTGATGGGGGATCTCTTTCTCCTGGGAGTTGGCTCATTAACTTCCTTGTCCCTTAGTTTAGCTGCAGAACATTTGTGCCAATTTGCTTCTCCAGGTGAAATGATGCGACCAATAAAGATTGGTGTCAGCATCTAATTTGATGCTTAATACTGTCAATTAAAATGACAAGATCTTTTTACACTCTCCAAACAGAAGAATCCAAGTTGAATACATGACCCTTAGGCAGAGTGGCCGACTCACCTGAAAATATATGCAGACAAAGCATTCATTGCTATAAGAAAGCTAAAATGACAGAGCCAGCTGATTCTGCATATTTAGAGGTACATGTTTGCGTGTGAGTGTGCACGCATGCAAGCATAGTCACATGCATGTACATTGATATATATATATTTATATGTATATATATATATCATATATAATATATATATGTATATACACATATAAGACACACATATATACACCAATTCCAATATTGCTGGCCAGTGAGGGGGGGGGGGGCTATCTGGAGTGCTAGCATGGGTGTTGTGGGCTGTAGGGGCTGGTTTCCAGAAGGCAGGTATGGACATCTCAGACACTCACACTCTCTCTCACACACACACACACACGTAAACTTTCTTGAATCTACTCACACGGCTGAGCGCGGCCTATCCGCTTTGGGGCTTACTCAGTCAGCAGCACTTCCGGAATCAGCGTGACCTCTGCACTTACCGGAAATGATGCAATCAGCCCGACCTCTGGACTCACCTGAATTACCCAATCAGTGCGACCTGTCCACTAAGCGGAAGTCACAAAATGAGCGGGACTTTTGAACAAAACACAGTCGGACCTAATAAAGCATTTATTCCTTCCAAACACAGTCGGACCTAAAGCATTGCAGTTTCTAGCACAGGCAGGGCAGCAGGCCAAACAACTCATGGCATTGTCATTACGGGCTAACAAATAATTTATTGCAAGTACATTGCAGACTCACAGTTCAGTTGATTCAAAGCTTAGAATGAGAGTCGTGGCCTCTCCCTTGCAGAGTGACTGAGTCATGTCCAGGCATCTGGGGTTTTATAGTCCTGCCCCCCCCCCCCCAGAAGAAGGGGCATTACTTTTATTGTGGTGATTGACAGGTGAGAGGATCTCAAGGTTTTTTAAACACTCATAACCTTTTTGTTTTTCATCGATCAGCGGAAGATGACTGTGAGTAAGATAGCCAAAAATCATAGCGATATATGGTAGCGTTTTTTCTAAAATCAATATACAGCGCAGACAGGAAGTGGTCAAGATGATACTTTTAATTATATAGATATTACTAATCTTGTTTGTTTGTGACTGTGTGTGCGTGTGTCTGTAATTCATGCCCTGAATTATACCAAAACCGTACACAATAGCTCTACAATTTTGGACCACCTTACTCACCATTGTCATGTGGTGTGGTGTATCAATTTTCATTCAGATTGATGGCATATTTTATAAGTTATTCACATTTAAAACTTTACAAAATCCCAGTTTGAGAAAAAATTATTCCATCTGCACTGGCAGTTAGCAGCTATGATGTCACAATGGGTTCACATTTACATAAACTGCCCCTCACCAGTGTTCCACTAGCAGTTAGCACATATGACGTCACAATGGGATCTAATTTACATAAACTGCCCGTCAACAGTGTTCCACCCAGTGCAATGAGAGATTTGCACCTCCCAGCTGTGGAGGTGCATCAATCTCTGAGGTTGACTCAGCTGCCACTTCCTGCAACTACCACACGTCAGCTTTGGGAGGACTCCTGGTGTACCTGGTCTGAAGGATGGGCCTGCTGTCCTGCAGCTCATCCAAAAGAATGGTATAGTGGTTACCAGAGAAATAGGACCTCTCTCTCCCTCTCCTTTCCTCCTGCACATTCTCTATCAGCCATTTCAGGTACCACAGCAATCACTATATTTCCAACAATTCCTTGACATAATGGAGTGGAGTCTTTAAGGGCCAGAGCCCCGGCACTGAAAACACTGGAATGGTTTGTCAAGATCATCGAATTCAAGAACTTATTGTTGGAATCTGTATAGGTTGTGTTTGATGATAGCATTGGATGCCACAGATGCATGTGGAAGTTAACATGAGAGGCACAATTACCTTACACATCCATGCTGTACTGCCATGAATGGGCATTGGATAGCCAGACACTATAGAACAGGTGCTACTAGATAGGATTGATCCAATTTTTTAGCAAGGATGTGCCATAAATGGAACCCTTCATTTATACACAAATAATGTAGAGCAACAAACATGGCACTTGTTGCTCTACATTATTTTTTTCAAGTATAGCTTTATGTCTTTCCCTTATTTTTCTGCCAAAACTAAACACTGAAACTTATATAATTGATACCATCTGTTATTTCTTTTGCACTATCTTGATCATGCACAGTCTTTGTTTTCAAAAACACAATACAATTATTTCCCTGAAAACATTCTGAAATACTTTCCATTCTTCCAAAGAATCTTTACACAGAAATTGAGAATTTAATTGAGATTGACATTTGATGGAGAGTGAAATTTAAATAACACAAAAAAAAGCATCACCTTTTAAAACCATGGATTTTTTTAATTTGGTATTATTTTCCAACTAAGAGAATGGGATTCAACACTATAAATTAAGCTTTCATGGCCATATAAATTACTTAGCTGTAACTATATTGGTATTTTGTACAAAATGCAATTACTCCAGACTGAGCAAAGGTCATTATTTCTGTTCTTTGCCATAGCAAGTATAGTCTGTACCATTTTTAAGTTCGTGTCAAATCACTTATTCAATATCTAGTGTATTTGGAAAGAGTGCCACAGAACAGTCTGAGAATCATTGACACCATATAATTACCACTCATAACTGCACACTTACAGATGGATAATGTGGCTTGAACACAGATGCCACTCTGCTGTGCTAGTGCCTGAAAACATTACTATCCAGTGACAATAAACAGACCTTGAAACCTTGATTTCTTTCCTGCAATTTGTGCAAAAGAATTTGCTTCATGTTTCCAATATTACAACAGGGACCTTACAAATAATTTATTTGTTGCTTCAACCGTTGATGTCTCCTTAATGTAGAAATATTTCCCTAATTCCTTTGTCTTTCCATCTCACCATCTGGATCCTGACCTCAGCTCCTCAGACAATCCTCTCTCTAGAGCTGGAAACCCCTGAATATCGTCTTGACATACTTGCAACAAGAGTGAGGAGCCTTTAGACCTGAGGAGTACAAACCCTTAGATACTTCATGCAAAATCATTCACCTTACACATGAGTCCATGCAAAACCACATCAAGGGTTCAAGGGTGGTGCTCCTCAGGTCTGAATGTTCATCTTGCCTGAAATCACTTTTCTTGCAGAAAGCAGTAAATCTTTAGAATCCTCCAATCCAGTGGGTTATTGAGGGTATTTTAAGTGGAAGTTTGAAATATTGGGGAATTGAGGGTTCTGAGGAAATAGCACAGAAAAGTAGGTGAGGCCTTGAGCAGATCACCAACGATCATATTAATTGATGCACAGGATTGAAGGGCCAAGTGGTCTATTCTTGCTCGTACATTCTTATGTTAATCTGGTTGCCACCAGCAAGATGGAAAGGTGTGCTCGTCCAAAAAAAAGCATCTTGTACAATTGTTCCATTCTTTCCTATCCCTGTTCTAAGATATGGTTTGATTGTAATCATGTATAGATGATTTACCTGGATAAGGACATAAGGAGTAGGATTAGGCCATTGAGCCCATCTATCCCATTCTCCTGCCTTCTCCCTGTAACCTCTGACACCTGTACTAATCAAGAATAGAACAAGGATAGAATGCAAAACAAATTTGTACACGATTTTTCACATCTATTGACAATAATAAATCAATACCAACACCAGTCCTTGCTTTCATGTTGCTGTTCTATTTATTGCATTCTTATCAATGGTGTAGGATATGGGATTGGGGTGGAGTGTCATAGGCAGGAGAAACAACATCCCCAGTATTTTTAGTTGTAGTAAGTTTAGTTAAGTTTAATATAGTTCAGTTTAGTTTAGTTTGGTTTTGTTTAATTTAGTTTAGTTTTGTTTTGTTTATTATCACCTTTACTGAGGTAGAGTGAAAAACTTTTTTGTAGCGTGCTATCCAGTCAGTAGAATGACTGTGCATGATTACAATGAAGCCGTCCTCAGTGTACAGAAACAGGAAAAAGGGAATAACATTTAGTGCAAGAAAAAGTCCAGTAAAGTACAGATAGCCCAAGGTCTCCAATGAGTTAAATGGTGGATCAGAACCACTCTCCGGTTGGTGAAGGATGGTTCAGTTGAGTGATAATAGTTGGGAAGAAACTGTACCTGAATCTGGAGGCCTGCCTTTTTCACACCTCCTGCCTAAAGGGAGGGGGGGGGGGGGGGCGGATAATGGGCCTGTCCCACTATATGAGTTTACCCAAGAGCTCTCCCGAGTTTAAAAAAAACTAACTCGTGGTAAGTAAGTAGAATGTACGTAGCGGGTAAGTCAGAGCTCAGGACGTCTCTTAGCGGTTCATAATGCTAATGGCAGGTACTCGGGAAATGCGGTAAGATCGTGAAGGTTTTTCAACATGTTGAAAAATGTCCACGAGAGCCCTGAGTACCTACAAACGGCTATTAACGTAATTCTCCGAGTTCGAATCAGGGGAAACTCGGGAGAACTCTGGAATTACCTCGTACAGTGGGACAGGCCCTTAAGAGGGAGTATCCGGGGTAAGACTAATCCTTGATTAGGCAGTGTGAAGTGTAGATGGAGTCAATGGAAGGAAGTTTGCTTTGCGTGATGGCTTGGGTGGTGTCCATCAATCACTGCATTTTCTTGGGGTCTTGGATGGAGCTGTTCCCAACCATGTGGTGTTGCATGCCAATAAAATACTTTCCACAACACATCTGTAGAAGTTGGTGAGAGTTGTTATTGACGTTTAAGGAGTAAAGAATGGGATTGAAAAAGCACCTTGCAAAGCAGCAGTGTTGCAGATTATAGTAGAGGAAGATCCTTATGAAAGTTCCTACATTATGCTTTGTTGATTTAAACCATATGTTTACCATTGAGCCAGAGTGAAACGCATCAGTGTGTTACACTTAAAGTGCGTCAGCTATTGTCTTTGTTTCTGTTGGCTACAAGATGCCAACCTTCATCTATAGAGATCAGCTGTTGGTTCAGCGGAGAACCTAATCCTCTGTTGACATTACGTTCTGTCCACAATTCATGTAGTGTGGGAAAGCAAAATTGTCTTCATCCATTATGTCACATCTATTAAATCTTGTACCAGTATAATACTTATTACACAACACGTTTTTCTTTGTGCCTTTTTTCTTTGTGAGTGGAACTATTACTCATGATAATTATCCTGCACCCCCTCTATTTATGTTCAACTCCAACTCTTAAGGTTTGACGCAGTTGAGATAAAGAGCTCTGACAATTAGATGCTGAGACATATCAGCAATTGGGCAAAGACAATCAGCATGAGGCTGCTACAACATAACATTTTATGGTAAAGCTTTCAATGTATTTAAATTTCTAATGAAATGAAATTTCTTGCATTTCATTGCCAAAGTCAACCAACTGTGTCGTGCTGAGCTGAAGCCAGCTTTTGTTTGTTCAAGTTTGTTTAATTTGGAAGAGTAATCATTTGGGGCACTTTATTTGGACTGCTATTTTAAAGAGATTATTTAAATATGTTGTCTGTCCTCATTATTCTCCTTCTTACTTCATACAGGCATGGTTCCATGAGCTTTCAGCATTCTTTGGTACTACACTGAAGAGAAAAAACTCACATAACTTTGTAAGAAATAGATGCAGGAACAGCCTATTCAACCCTTTGTACCTGCTCTGCCATTTAGTCAGATGAGGTGTGATGTCTTATCCGGTGTCACAGTCCTGCACTAGCCCACATCCCTAGATGTCCTCAATATCTTAATGAGTAACAATTTCCTTTTGGGTTTACGAGAATTGTCTGTGTATGCAGCAAGTGTCTTCACCTCAATGTCAGCAAGACATTAGAAGATTGAGGGGAGATCTTATAGAAACTTACAAAATTCTTAAGGGGTTGGACAAGCTAGATGCAGGAAGATTTTTCCCGATGTTGGGGAGATCCAGAACAAGGGGTCACAGTCTAAGGATAAGTGGGAGGTCTTTTAGGACCGAGATGAGGAAAACATTTTTCACACAGAGAGTGGTGAGTCTCTGGAATTCTCTGCCACAGAAGGTAGTTGAGGCCAGTTCATTGGCTATATTTAAGAGGGAGTTAGATGTGGCCCTTGTAGCTAAAGGGACCCGGGGGTATGGAGAGAAGGCAGGTACAGGATACTGAGTTGGATGATCAGCCATGATCATATTGAATAGCAGTGCAGGCTCGAAGGGCCGAATGGCCGACTCCTACACCTATTTTCTATGTTTCTATGTTTCTAAAACAAAGGAGATAGTGATTGACTTCAGGAAGTGAAGCGGTACACATACGTCAGTATACATTGACAGCATCAAAGTAGAGATGGTTGAAAACTTCAAATTCCCAGGAGTAACTATCACCGACAACTTCTCTTAAACTACCCATATTGAAGCAACAACCATGAAAGCACACCAATGCCTCTACTTCCTTAGAAGGCCTAGGAAGTTTAACATGTCCCCTACAACTCTCACCAACCTCTACAGATGCACCATAGAAAGCATATTATCAGGATGCGAAACAGCTTGGTTTGGGAACAGCTCCATCCAAGACCGCATGAAATTGCAGCGAATTGTGGGCGCAGCCCAGACCATCACACAAACCAACCTCCCTTCCATTGCTTCCATTTATACCTCACGCTACCTCAGCAAGCCCAACAGCATAATCAAGGATGGGTCACACCCTGGCCTCTCCCATCACACACTTTTCCCCTCTCCCATCAGGCAAAAGTTTTGGAAGTGTGAAAACACACCTCCAGATTCCTGGTGAATTTGTTCCTTCCATCGCGTACCACCCTGTCTCTGGATAGTTTCCCTTGCAACCGCAGGAAATGCTACACTTGTCGCTTTAGCTCCCCCCTTGACTCCTTTCAAGGACCCAAGCAGTCATTCCATGTGCGGCAGAGGTTCACCCGTACCTCCTCCAACCTCATCTATTGCATCCGCTGATCTAGATGTCAGCTGCTCTATATCAATGAGACCAAGCGTAGGTTTGGCGATCGCTTCGCCCAACACCTCCGCTCGGTTCACAATAACCTACCTGATCTCCCGGTGGCTCAGCACTTCAACCCTCTCCCATTCCAAATCTGACCTTTCTATCCTGGGCCTCCTCCATGGCCAGAGTTAGGACCACCGTAAATTGGAGGAGCAACACCTCATATTTTGCTTGGGCAGTTTGTACCCCAGCGGTATGAACATTGATTTCTCTAATTTCAGGTAGTCCCTGCTTTCTCCTCCCCTTCTCAGCTCCCCCTCAGCCCACTGGCTCCACCTCTTTCTTTCTTCTTCCAGCCCCCCCCCCCCCCACCCTCACATCAGTCTGAAGAAGGGTTGCGACCCGAAACGTTGCCTATTTCCTTCGCTCCATAGATGCTGCCTCACCCGCTTGAGTTTCTCCAGCATTTTTGTCTACCTCCAGATTCAGCAACAGTTTCTTCCCAGCTGTTATCAGGCAACAGAATAATCATATCACAACAAGAGAGCAGTCCTCAACAACTGTCTACCTCAGTGGTGACCCTCAGACTATCCTTTATCAGATTCTACTGGCTTTATCTTGCACTAAATGTTATACATCACGTACACTGTAAATGGCTTGATGTATCATGTGTTGTCTTTCCGCTGACTGGATAGCACACAATAAAAAGCTTTTCACTGTTCCTCGGTACATGTGACAATAAACCAAACAAAACTGATAGAATCTTTATTGGGAGGTATTCCAAAGGATCATCATCCTGTGGATGAAAGAGTTTCTCCTTAAATGCCCCAACCGGGGCACCCCTGACTACTCCATTAGAATTCTTCATATTTCAATGAGATCACTTCTCATACTTCTGACCTCAAGATGTGTGGTCTTATCTCATCCAAGGGTTTTTCTGGCATTTCCTCTGTCTCAAGTATATTCTTCCTTAATTGAGCAGGTAAGCCCAGAACAGAATGGTGCAGGTATGGCCTAATTAGGCCACAAGGTTAATCCCTGGATGGCGGGACTGTCATATGCTGAGAGAATGGGGCAGCTGGGCTTGTACACTCTGGAGTTTAGAAGGATGAGAGGGTATCTCATTGAAATATATAAGATTGTTCAGGGGTTGGACACGCTAGAGGCAGGAAACATGTTCCCGATGTTGGGGGGGGTCCAGAACCAGGGACCACAGTTTAGGAATAAGGAGTAAGCCATTTAGAACGGAGACGAGGAAACACTTTTTCTCACAGAGAGTGGTGAGTCTGTGGAATTCCCTGCCTCAGAGAGCGGTGGAGGCAGGGTCTCTGGATGCTTTCAAGAGAGAGCTACATAGGACCCTTAAAAATAGCAGAGTCAGGGGATATGGGGAAAAGGCAGGAACGGTGTACTGATTGGGGATGATCAGCCATGATCACATTGAATGGCGTTGCAGGCTCAAAGGGCCGAATGGCCTACTCCTGCACCTATTGTCTATTGTCTATTATTGACCATTAGGGTCCAATTATAATTGCAATAAGATGTCTACTCTTACCCTCTTATAATAAGGGTCAATGTTTTGTTTACCCCTTAATACTTGCCATACCTAGAGGTTAACGTGCTCGGCATTGCAGGTCCCTTTGATCATCAGTGGAAAATCAGATCAACAGGAAATCTAAAATTAATAGAGAAAATGCTGAAACATTCAGAATGCAAGGCACAGTTAAAAGGTCTTAAGGTTTTAAGGAATAGGAGTAGAATTAGGTCATTCGGCCCATCAAGACTACTCCATCATTCAATCATGGCTGATCACTCTCTCCTTCCTAACCCCATTCTCCTGTTTTCTCCCCATAACCTCCGACACCTGTACTAATCAAGAATCTATCTATCTCTGCCTTAAAAATATCTACTAACTTGGCCTCTACAGCCTTCTGTGGCAAGAAATCCACAGTTCACCCTCTGACTAAAGACATTTCTCCTCATCTCCTTCCTAAAAGAACGTTCTTTAATTCTGATGCTATGACCTCTAGTTCCAGACTCTCCCACAAGTGGAAATGTCCTCTCTACATCAACTCTATCCAAGTCTTTCACTATTCTGTATGTTTCAATGAGGTCCCCCCTCATTCTTCTAAACTCCAGCGAGTACAGGCCCAGTGCCGACAAACGGCCATCGTAAGTTAACCTGCTCATTTCTGGAATAATTCTTGTAAACCTCCTCTGGACCCTCTCCAGAGCCAGCACATCCTTCCTCAGAAAATGGTGCCCAAAATTGCTCACAATATTCCAAATGCAGCCTGACCAACGCCTTATAGAGCCTCAACATTGCATCCCTGTTTTTGTATACAAGCCATCTTGAAATAAATGCTAGCATTGAGTTTGCTTTCTTGTAGTTACCGATTCGACTTGCAGATTAACCTTTTGGGAATCCTGCACCAGCACTCCCATGTCCCTTTGCATCTCCGATTTTTGGATTCTCACCCCATTTAGAAAATAGTCTATTCCTTTATTCTCACTACCAAAATGCATGACTTCACACTTTACTACCCTATATTCCATCTGCAACTTCTCTGCCCACTCTCCTAACCTGTCCAAGTCCTTCTGCAGAGTCCTTGCTTTCTAACATTACCCGCCCCTCCACCTATTTTCATATCATCCGCAAACTTTGCCACAAAGCTTTCAATCCCATCCAAATCATTAATATACAACGTGAAGAATAGCGGCCCCAGCACCAACCCTTGCCAGTAAACTAATCACTGGCAGCCAACCAGAAGAAGTTGCCACTCTTTGTCTTTTGCCATCCAGCCAACCTGCCATCCATGCTAGTATCTGCCCTGGGCGACACCATGGGCTCTCACTTTCCTAAGCAGCCTATCAAGGGCTTTCTGAAAATCTAAGAAAACATCTACTGACTCTCTTTTGTCTGTCCTGCTAATTACTTCTTCAACCTATATCATTCACACTGTTACTTTCTCCTGCTGGTCATCACCAGCATTTTCTGTTTCATTTTATTTGCTGTGGACATTAACACCATTAAATTTCAAAAAATGCTCAACCTTTCTATTTCTTCTGCAAAGTTATATTTCTTCTGCTAACATCTTTCTATAACATATTACATCTGCCTCCTCTTTTTTTTTCATAAATGATCCCTTGGGATCAGGGGTGACCTACTTCCCACTCCAGTTTAGTGAAGACTCAGATGGCTAATGTGGGAACCATTGACTCTTAAGGGCCTGTCCCACCAGCATGCGACCGCATGCGGCAAGCGCGACCTAACGTGGTCGCTTGAGCCGTACGGCCTTGCGGGGCTGGTCCCACTTCAATCGGTGGAGCCGTATGGAGTTGTACGGGGCTGGACCCGACATTACGCGGGGCTCCGAAAAACTGACACTGTTCAAGAATTGCGTGCGGCAACGGCCTGTCGGCCCGCAGCCGCATTGAGGCCGTACGCAGCGCCTCGACGGGCGTACGCAGCATCTTGACGCCATATGCAGCATCTGGTCGCCATACGCAGCATCTTGATGGCGTACGTCTAACAGTGGCGTTGCGCGATGACATCACCGCCCGGCATGCCGTTGCGTGATGACGACACCGCCCGACGCCATGTAACGTCTAAATTCAGTCGGCCCTTCTCCTGCCCAGCTGATTGGTGAGTATGTCAGGACCAGCTCCATACGGCCGTACGCCTCAAGCCACCACGTTTGGTCGCGCTCGTCGTATGCTAGTGGGACAGGCCCTTAACATAGAAACATAGAAAATAGGTGCAGGAGTTTGGCCCTTCGAGCCTGCACCACCATTCAATATGATCATGGCTGATCATCTAGAATCAGTACCCCGTTCCTGCTTTCTCCCCATATCCCTTGATTCCTTTCTTGTGCAGATGAGCAAATTGATCCCACTTGCACTATTTCTGTTATATCTGTCCTAACAATAATTCTTAGGCCCCATTCAGTCATGGCTGGCCAAGGGTTTCTCCAGGGTGCTATTCCTTATATGGAGGACGCCTGTGCGTGACTTTGTTTAACGTGGGGAGACTAGTGCACAGACAGCCACCACATGGTCCTTGACAGATCTGGGTCAGGATCCAATGGCATGGAGTCCAAGACGACCGGAGACCCTTTTCTGCTGCAGCCTTCATCCGCCTTCCCAGCCGTTGTGACGCTCCACTAAGGTCAGCCATCGTCCTCCGCATGTTCCACTGTTGAGGTCTTGGTTGGATTGCTCGTTGTCAGAGACCTCCCCCTCAACCTTACCGCCATGGGTAGCCCTACCAGGAGCATAGCTCCAGAGGGCATCGCTCTCAGGATCTCAGGTCCACACAAGCTTCTCCACCACGACAAGGTGACAATCCACAGTAATATAGAACACAGAACAGTACAGCACAACACAGGAACAGGCCCAAAATATCTGTGCCAAATATGATGCCAAGTTAAACCAATCAACTCTGCCTGCATATGAGTCACATCCCTTCATTCTCTGCACATACATGTGCCTATCTAAAAACCTCTTAACTAAACCACCCTCTGTGCAAAAAACATACATCACACATATCCTTTAAACATTGCCCCTTTCACCTTAAAGCTATGCTCTTTAATCCTTGACATGTATATCCTGGGAAAATGACTGTGACAGTCTACCGATCTATGCCTCTTCTAATTTTGTAAATTATTAGGTCTGCCTTCAACCTCCAATGCTCCAGAGAAAACAATCCAATGTTGTCTAAACACTCATTTTGCTAAAACGCTCTAATCCAGGCAGCATTCTGGTTAACCTCACTGCACCCTTCAACATCCAACAATATATATCTAGTTATAGCTAATGCCCTATGATCCAGGCAGCATTCTGGTAAACCACTTCTGCACCCTCTCCAAAGCCTCCACATCCTTCTTGAAATGGGGTGATCGGCTAATACTTTGCTAACTCTCATGAGCCAAGGCTTCCAGCCTACAATAATGACGGAGCCCTTAATCGCATTGCAGTGATTTCCTGCACACCTGTCCTCTCCCCCTCTCCAACTGGATGGAGCGAGGATAGAGTTCTTACTTGTCACCCCATCAGCCCTCATATTCAAATGATCTTCATGTGCAATTTCTCCCTCCTTCAATAGGATTCCACACCTGATGCATCCTCCCCTCCACTTTCTGAATGGAGCATTTCCTTGGACCGCCTGGTAATTTCTTCTATTTCCACCAATCACTTCCTTTGTCATGGACATTTCCCATGCAACAGTGGAAGGTGTAATATCTGTCAGCTCTGTGACGCAGCGGTAAGAGTTGCTGCCTTACAGCGCCAGAAGCCCGAGTTTGATCCTGACAATGGGTGCTGTCTGTACGGAGATTGTACTTTCTCCCCATGACTATCCAATTGTCTGTATGCTCTAGTTTCCTTCCGCACTCCAAAGACGTAAAGGATTGTAAGTTCATTGATTTCAGTATTACTGTAAAATATCCCAAGTTGTGTAGGATAGTGTTAGAGTGCGGTTATCGCTGGTCGGCACGGACACATTGGGTCGAAGGGCCTGTTTCCATGCTGCATTTCTAAACTAAACTGTGGGTTTTCCCCGGGTGCTCTGGTTTCTTCCCACACTCCAAAGACGTACAGGTTTGTAGGTTAGTTGGCTTCGGAAGGATAATAATGTGTCGGATAGTAGTAGTGTACAGAGATCACTGGTGGGTAGAAGGGCTATGCTAGTGCATTGAAGGGTGGAGTGAATCCATCACCTATGCTTGTATTTATGGGTGGTTCAACGTTTCATTGATTGATTGATAGATCGATTGATCAATTGATCGATTAATCCATCGATCCATTGATTGATCTCAATAAAAGATGTCTATTGACTAGATTAGTGGGATTCAAAAGTTGATATGTGAAAACAATGGACCATAGACAATAGGTGCAGGCATAGACCATTCAGCCCTTCAAGCCAGCACCGCCATTCAATGTGATCATGGCTGATCATCCACAATCAGTACCCTGCTCCTGCCTTCTCCCCATATCCCCTGACTCTGCTATCTTCAACAGCCCTATCTAGCTCTCTCTTGAAATGTTTCCAGAGAACCGGCCTCCACCGCCCTCTGAGGCAGAGAATACCACAGACTCACAACTCACTGTGTGAAAAAGTGTTTCCTCATCTCCGTTCTAAATGGCTCTCCCCTTACTCTTAAACTGTGGCCCCTAGTTCTGGACTCCCCCAACATCAGAAACATGTTTCCTGCCTCTAGCGTGTCCAAACCCTAAATAATCTTATATGATTCAATAAGATTCCCTCTCATCCTTCTAAATTCATGAGTATACAAGCCCAGCCGCTCCATTCTCTCAGCATATGACAGTCCTGCCATCCCTGGGAATTAACTGGCATGTCAGCCCACTGACTCCATGCCAACCAACCAACCACTCTCACGTCCACTCCTACACACAAGAGGCAATTTACAGAGGCCAATTAACCTACAATCCCACATGTTTTTGGATATGGGTGGAAATCAAGAATACCTGGTGGAAAACTATGCTGTCACAGGGAAAACATGCAGACTCCATACATACAGACAACAGCCAAGATCAGGATTGAACCCAGGTCTGTTGGTGCCGTTGAGGTGAGATAGATGCTTTGCAGATCCATTCATTAATATCATAGCTCACATGTTCGTGGAACAAGCGTAAGGTGGGGATAAATGTATCTGTGTAGTCATATTTGAAGAGAATGCTCCATATCTCTCTCGGTTGATGAAGTCAAAATGATGGAGTCAGTTGAGGAAGGTCATGGATAATGGCTAGTGTTGCTCTCTGAATTTATCTTGGAAATGTCTTGTGGTGAAGATCACAACCACAGTGTATTTAGATACAGAATTTGCACTGTGATCCAAAGGATAGCTCATCGATTACAGGGAGGAGATGGTTGCAGGCCTTCTTACAACCCACACTGCAACCAAGTTAGTACCACTTCACATTTATACCACTCTGCAATATTGCACTTAATCCCTTCATCCAAATCTTTGATATAGATTGCGAAAAGCAGTGGCTACAGCACATTCCCATAACACCATATTAATCAGAGCTTCCCTTCTCAAAAATAACCTGTTTGTTCTTATTGTCACTTTCCATCTATTGATTAATCTTCAGTCTATGCCAGTGTATGATCCTTCTGCCCATGTTCTCTTATTTTATTTAATAATTTCTTGAGGATCAATTTATCAAAAGCCTCTGAATTATCAAATACACCATATTCATCGTTTCTTCCTTGTTCATACTGTTAATTAAAGACTAACAGAAGTCTAATAGGTGTTGGTTCCCTTTCATAAATCCATATTGACTCCACCAGTCCTCCTGATTTTTTAAAGCATTGTGATTACTTATTTTAATAATACAATCAACAGGTCTGCTGTTTGCTCTTCCAGTCTCCTTCCTTTCTCAAATAGTGTAGTTACATTTTCTAGCTTTTAATTTCAGTGAACCATTCTGCAATGTGGAATTTTGAAAGATTACACCAATGCTTAGTCATCTTTCTCCGTAGATTAACTTATGTGACTCCATAACCTGCTCCATTGGCACCTCTTCCTGAACCTTGGGACGCACGGCAACAGGTTCTGAGAACATATTACTTTTCAGTTCCACTAATTTCTCCAAAATACATCCTTTGCTAATTCTAATTTATTTTAATTCTTCATTCACTCTAAACCTGTTAATTTGCACTTTTTCTGGAAGATTTTTTGTGCATTCTTTTATTGACAAGCACAAAACTGTTCTCCAATCCCAACTTTTTCTTTATCCCTCAATATATATTCCCCGATTCTGGAAGGAAGGCTTTCACACTAACCTTTACAAATGTCTTCCCTTTTACATATCCACAGAAACACTTACCATTTATCTTTATCTTTCTCACTGGATTATTTCTATTCTTCCCACTCTTATCAATTTTTTTATCTTCCTTCGCTGAAATATTAACATTTCAAATTCACTGTGCTTTTCGTCAAAGTTATAAACTATTTTCTTTGATCCAATGCTATCTGTAACCTCTCTTGCTAATTAGACCTGCTCCATTCTGGGGATTAATTCCTTAAAGGTATATTTTTGAAGCATAATTTCTTCAAATGTTAACCATTGCTCATTTAATGTCATGCTTTTTAAAGCAATTTTTCATATCCTCCCATATTTATACAGCAGCTGCTATGTACAGAATTACCCATGAGAATATTTGCAGAGCATAACTGTGTACTAAGTAAGACATGGAAAAGTTAGTGGAGTTTATTGAAAGTAGAAGTCAATTTTAATTCTTACCCCAAGATAGTCAGGATTGGAATATAAACGGATAATGATGGGGAAATTCAGCAGGTTTGGTAGCGTCCATGGAGAACGTTTCAGTCTCAAATTGTCACATTAATGACTCTTCATTAAACCTGGAAAACTGCCGATGTAGAAATATTATTTTCACATATTACATAAAAACATCGAAAGAGGCCATTCAGCCTATCAAGTGTATGCAGAGCAATCCCATTCTCCCATTTCTTTCCGAAGTAACCCATTCTATCTCACGTGGTGCTAATTTTCCTGTAATCCAATTACACTCGGAGTAACTTGCAGTAAAAAGGAGCTTATGAACCAGCATGTTTTTGCCGTTTGGGAGAGTGAAAGCAAATCAGCAGTCACAAAAAGAACGTGCAAACTTCAAAATGACAGCAACTGAAATTAACAATGAATCCAGGTCAACATGGTTGTGAAGCAGAGTTCTCACTGTTGCGTCACTGGTATTGGGGTGGCCAGCAGCGTAATCAAGGATGAGTCGTACCCTGGCCAATCACTCTTCTCCCCCCTCCCATCAGGTGAAAGGTATAGAAGTGTGAAAATGCACACCTCCAGATTCAGGGACAGTTTTTCTTCCCAGCTGTTATCAGGCAACTGACTCATCTTACCTCAACCATTGAATATTGCTGAACTACTATCAACCTCATTCGTGACTGCATTTGGAGTATTGTGAGGAGATTTGGGCCCCATATCTGAGGAAGGATGTGCTGGCATTGAAGAGGGTCCAGAGAAGGTTTTCCAAGAATGACCACAGGAATTATTGGGTTAACATATGATAAGTGTTTGACGGCACTAGGCCTGTACTCACTGGAGTTTAGAAGAATGAGGGGGGACCTCATTGAATCATACAGAATAGTGAAAGGCCTGGATAGTGCAGAAAAAAAATGTTCAAATAATTTCACTTTTATTCTCCTTTGCAAGTCTTGAGATAATTGTTTCTAATTTTCATTAATAACCAGAAGTAAAAATTCCAATTTGCAACATTATGTTTATAAAATCTGTGTGGACCCAGAATTGTATGTATGTATAGTCATGAATTATGTTAACAGCTGATTTAACTGTGATGTCTGAGCCTCAACAGTTTGATTAAAAAAAACTGTCAAGGCTTGCCAAATAAAACATGGTCTCTTAAGTGAATTATGAGGTCTTCCGCTTGTGCGTAATTCAGCGGGCTAAAAGTGCATCTAATTTCCTTCTGTGAAATGTATTTATATAGATTAAATTGCCTTCCAGTGGGAGTCCTGAACAATGTGCTTCCTCGGGTGAGGGTGCAGTAATGGGGTGGGGAGCCTGAAATCAGAGATGCTGATCTTGGTTCTATTCTATTGGCCACAAGATGAGTGTTTCAATATATTCTCCTGTCATCACTGACAGAAAGACCCAGAAAGGACTTTCTGTACCTGGATAATCTAGATGGACATGAAGCAAAAGATTGACCTCTTGAAGCCTGGGAACCTGCACCACATTGGAATAGATTTTCCCTTCAATGTTTGTATATCTGAGAGGAAAAAAAAGGTTTGTTCTCTGGATGGAGACACGAGAAACTGCAGATGCTGGAATTGTGAGCAAAATGAGGAGGGGGTGATATGAATGGGAGTGGATGGTGGGGAGGGGGGAGCGGAAAGATGAATGATAAAAGGGAACTCATAGAGTCATTGAAAAAGGTACTTCAGCTCAGCTTATTCATGCCGACTAAAATGCCCCATCAAAGCTCATCCATTTTCTGCATTTGGCCCATTTACCACTCAACCTTTGAAATCCATGTAGCTGTAAAAATATATTTTAAACTAGATTAAGTGGGACCCGTTGGGTCCCAGCATCACACGAGAGGGCTGGTCCCCCAACGCAATATTCCACCTCTCCACCAATTCCAATATTGGTGGCCAGTGGGGGGGTGGGCTTTCTGGAGCACTAGTATGGGTGTTGTGGGCTGAAGGGACTGGTTTCCAGAGGGCTAGTATGGACATTGTGGGCCGAATGGATTCTTGGGCCAGCGGCTCAGTCACTCAAGCCTGTTCTGCTGGCAGCTCACTCACTCACGGCTGGTGGGCTGGCAGTTGACTCACGGCTATTCATTGAAATTCCATTTCAAGCAGTGTGCAAGGCCACCAAATTCAAGTGCAGTTTCTTACCAGTTCAAGCAGGGTGCAAGGCCACCAAATTCAAGAGCAGTTTCATACCATTTCAAGCAGGGTCCAAGGCCACTAAAGACAGCGAGTCGTGACCTCTCCCTCCTCCATCTTGCAGATACTGAGCCACGCCCACACTTCTGGGTTTTATAGTATCCCCCCCTCCTCCTACCAGAAGGGGTGTGGCCTTCATGGCATGATTGACAGGAGAGAGAATCTCAACATTCTTAAAACACTAATAACTCTTTTATTTTTCACCGATGGGAAAATTCCTCAGCACCTGATGAGCGGATGGAGACACTGAGTAAGATGGCGAAAAATCACAGCCGTATGTGGTAGCGTTTTATTCAAAATCAATATAAAGCACAAACTGGAAGTGGTCAAGATTAGACTTTTAATTATATAGAAGGCAAGGCAACTTTGATTGGGCAAGGCAACTTTAATTAAGCAAGGCAACTTTAATTAGGCAAGGCAACTTTAGCATTTCCAAACCAAAGGCAACACAGCTTTAGCATTTCCAAACCAAAGGCAACACAGCTTTAGCATTTCCAAACTATATTTTCAAACCACATTAAGGGCACTGACAGGTCAGTAAAACCACTCACAGTTTAGTAGACATGTGTTCAGTGTTATTCACAGCTCAGACTGAGAGACGTGACCCTCTCGCTCCCCCATCTTGCAGAGACTGACTGAGGCACTCAACACTTCCGGGTTTTATAGTCCCTCCGGAAGGGGCGTGGCCTTCAGGAGAGAGAATCTTAACATTTTTTAAACACTAATAACTCTTTTATTTTTCATCGATGGCAAAATCCTCTTATCCTGCACAGCGGAGGGGGACTCTGAGTACGATGGCCAAAAATCACAACCGTAAGTGGCAGCGTTTTTTATAAAATCAATATACAGAACAACAGGAAGTGGTCAAGATCAGACTTTTAGTAATATAGATATTGTTATTGAACCTGCCTCAACTACCTCATCTGGCAGCTCATTCCATAAACTCACTGCACTGAGTGCCAAATAGTTGCACTTCAGGTTCCTATTAAACCTTTTCCCTCTTGCCTAAAACCTATTCCCTCTAGTACTTGATTCCACTACTCTGGAAAAAATATACATTCTCATAAATCTTCTCCGCGCCCTTTCTAACTTAATGGAATCTGACCAAGATGACCAAAACTGAATGCAATACACCAACATCTCACCAAAAACTTTTTGAAGGTGGCGGAAACATCGGAGAATGATGTGGGGTCTTTTTATCCTTTTATCCAAACACTTTCCTTTCTCCCTTGTTCCCTTTCACCCATATCCTTGCCCCCGTTTTACATTTTCCTTTTCTTCTTTCTTTATCTGACACAAATGTTGTCTCCTTTTCACCTGAGTATTTGTCGCTTACACCCATCTGCCAGTTAACTCCCACTCTCTCACCTGTATTCACCCATCACTTGCTAGGCCTTTTTCCCACCCTCACCTCTCTTTTCCAGGTTTCTCCCCCACTTCATTCAGTCTGAAGAAGGGTCCTGACCCAAAATATCGCTTGCTCATTCCCTCCCCAAATGCTACTGTGCCTGCTAAGTTCCACTAGCACTTTTCTGGTAGTGCTTTGCTGATGCATTCTCTTAAAACTATTAAGACATTGGAAGTAAAAACTGGAAGACAATGCTGAACCCATTCCTTAAAATTGAATTAGTATTGTGCTGCATCTTGGATACAGAAAGATCTGGAAGAGGCTTCAATGGCTGCAAAAAATATGTGCAATATTATACGTTATATTTTTAATTACTTAATCACAGTTTGGTGAGGTCTCTCTTTGCCATTCAGCAAGCAAATACAAAGTCAGGATGGCCAAAATGTTTAAACTATTAAAAACAATTCTACAATTTTATAGAATTATTCTTCGATGATAGATCGATGATTGATCTCTTGTTAGAGAATTAATTCCTCCTTCTCTAGAGTGCTGTCTCTTAAACGACCCTGAGCATTGTCTGTCCAGAGAGTCTTGTGAAAAGTGATGTCTTTATCATGTTGTGTATCTATTCTAATTTTTCAGCAAAACAAAGCTGGAAGGCAACGTAAACATTCATGAAAATGAGCAGAGCGAACTGTTCTTTAGGATTATTAGATAGCACTTATTGACAGATTAGATTTGCAGGCTGAGTGCTACTTGGCCACATACATGTGGTACAATGTGTGCTTGAATTGCTTGATTATATTAAAAAGAGGTTGGCAGTAACCAAGTGTATTTTAGCCTGAAATATGTTGTGCGGATCAGCATAAGTCTTCCTCTGAAAGGTCATATTGACAAAGTGCGCTAGAAATGCCAATGTCACATTAGCACACGATGTGATGTTCTCAATTAGCAGTGAAGATCCATTATTAGATTAATATGGGAAATGTTTTAACTTCCTTACTGGAAATATGAGTTGCAAACCAACATCAAGAAAAAAATAAACTGTCAGTAAAGGTTGCATGTTTTCAACTAAGAAATGTTTTTTTTAAGACATTTAAGACTCATAAGTTAAAGCCCTGCAATGCAATATTCTTCAAATGATTTTTATATCTATTTAGATTTAGATTTAATGATTTTGATATCATTAGTGTTAATCGCAATATTGGAACTAAACACCTTAATTATCAAAATTGATGGAAAAGCTGCAAATCTGAAATGAAAACTGAAAACTCTGGAAACACTCAGCAAGTCAAGCAAGATCTGTTGAAAGAGAACCAGAGTTTTGACAAACATTCTCTATCTGAAACATTAAAGGGATTAAAACTTTAAAACGCGAATACAATTTCCTAATCCATTTACATTCTACATCATTGTATCAATGGATAAAAAGCAAGTCTTCGAAAAAGATTCATAAAATAACAACCAAAATTGATATCAGGTCAGATTAATCGTTGAATGCCTAAGTTTTATTTTACCAGCTGCCTCATTTGCAGCTTTCTATAGACTGAGAGAAAGAACTAACCTGTCCAATGCTTTGAGTAATAGATTCATTATTCCATGTTGTTTTGACCTACAAACAACTAGGTCAGTGTTATGATACTGGAAATGAGAATACATGTCAATTGGATGGTGGGGAAGATGATCAAAGGAGTTGAAGGTAAAGGTCGCGAAGTGCAACAGGCCCTTAACTCTGTGCCATTCTACAGATACTTCCTGGCTTGTTGAGTATCAAGCATTGTCTGCTTCTATTTTAGTGTTATGCAGATTTGATAATATAACAGATAAATTACTATCTTTAAAAAATAGCCTTCATCCATTGCTTCCTCGTCTTTTCAATATCT
The DNA here is from genome assembly GCA_035221665.1 of Okamejei kenojei. NCBI lineage: Eukaryota > Metazoa > Chordata > Chondrichthyes > Rajiformes > Rajidae > Okamejei > Okamejei kenojei. The sequence continues at coordinate 24,798,553 of CM069134.1, forward strand.
CCAGCCCCTTTGATCATCTTCCCCACCATCCAATTGGCATGTATTCTCATTTCCAGTATCATAACACTGATTTTAGGTCAAAACAACATGAATCTATTACTCAAACAGTGGACAGGTTAGTTCTTTTCTCAGTCTATAGAAAGCTGCAAATGAGGCAGCGAAAAAAAAAACTAGGATTAAATGCTCCGGAGCAAGAAGGTACGTGGCGTACCTCACACACCGGCGACGGCAACACCTCGTTTATTACAGGTCCCGCGAGGGCCGAGCCGGGGGAAGACCGCGCCGACGTCGAGGCCCGCAGCCGGGGCAGGTCCCGAGAAGCCTGCCGGGGTTTACTGGGCCGGGCGGTGGAGCTGCAGAGTCGAGCAGCCCTGCAGGAGCAGGAGCTGCCCACTTCACACCGGGGTACGCTGTTGAAGTGCAAGCCGGTGGCAGCCATATGCGGTCGGATAGTTTGCCTGGGGCTGCTGCCGACCATGCACCCCCTACAGAGACATAATGTCAGAAGTAGGGGTAAGCCTGCATGGACTCCGGGGAGCCAGGCGCTGGGGGCCGGCACCGATTCATTTCCGTTGCTTTCCCTCCAGGCACACGGACCGCCACAGTCCACTCGTGGGCGGACTAGCGGAGAGTCTGTGCGGGAGTCATACGGACCTGCAGGAGCGGGTGTCGACGACCTCCTACCACCAGATCCCACTCCGCATCTCATGGGGGTGTGGTCTGCTGGTAGACGCCCCAGCAACATTGCAGAGCCTGGGGAAGTCGGCTTGTCGGCTACGTGCAGTAGCGACGGTCGCATGGCCCTATTGGAGCTCATGATGGAGCAGCTCGTCCAATGTGATCAGGACAGGGAAGAACGGTGGATTCCAGGCGTCCTCTACTCACCGCCGCAGGCCACCGAGCATCTCGCCTTCCTCTGCTGGGAGTGCCAGAAGTCTGCAGGAGGCCGACTTCGATGAAGAGCCGGGAATGCTGGAGGTTGATGCTCCAGATGCAGAAGCCGAGCTCCTGGATGTCGTGGGCAAGTTTGCTACAGCTCCTCATGCAGCGGGACCACTACATCCCAAACTGGCAGGGTCCATTACCTATTTAACCTCTCACCAACTACAGGTCCGGCTCCTTAACGACACCATAGATAAATTGAAGCCGCCGGAGAATTGTGTTAACCTGAATGTCCCCATGGTCAATGCTCAAATTTGGGGGAATTTGAGTAATACCGCTAGAGGTCAGGACGCATGCCTCCAGAAAGTCCTCCAACTTCTATCAACGGGGATCACGGCGTACACCAGGACCCTCGATGGGGACAACGTGACTAGTGACCAGCAGGATGCCCTGGCCTTACTCTGTAATGCTCAGTTTGAAATAAACTGTTTACGAAAGAGCTCCATCCTGCCCACCCTTAATCCTAAATTAGCAGGGTTATGCCGTACCTCCACCACTCCTCCACCACATCAGCTGTTCGGGGAAGACCTGCCGAAAAAGGTCAAAGAAATGGACGAGGAGGCCAAAGCCATAGGCCTTATGAAGCCACCGTCATCCAGGGCATACGCCTATCGCAAACCGCCGTATCCCTCTTGGAAACCTCGTCCACCGGATAGGACACCTAGGCCTTATCCACCGACAGTACCCCAACAGCAGCCTCCTTGTTTAGGGCAGGGCCCTCCGAGGCCCGCCTGGAAAATGCGGCCTCCGCCACGACAAGCGACACAACGTCCCCCAAAACCACCATACACCAGCACCCGCCGTTGACCATGGAGGTAAGGGGGTCTGGATCTACTTAGAAAGTAGCAATGGTACCTTCACAAGTAGGGGGACGGTTGCGGGCATTCTGTGCTGTATATACCCATTTCAACATGGATACCTTTGAAACAACTAAGCAGCTATTGGGTCAGCATCGATCTAAAAGATGCACACTATACTGTCCCAATCACAGAGTCCCATCGGAAATTCTTAAAATTTGTCAGGAAGAGACAGTTATGGCAATATGAAGCTTTACCCAATGGCTTAACCACAGCCCCTAGACCGTTTACCAAAATAGTCAAACCAATCCTAGCTCTCCTCAGGCAACAGAATTATAGCATCATGGCATACTTGGATGATATACTAATAGTGGGGCAAACCCTCCAATTGCCGGAGCTGGCAGTCACAGCGACCAAATCTCTATTCGAGACATTAGGGTTTGTTACCCATCCAGACAAATCCAAATTCACCCCTTCTCAAATCATGGACTATCTGGGCTTCACCATTGACACCAACCAAATGATAGTCACTATCCCACCCAACAAAGCATCAGATATCAAAGATGCATGCATCAGCCTTGCTTGCGCCAGGGTGCCAACCATCAGACATACTGCCAAGGTAATTGGGAAACTGGTGGCAACATTTCCAGCTGCGCAATTCGGACCACTGCACTATCAACATTTACAAAGAGCAAAGATTTCAGCATTAAAAACAAATGCTGGGCACTTTGACAGGCCAATATGGCTGCCACTTAAGGCTAAAGCTGAGCTACAGTGGTGGGTCGACAATATTAGTGTGTATTACAAACCCATCATTCTTAGCAACCCATCAGTCATGTTACAAACTGACGCAAGCGCTCAAGGCTTGGCTGAGGGCTGGCAGCGGGCCGCCCTTGTGGAGGGTATAGTGATAAAAAGGCCGAAACACCCAGTGATGCAAGGGCAAGGGTGCGTACCCCCCTGATGTTGAGCGTCCACCTCTCAGCAATCAATGAATGTCATGCTCCCCACCTACTGGCACAAGGGGTCCAGATGTGGTGGCAGATGGGATCCTCACGAATCTACCCTCCTTCAAACACACGGGATAAATCATTTGGAGATGCTTGGCGATTTCCATGGTCTGAGGGCATATTGCACAAATTTACAGCATTTACATGTCCACCTTCAAATAGATAATACTTGGCTTACATAAATCATATGGGAGGTATCAGGTTGTTATCTTGTGACGAATTGGCAAACACAATTTGGCACTGGTGTATTGCAAGAAATATTTGGATTACAGCGACCTATCTACCAGGGAAGCTCAACACAGTGGCAGACACCAGGTCACGTGTGTTCAATGATAACAACGAGTGGATGTTGAACCCCCATATATTTGCTTAAATTATAGCTAACTTTGGTACACCAGCTATCGACCTCTTTGCATCCAGGTTGAACCATCAGATACCAACGTATGTGTCTTGGGAGCTAGACCCTGGGGCAGTAGCTATGGATGCTTTTTCACTCCATTGGGGGAAATGGTTCTGCTACGCATTTCCCCCATTCTGCCTCATCAGTCAGGTATTGCAGAAAATACAACTGGATTCTGCTTCAGGCATATTGATCATACCCGATTGGCCTACACAGCCATGGTACCCGGTGGTTCTCCAAATAATAATACGTCCGTGGGTTCAAATTGCTAAACACCCCACTTTACTCACTAACCCCATTACGGGGGAAAGTTACCCGTGCCATGGTCACTTAAACCTGTTGGCATGCAGGTTCTGAAGAGGCCGCTCATGGAGGCCGGCATATCGCCCAGGGCAATGGACCTCATTTCTGCATCGTGCAGAGTATCAACCCGGCAGCAGTACCTCACCCAGATCAGGAAGTGGGAGGCCTTCTGCTCCTGAACACATACCACCTACAACTTGCCACGATCCCTGACGTCCTGGAATTCCTAGCGGGCCTTCATTATGATGAGGGTCTCAGCTACAGTGCCATCAACAGCGCCAGGAGTTTGCTCTCCTCATACCTGAACATAGGTGTGGGCACGCACCATCTGGTGTCCAAATTCATGATGGGAGTGTTCAACACCAACCCTCCAGATACAACATCACTTGGGATGTGGGTGTAGTACTTATACTACTGAAAAGCTGGTCCCCTATGACTGGACTACCTCTTGACAAGCTCACCCTTAAAATGGTGATGCTGATGGCACTGACTTCAGCTCAATGCATCCAGGCCTTACAGAAGCTTCGGCTGGATGGTCTCGACTCCTGCAAAGGTGACTTTCTTTTTGTCGCGGACCTGCTGAAGCAACATAGGCCTGGGTCTTCTGGGCTGCAGTTGGAATTCCGGGCGTACCCCTCTGATGCCACCCTCTGCATAGCCACCCATCTCCGCTATTACATCCGAACAACCCGCACCATCCGGAAGATGGAGTAGGGGCTCCTCATTAGCCACAAACAACCACATCACCGGGTGACTGTGCAGACCATCGCCAGGTGGCTCAGGGGGGTGTTGGGTGCAGCTGGTATCGATACTGACATTTTTAAATCTCACCCTACCAGGTCTGCATCCACATCAGCGGCGAGGGCCATGGAGGTGCCGATGGACCATATCCTCGCCACCGCGGGCTGGGCCAGTGAATCGACTTTCCAGAGGTTTTATAATAAATCGGTGGTCACCCCCACTACATTCGCGGATGCCGTGCTGAGAGCCGCTCCGTGAATGCTTACTCCCCGAGTAGGGGTTTTGCTTTGTTATTCTTTGTTTTAATAAATATGCATTATTTTTCAGCCTGTTCAGTCTGGAATGCATTAACTACCTTCCTCCATCAGTATTGCGGCAGTGTGATAGCATGGACGTTGTCCAGGGCGTGAAATCACAGAAGCTTTGAAGTCTTCACGAAGTCACTCACGTGACTCCGAAGTAAAATAGTAAGATTAAACAAGAACTTACCAAGTTTGAAGGTTGATCTTTATTTTATGAGGAGTTGCGATGAGGGATTTTGTGCCCTGCGCTCCCAACCCTCTATCATAAGGTCAACTGGTATGTTCTACTTTATTAATCTTACTATCTCCTTCCATGATGTGTTCTGTGATTCCACACGGCTGCTTTGAAGAATGTCGTGCATGGGTGCTGGCGGGGTCTTCATGAAATCCCTCATCGCAACTCCTCATAAAATAAAGATCAACCTTCAAACTTGGTAAGTTCTCATTTAATCTTACTATTTTACTTCGGAGTCACATGAGTGATTCCGTGAAGAAGCCCGCCAGTCCGCATGCGCGTGATTACGTCTGACGCAACGATGGGCTGGTAGGCGTGTAGCTCCCCAGCGGTAAGTTTTTAAAACCCTCAGGTAAGTGTTTAAAACTTAGCTGATTTTCTTGGGTCGATAATTCTTGTTACAGGAGCAAGTTCGAACCAATGGAGAAAATGACTAAGGTGAAGTCAAGGCGGGCCGCCGGGAGAGCAGCTACGGAAGACCGTGGGAGTGCGGGTAGCGGGCAGCCATTTATCTCACCTTCAGAGTCATTGGTGGCACAGCCAGTGGCTTCAGTGGGACGGAAAGCCACTAAGAAGTCTGTAAGGCCCGTTGACTCGGACCAGGAGATTTCCCCTCCCATAATGGATAGCATCTTCGGACGTTTATCCAGGATGGAGCTCCTGATGGAGAGGATGGTCCATCATGATTTGCCCCAACAAGAGGTGTTATATATCCGCGGGTCTCCTCGGGGGCCCGTGGCAGCGGCACCTGTTTCAGGGTAGCATAATGTCTCCCTCTCGGAGGAGGAGAGCATTCGGGGTCAGTTTTTGTTCTGACTCCAAGTTCGGAGGTATAGCCGGGGAGCATACCTCAAGGCAAGAAGGGTGCGAACTAGAGGTGCCAAGCATGGCATCAAAATATGTAATCCCGACCGAAACTGGGGAACCGTTGGATGAAGACTTGGCCATGATTATAAATTACATGGCCTCACACCAGCTAGAAGACCTCACAATGGAAGAAACTTCCAAAAAATACGAAACACCCGCTAATTGTGCCTCGCTCAAAGTGCCAACTGTTAACCACGCCATCTGGGGTCACATTGGTGAATGTATCAGAACCCAGGAAGTGAGGCTCCAGAAGATACTGAAGCTGCTCGCCTCAGGCATCACAGCTTTCGCCAGGTCGGTGGATGGAGGGCCCCTGTCTGAGGTGCAGCAGGATGCTCTGGCCCTAATGTGCAATGCACATTTTGAGATAAACTGCCTAAGAAAGAGTGGCATCTGCACTACTCTGAACCCCAAGTTTGTGGCACTGTGCAAATCCAGCAATGTGCAACCACCGAATTTTCTGTTTGGTGAAGATCTATCAAAACAGGTCAGGGAGCTGGACGACGAGGCGAAAACGGTCGGCCTCGTAAAATCCCCGTCGACTAGCAAAACTCCACTTCGGCGGCAGCACCCCTGCAAATGGTTAGCTGAAATTAGTTCAGGCCAAGGACCAAGCCAGCCCTTGCCAAACATGCGCAATTGGCGCACTGCAACATTCTTACCCCCCAAAACTCGGGGGCAGACATATCCACCAACCTGGATGTAGGTGGGTCTGGTTCTTTTCAGAACACATCATGTATGGATCAGTTACAAGTTGGTGGGAGATTACACTTGTTTTTCAATGAATGATGTTGGATAACATCAGATTCGTTTATACTGCACAGTATACAAGGGTTCCGAATCAAATTGCTTTTCAATTTGCGTCCACTCACACAGCATACACCAAGTCGGACATTGTTTTTTTCACAACAAGAGTCTTTGGATGTACAAGCTGAAATTGAAACATTATATAAAAAAGGGGTAATTGAGAAGTTGTTTTATCAATCTCACCAATTTGTGTCTAATATATTTCCTATTCAAAAGAAGGATGGTGGATGTCGAAGCATCCTTGATTTAACTCGACTTAACTCCTTTGTGCAGTATAAACATTTCAAAATGGACATTTATGTTACTGCTAAATAACTGGTTTCCAAAGGATGTTATGTGGCATGCATAGACCTTAAAAATGCATACTATTCAGCCCCCATTCATTGCGATCACCGGAGATATTTGAAGTTTAGTTGGATGAGACAACTGTGGCAGTTTAAAGCATTGCCTAATGGATTAACTTTGTCCCCTAGATTATTTACAATATTGTTAAAACTGGTGTTGGGCCTACTGGGCTCAGAATCATATTGTAATGGCTTATTTGGATGATGTGCTAATCATAGGAAAAACTCAGAAATCAGCTGAATCATCTGTTGCAGCTACCAAAGTCATGTTTGAGAGATTGAGGTTTCTCATCTATCCAGTTAAATCCAAAATGATACCATCTAGAGATATTGATTATTTGGGATTCACCATTAACTCAACTCACATGTCTGTGACTCTGCCTAGGGGCAAGTGATCAGAATTAAGAGAAGTTTGTAATGATCACATTGTTGAGCAGCAACCTGTTATTCAACAGGTAGCTAGTATAATTGGCAAATTAGTGGCTGCTTTTCCAGCTGCACAGTTTGGGCCTTTGCATCATCAAAATTTACAACGTGCAAAGGAGCAGGCACTCAAAATACATGCAGGTCACTTCAACAGACCCATGCGGTTACCAGCTGAAGCCATTGCTGAGTTACAGTGGTGGATAGTGAATATTTGGCATTGCTCCAGTAAAATTCTGATTGAGAAACCTTCAGTCATTTTACAAACTGATGTTAGTGCTCTAGGATGGGGAGCTACTGATACCATCTCTAGCTGCGGTGGCAGATGGAATGTACATGAGGCATTAATTCTTCAAACACATGGTATTAACTATTTAGAGCTGTTGGGAGCACTCTATGGCCTAAAGGTGTATTGTACTAGTATGCATGACTTGCATGTCCAGCTTCAGATTGACAACAGTACAGCAGAAGCATACATTAATCACATGGGTGGAATCAAGTTGGTATCCTGTGATAAATTGGCTAACCTTATTTGGCACTGGTGTATTACAAGAAACATCTGGGTTTCAGCTATCTACTTACCAGGTAGATTCAACATGGTGGTGTACACCAGGTCATGAAAATTCAATTAGAACACAGAATGGATGTTGAATCATGAAATTAATGATATTGTCGCTCGGTATGGCATACCAGATAGCGATTTGTTTGTATCCAGACTAAATCACCAGTTACCAAAGTATGTTTCATGGGAATCAGACCCGGGGGCAGTAGTGGTAGATGCATTCTCGCTACACTGGGGTGGAATGTTTTTATATGCATTTCCCCTATTTTGCCTCATCAGTCGGTGCTTGCTTAAGATCAAGCAGGACTCCGCTTCTGGCATTTTGGTAGTACCCGACTGGCCAACACAGCCATGGTTCCCACTCATTCTGAGAATAATAACACAGCCTCTTACGGCTGTCCCCAAACGCAGTAACCTGCTGGTTCACCCAGTGACTGGGGAGAACCATCCATTTCATGACCGTATTAATCTATTGGTTTGCAGATCCTGAGGAGACCGTTCCTGGGGCTCGGACTATCAGGTCGTTCAGTGGATATGATTACTGCGGCCTGGAGGGATAGTACCAAAAAACAGTATATCTCTCATATCAAGAAATGGGAGGTGTTCTGCATGCAGTCGAACATATCATATCACATGGCAAGCATACCGGATGTGTTGGAATTTCTTTCCACACTATATCTTGATGAGCGACTGAGTTATAGTGCCATCAACAGTGCCAGGAGTGCCTTATCATCGTACTTGTGGCAGGAATCAGGACAACACCCTTTAATATCCAGGTTCATGAAGGGCATTTTTAACTGTAATCCCCCCAGGCCCAGGTACTCGGAGATTTGGGTTGTGAGCGGTTCTCACACTGCTTTGCCAGTGGGCTCCAGCTACATCCCTCTCTTTGCCCAGATTCACACTCAAAGTAGACATGCTCATGGCGCTGGTTTCAGCGCAACGCGCCAGACATTGCAGAAGCTGTTACTGGACAGGATGGTTTCATCTGTAAATAACATAACGTTATATGTTTATGATTTGATTAAGCAGAGCAGGCCAGGGACGTCAGGGCTTAAACTTATTTTTATGGCATACCCCATAGACCTTCGGTTATGTGTAGTTACGCACTTACAGCAGTATATCAAGGTCACCAAAAGCCTCAGAGGCTCCGAATTAACGATATTCATCAGTCACAAAAAGCCTCATGGAAGGATTTGGTACAGACCATTTCAAGGTGGCTGAAACAGGTTCTGGCTTGTGTGGGAGTGGACACTGACATTTTTAAATCTCACTCCACCTGGGCTGCATCAATGTCAGCAGCGAGAGCACTGGACGTCCCTCTCGACCAAATCCTCGGCCGCAGGATGGTCAAATGAACTGTGAACTGACATTTCAAAGGTTCTATAATAATCCTCTTGCCACACCGGGGGTATTTGCCCACTCCATTTTAGATTCTGTTTTATAGCTTCCCCCTGGGAGAGAGGAGTCGCTATTGTTTTTCTTTTTTGCTAATTAAACATCAACATGTTTAAGTCTGTGTCATGTTTGAATGCATTATTTATTATTTACTCATCCTGGGTCAACTGAGGCAGTGTGTCGCATGGATTTGTATCCACGGCATGAAATCACGGAGCTTTGAAATCTTCACGGAATCACTCACGTGACTCTGAAGTAAAATAGTAAGATTATATGAGGACTTACCAGTTTGAAGTGCCCTCCACTCCCAACCCTCGTATCATAAAGGTCATCTGGTAGTTCTAGTCTTCTCTAATCTTACTATGCCACTTCAACTGCTGTTATCTGTGATTTCACACCGCTGCTTTGAAGATTAACGCGGATGCGGACTGGCCGGCTCTTCACGTAATCGCTCATCGTAACTCCTCATAAAATAAAGATCAAACTTCAAACTGGTAAGTACTCATTTAATCTTACTATTTTGGTTGTTATTTTATGAATCTTTTTCGAAGACTTGCTTTTTATCCATTGATGTAGAATGTAAATGGATTAGGAAATTGTATTTGTTCATCAAGAAGCTGTCAGTTAAAAGCATTTACAAGAACGGAAAGGAATGAGTTGAAAAGAGGGAATATGACAAACTATTTTGGGAGTTGAAACGATATGCATTATTCAAGTAAAGCATTAAAGAATCGTAGAATTGACAGCGGAATGGAGGTCATTGCACTTTAGTCACTATTGGTTTTTCCACTGAAATTAAAAGGATTGGCTTTAATTTTCAAGTGGGGTATGAAACAGGTTTCCTATTATAAAGTTTGCCTGATTATAGAATGTGGAAAACCACTTATTTCTTCATGCATTTTGCATTTAAAAACAAGGCACAGGGTTCTCTTTACACGTTTAAATTGACCGAATTCAGACAATCAATCAAACCACCTACAAGCAATGAGGAACAATATGGTGATAAAGGATAAAGGATACATAAGAATACACAAGATAATAGTGGCAGGAATGGGTCACAGCCTTTCAAGCCTGCTTCGCCATTCTATGTAATCATACCTGATGTGTCCCAGTCCTCCATTTCTTTTCTGTGTCTCTTTCACAATTTCCTAAACTAACAACCTCCACATTCAATACCTCCATTGATCTACATTGGAATTACTTTAATGTATCTCTTGTAGACTGTTTTCAATGCCAATATATCTTTGCCAAATAAATGGACAAAAATGTACACAGTACTCTATATGCAATCTCACCAGCACCTTGTACAATTGCAAGAGTGTTGTTATCAGGCAACTCTCATCAGCAAGAGTGCAGTCCTGACCTCCCATCTACTTCATTGGAGACCTTTGAATTTATCTATAATCGGAATTTATCGGACTTTATCTTGCACAAAATGTTGTACCCTTTATCCTTTATCTGTATACTGTGGACGGCTTGATTGTAATCATGTATAGTATTTTCTTTGACTGGATAGCATGCGATCATTGTACCTCAGTACATGTGACAATAATGATCTAAACTGACCTAAAACAATGTATCTCTATCTCTAGACTTCATCCTTCAAGGGAATCCACATTAGTCAGGAAATGGTGTTAGGTGAACTGTTCCCAAGGGCCTGATGGTCTGCATCCCAGAGCAATCAAGGAGGTGGCCCTAGAAATTGTGGATGCATTGGTGATCATTTTTCACTGAAAGTAAGCATGCCGGTTCAGCAGGCAGAGAAGAAAGCGAATGGCATGTTGGCCTTCAATGCAAGAGGATTTGAGTTTAGGAGCAAGAAGGTCCTACTGCAGTTGTATAGGTCCCTGGTGAGACCACACCTGGAGTATTGTGTGCAATTTTGTTCTCCTAATTCGAGGAAGGACATTCTTGCTATTGAGGTAGTGCAGGGTAGGTTCACCAGGTTAATTCCCGGGATGGAGGGACTGACATGTGATGAAAGAATAGGTCGACTGGGCTTGTATTCACGTGAACTTAGAAGGATGCGAGGGGATCTTATAGAAACATATAAAATTCTTAAAGGATTGGACAGGCTAGATGCAGGAAAAATATTCCCGATGTGTCCAGAAGCAGGGGTCAGAGTTTAAAAATAAGGGGTAGGCCATTTAAGACTGAGATGAGGAAACATTTTTCAGCCAGGGAGTTGTGAATCTGTGGAATTCTCTGCCACAGAAGACAGTGGAGGCCAATCCAATTATTGTTTTCAAGAGAGATATACGGGGAAAAAGCAGGAACGGGGTAGTGATTTTAGATGATCAGCCATGATCATATTGAAAGGCAGAGGTGGCTCGAAGGGCCAAATGGCCTACTCCTGCACCATCTATGTTTCTATGTTTCTATCATCCTTTTAATAAAGGTTAAAAGCCCATTTGCCTTTTTAGCTATTTGTATCTACATGTTTACATTTAGTGTTTCATGCACTAGAACACCTACATCTCTTTGAACTTCACACGTTTGCAGTCTTTCTCTATTTAGATAATCATCTGCCTTTCGATTCCTCTTACATGTTAAGTTGCATTTATCAAATTTTCCATTTGACATTGCATGTTAAGCAGGGCTGTCAACATTGGGTGAGAGTTGGGAGTGAGAAATTGCGAGAGACCAAGCGCTCCCTATATTCCAGACCTTGACTCTGGATGTACACTTGGCCTTGGTCCTAGCCCCTCTGCACTGACAATATATCTGGCCCACACATAAAGCCCCATATCTGATCCCCTGGTCTTAAACTATTATGTTCAAGTCCACAGGTGCTTATCTAATGCGGTAATCTTTTATTGGGTACTTCACAGACCAAATTTTGTATAACAAAATTTGCTACATCCATTGGCTTCATTGTTATCTAACATGCTAGTTACTTTGTCAAAGAAGTCATCAGTTGGTTAAACACAATTTCTCATCCATAAATTTTTACTCACTCAGCTGTGTAAGTATTCTGTTACCATTTCATCATTTTCTTAACAAACTGTCCTGAAGTCATTTTCACCCCCAATATTTTCAGTATTTTGCTGTCTTCCTCTCGGCTGGGACTTATCCGAAATGCAAAGTCTGATAACTATATATTTAAGCAATATTATTCTATTCAATGTGATCTTGAGAGTACATAATATTTTCTGTGGTATTTATAACACGACAATGATAAAAAATATCTTTGTTTTGATTGCACCTACCAACATGCATACATTATTATATTACAGTAAATATGTACCGAGGGCAAATTTTTGTTCCAATGCTCCCCATTCCCAATTACTTTTACAGTGAAGTGATTAGAAATCCAAGTGAAGTTTAAATGGCATCGGGAAAATAAAACCTCCGGAATAGATGATATTCATTACGTGGTTGGTTGTAGTCAGTATCAGCACAATTACTATATTAAACTTTGAATCTTCAGATGTCCTGGTTCAAGCTAAAACTAAAGACAAATAATAACCTCCTCACACATTCCCCTGCAAGTATCTCTGTCACTTCTTTAAAATATGCCCCTTCTTTGAACAAGCTCTTAAACATCGCATCTGAATCAGTTTCCATCTGATTGCACTCCTTGAGGATGTTCATCTACGTGTTCAATTAATAAAACAAAGAGATTGGGGACATTTCTATTCAACCTGTCAAAGGAATTTGGGGTGGGGGTTTAGAAATAGTCAGTGAGGTAAACAAATATAATAGTTGTGTGGCAAATGACAATAGTGCTACCTTCTCAATATTTAACTGAAGGAAATAATGGGTTATCGGGACTGTATGTTGTGACGGAGAGCCTGACACCTTGCATGTCATTTTAATATTACCTTTATCCCATCACCCTAGATATTCCAGATTAATAAATTAAGGTTTTGGCAACTAATTACAAATCAGGGTAATTACAAATCAATAACATTAGCCAACTCCGAAACACGAAACTCTGAGCATTGGGATCCAGATGTCAAGGGCAACTGGCCTCAGTTCCTCGCTCACATCTGGCAGTGCTCTCTGTCTGAACCAGGGGCCACGGAGCATTTTTGAAAGTGGGGAGGCTGAGTGATCACTGATCATTGGCCTTGGGGGTACCCGGCGAGGGAGTGGAGCAACTGAGTGGGGGAAGGGTGTGGGAGGGGAGTACCACCCTTCCCACAGTAGGGACATTTTCAAATTTGATGTATTAAAATCATGTTTTAGTGCATTGTAGAAGTATGATTTCAATGTTTTTTGTTTAAAGTATTTTTTTGTTTAATTTAATTCTTTATTTCGAACAGAATAAAACAATAAAAAGCAAGTGTGAAACACCATACAAAAAACAAAACAAGAATATATATAAAGTGTCATAAACTGTATCTATAAATAAATAAAATCATATGTGTCCGAAAAGGAGCAGGAAGAAGCCAAAGCTTATTCATTCCCACCCCTTATTCAACTGCTTATAATTATCTTATACAAATTTAGCAGATATATGTACACCATATGTTCACCAGCAGCTATATGTACACCAAATTATTTACATTTATACACTAATCAAATATTTACAAAGCCTTACAAAACAAGAGAGAAAAAGAGAAAAAAGAAAAGAAAAAACCCTCATATACGATACAGTATCTCTTAGCCATATATACAACCCATCACCCTACAATCACCCTTCCCAATACAATCAGTATGACAAATATCCCACTCACAATCACCTATCCTCAAATATCCCACTCACAATCACCTATCCTCAAATATCCGACTCACAATCACCTATGCTAAGTTTTATCTCCTTTTCCAGACCATTCCACAAAATCACCCCACAGATTGCTATGCACATACTTTTCAGAGTTGTTCTGACATTGAGTTTTTTTTTAAATTATGTTCCCTTCTCAAATTATACCCACCCTGTCTTTCAATAAACAGTTTTTGTATATTTCCTGGAAATAAATTATTTCTTGCTTTGTACATGATTTGTGCAGTCTTAAAGGGTGTTTTTAACCAATTGGTGAACTTCAGTGTATGTGAGTCCCTTTAAGAATACTGTATAAATTGGTATGCTCATTCCACACGCCACCACCTCAAGAAGTATCCAACGTTCAATTGATAATTCTTATTGCTTTTTTTTTTAATGTACATAATGGCTGTAGGTTGGTTTTGTAGGTGTTACCCCATATCTCCACACAGTAACTCAGATATGGCAATATGAGTGTGTTATACAGAGTATGTACATAATTGATTTGTGGTCCAGACCCCATGTGTCTTGATTTTCCCAATATTGTTATAGACCTTGCCAGTTTTGCTTTGACGTGGTTTATATGTGGTTTCCAGCAGATTTTGTGGCCTAAGATCACACCAATACATTTATTTTCATATACTCTTTCTATACTTATGTTATCTATTTTCAATTGTACTTGAGGGTTTTTTTTAATGTTTTCCAAATAGCATAATCTTTGTTTTGCTTAAATTTAGAGCCAATTTGTTGACATCAAACCACTGTTTTAATTTATTCATTTCTGATGTGATGACCTCCAAAAGCTGCTTCAAATTGTCACCGGAACAAAAAATATTCGTATCATCAGCAAATATAATCAATTTCAGTATATTTGATACTCTGCATATGTCGTTAATGTATATTATGAAAAGCTTTGGCCCTAACACAGACCCTTGAGGTACTCCACAAGTTATGTTCATGTAAGTTGATTTATGTTCACCTATTTCTACAAATTGTTGCCTGTTTCTTAAATAGCTTCTCACCCAATCCAATCCAACCCCTCTGATGCCATATCTATCCAATTACATGAGTAAAATGTCGTGATTTACTGTATCAAATGCTTTTTTTAAGTATTAATATTCCCACTGCAAGTTTTTTTTATTATCTATGCAATTTGTGATTTCCTCAATTAGTTCCATTAGTGCCATAGATGTTGATCTGTCTGTCCGGAATCCATATTGGCTTATGTTTTTCAATGAAATTGTCAAGTCTTTCTGTAAAAAGTTTTTCAAGGATCTTGAAGAATTGGGAGAGTAAATAAACAGACCTGTAATTTGTGTAATTGTGCCTATCCCCAGTTTTATATAATGGTATTACTTTTGCTATTTTCATTTTGTTTGGAAATTCACCAGATTGAAAAGACAAGTTACAGATATGAGTTAATGGTTCTGCAATTTCTTCAATAATGTTTTTTATTATAATCATATCGATATCATTCCAATTAGTAGAGGATTTGCTTTTACATTTTCATACAGTGTCTACGATTTATTTTCCTTCGACTGCTCTAAGGAAGATAGAGTTGGTATTTCTATCCCAAAGATGAGAATCCACCCTTTTCTTTTGTTCCTGGGTCATTAATTTTTTTTTGCCAAATCTGGTCCCACATTTACAAAGAATTTGTTAAAACCATTGACCGCATCATCCATATTATTTATTGTCTTCCTCAATAAAATATTCAGGGTAGCCTGTAGTTTTTGATCCATTTCTAATAATACTATTTAGCACGTTCCATAAACCTTTCTTATTGTTTTTATTATTCTCTAATATTTTATTATAGTATTCTTTCTTACATATCCTCATAATATTGGTTAATTTATTCTTATATTTTTTATATTTATTTTCTGCTTCTGAAGTTCAATATTTTATGAATTGTCTATATAGTGTGTTTTTCTTGATGCAGGCATTTTTTAAAACCCTTAGTGATCCATGGACTATTTGTTTGTTTTTGTCTATCATTATATTGTTTCACAGGACAGTTTTTGTCATAAAGTGATTTAAATATATTTAGAAATCCATTGTATGCTTTGTCGACATCTTCACCCTCATATACTACCCTCCAATCCTGTTTCAGTAATTCATTCTTAAATGCATTTATGTTTTCTTCGGTTCCCACCCTTTTGTATTTGAAATGACTGGTGTTCTTAGGTGTCCTGTAACTACAGTGATAAACAATAAAAACAGGCAAATGGTCACTGATGTCACTATATAATAGTCTGCTTACTGTATTGTTTTCCATAATGTTTGTGAATATGTTGTCCATTAATGTCGCACAATGAGAAGTAATTCTACTAGGTTTTGTCATTTTAGGATATAAACCCATACTGTACATGGTATTGATGAATTCTTCTGTCATTTTATGCTTTTTTGGATTCAACAGGTCAATATTGTAATCACCACAGATGAACATAATCTTTGGTGATGATTTTGCAAACATGTTTTCCATCCAATCTTTAAATATTTCAATACTGGATCCGGGAGCTCAGTGTATACAGCTCACAATAACATTTTTGGTCTTTTCCATTTCTACTGTAATACATTCCAACAAATCGTCAACAGCTGTTGTCATGTTTTCCACCACCTTATATTTCAGTCTTTTATCCACATAGATCGCCACACCTCCTCCACTTTTTTTCCATCTGTTTATATAATTCAGTTCACAGCCATCCATGTCAAAGTCCACACCTTTCTCAGGGCTGATCCAGGTCCCTGATATTGCTATAAGGTTAAATGGGTTCTTGAATGGTCTAAAATATTATTTTATGTTGTGGAAGTTGGCATATAGACTTCTGCTATTAAAGTGGATAATTGAAATATTATGTTCTGATTGGATCGTTATATTGAATTGCTCATCTGTGTAATAACTGCAGCTGCTGTTGATATTGTTAAGTAAGTTATTTTCCGGATCAATATCATTTTCTATGTCATGTGTGTTATGCTCTGTATATGCAAAGGTTTCTAGTCCTGTTAGAGATAAATATTTTTTGTCAGGAATTATCATGGCTGTGGTTTTTATTTTATATATTCTTTATTTGCTACTAAGTGTATTCCATTACCTTGTTGTGGTTTGTCACCTTGGTATTTATCCAGTTCATCCAGGTCCCTAATGACTAATACTTTGGCTTGTTCTGGTGGTCCGTTCAGCTTGATTTTTAAGAGTATTTTTAAGAGGTAACTTTTTAAGGGGTAACTTTTTCCACCCAAAGTGTATGGAACAAGCTGCCAGAGAGGTAGTTGAGGCAGCGACTATCCCAACATTTAAGAAACAGTTAGACTGATACATAGATAGGACAGGTTTGGAGGGATATGGAGCAAAAGCAGGTAGTGTAGCTGGGACATGTTGGCGGGTGTGGGCGAGTTGCGCCGAAGGGCCTGTTTTCACACTGTATCACTCTACGACTACATTATACCTCCACCATGCATGAATGCTTCAAAATCAAGTGGGCGAGTTTTATTGCCTTATAGAAAGTCGGTGCAGGAATAGGCCATTCGGACCTTCGAGCCAGCACTGTCATTCAAAATGATCATTCAATATGATCATATCCCTTGATTTCGCTATCCCTAAGAGCTAAATGTAACTCTCTTGAAAACATCCAGTGAATTGGCCTGCACTGCCTTCTGTGGCAGAGAATTCCACAGATTCACAAATTTTTGTGTGGAAAGTTTGTCCTCATCTCAGTCTTAAATGGCCTACCCCTTATTCTTAAACTGTGTGACCCCTGGTTCTGAACTTCCCCAACATTGGGAACATTTTTCCAGCAGTTACAGTAAGTGAAAATCTAGCAGGCAAGCAGGATGCTTTCTCCAACCACCCTCATTTGAAGGCCGCTATCTTCCACCACTTCTACCTTGGTACCTACTTCCAGCAGCCATTGGTTGTCCTCCAGGATGCTCCGAGCTACAGCCTGGTCCATGACGGTCACCAGGGAAAGCACAGAAACTCTCACCGGCCACAGCGCAACGCTTCCGACGGCCCGGGACCTGCACTGAGGCTGCTCCATGGCCGGAGCTGCAGTGAGCGACTCGCCAGCCCGGCAAACACCCGCCAGCCTGACAAACACTCGCCAGCCCGGCAAATACTCGCCAGCCCCGGCTCCCCGTCCGCATCTGCCCCCGCCGCTGCTTCTGCTTCCATCCCTCCCTCAGCCGCGCCTCTGCAACACCCGCGGCCCATGCAGTTGATATGTGGTTTAAAATATTCGTTTATCACAGAATTTCTCACGACAGAGCGTGAGAAATTTGTGATCTGCGTGAGAGCGTGAGAATTTGGCCAAATGCATGATTCTCACGCTCAATGCGTGAGAGTTGGCAGCCCTGTGTTAAGTTCCATTTACCAAGTTTTAGAGCACCTATACAACCTTTCTATCCTGTTGCTAATCTGTTATGTTGTAGCAGCGCATTTGGAAGACAAGGTCGGTCAAAGTCAGCATGGATTTATGAAGGGGACATCATGCTTGACTAATCTTATGGATTTTTTTGAGGATGTGACAAGTTGAATGGATAAGGGAGAGCCAGTGGAGGTGGTGTATCTGGACTTTCATAAAGCCTTTGACAAGGTCCCACACAAGAGATTAATGTGCAAAATTAGAGCACATGGTATTGGGGGTAAGTTATTGATAGAGAACTGGTTGGCAGACAAGAAGCAAAGAATAGGAATGAACGGGTCACTACTTGGGGCCTAGTACGCATTGCTGTCCAATACAAGCTGACAGCTGAAAATGTTCCTGTTTTTATTGTGGTGTGATGCTTTCAGGGCTGCGTTCTCAGGGCAAAGATGTGTCGAAAGGTGGAGAACGTTTTTAGTGACACCTCATTTGTCAGACATCTTCCTTCTGTTTTTAACTCATTTCTGATCTGATGCATGAAATAACATTTAATTTTGAGGGATATTCTTGCAGCCAGAGAGTGTTCCTTTAAGGGCAATGATATTCGAGCCTCATCTCCGGGATCTGAAAGCTCCTCTCGCTCATTTAGTGTCTCCACATCATATTATTTTCTTAAAGCATTCAATGTGTATTCAATACAGGAAGCCACAGTTGATGGGCTGATCCCAATATCTCCAAAATTAGTCTCATGGCTGCATATCAACTGAATTAGGATACTGGAACAAATGCCGTTCCAAGATTTGCTGGCATTGTAAGGTAGCAATGCTGACAGATAGCATATGGCTTTGATTTAGTGGCAGGGAACTGCTGCTGAACCTGATTGTGGAGTCACTACATGACTGTGATCACATCCTGTCATGGAAAGATTGGCACAAATCAAATATAAGTTAACCTACAAAATCACTGCTGAAGGAAACACAAACCTTACACTGTATTCATCCATTTATATTAAATAAAGCTTCCTTTATTCTCAGTCATCAAAGCTGACTAGAAACTGGGTTTCTCCCATCTCGGGCGGACTAATAACACTAACAATCAATTGGAGCCTCACAAAATATCGAGATTTACTTCAGAACATAGAGCGGCATCGTGGCGCAGAGGTAGTGTTGCTGCCTTACAGCGCCAGAGACCCGGGTTCGATCCTGACTGCGGTTGCTGTCTGTACGGTGTTTACACGTTCTCTCTGTGAGCATGTGGGTTTTCTCCGGATTCCTCTCACGTTCCAAATGCAGGTTTGTACATTAATTGGCTTCTTTAAATTGTCACTAGTGTGTGGGCAATCGCTGGTCGGCACAGACTCGGTGGACTGAAGGGCATGTTTCCATGCTGTATCTCTAAACTAAACTAAACCAGAACTATGGTATTTTCTACCCAGAGTCAAGCACTAAATTTGGACTTATATAATTAAAAATGGGAACTGAATAAAAAGTTGCCATTTGCTGCCATGCTGCTTTGCTGGAAAGGGGGCTCAGCCTTTAAGGATCTCTCCTTAACCACGGCTGAATAAAGAGCTGCCTTGGTGATACAGGAAAGTGAGGGTGAGGGGAGATATGGTTGTCCTCTGTGTTTATGTGTGCGCACACGTGCATGCATGCTTACGGGTGTGTGTACATGTGTGTTTGTGCGCACATGGCTGTGGGCTACCATTATTGTCCCTACACAGGTAACCCCCTACCACCACCACCGAGTGAGGAATGATCAGTGATGTGGACATTGACTTTGTGAACAGAGAAAGATTGGAAACAGTAGTGCACAACCAATGATGAGGTTTTACATACCCTGACCACTAAAAACTGACAATGTTCAATGGTGTGCGTAAGACATTATTATCAGCATACAGAACCTTTCATTGAACTTTTCATGGCTGACCTTTATGTGAATTGTTCCCACTTCTAGTGTGTGCACAATTTGTAATGATGACAAAGGGAACACACGGTGGACATCTTATGGCTCATTGCAGGCACATTGGATGCCAGGATAATATCAGATCCATGAGTGAAATCCCCAGGTCAACTTCACCTGGAGAAAGATACCATCACAATCTACCCCAAATACATTGCTTTACGAGGCAAATTGAACTCCGAACAATAAACATTGTTGGATCCAATTTCTAGGATATTTAAAAAATGGCAGTCACTGGGGAGCATTATGATGCTTTGAAAACACTTCGAAAGATGCAGAAAATGCAGGATTAGTCTTAATAAGAAGAAATTGTAAAGTAATAAAGAGACATAAAACTTTTTTAAAAATAGAAGCAGAAAATCTTCATTCAGCCCTTTATATCTGCTCTATCAATCAATAAAATAGTAAGATTAAATGAGAACTTACCAGTCTGAAGTTTGATCTTTATTTTATGAGGAGTTACGTTGAGGGTTTACGTGAAGAGGACCGCCAGTGCGCTTGCATGTCAATCTTCAAAGCAACGGTGTGAAATCACAGATAACAGTAGTTGAAGTGACATAGTAAGATTAGAGAAGACTAGAACTACCAGATGACCTTTATGATACGAGGGTTGGGAGCGGAGGGCACGTAAACCCTCAACGTACCTCCTCATAAAATGAAGATCAAACTTCAAACTGGTAAGTTCTCATTTAATCTTGCTATTTTACTTCAGAATCATGTGAGTGATTCCGTGAAGATTTCAAAGCTCTGTGATTTCATGCCGTGAGAAACGAGTCTACACAACCACTTCATTGACAGATGAGGGAAACATTCATAATGAATAAATAATCATAATAGTAACCTCTCTCATCCAGGAGGAAACTATACAACTGAACCTAAAATAGAGTTGGCAAATACCCCTGGTCTGGCAATGGGTTTTTATAAAATGTTTGGAAAGTTTGTTCGTTTGACCGTCCTGCAGCCACTAGGATGTGGTCCAGCGGAACGTAAACAACCCTTGCTGCTGATGTTGTAGCAGCCCTGGTGGAGTGATTTAAAATCAGTATCTACTCCTGCATAACCAAACCCCGTTTCATCGCCTGGAGATGGTCTGAACTGATACCTTCTTATAAAGTTTTTTGTAACTAACAAGCATTGCTAGTTCAGGCTCTTGGTGACCTTGACATATTGTTGTATATGTGTGACCTCACATAACCGAAGGTCCCTGGGTATGCCATGAAACTAGTTTGAGACCTGATGCCCCTTCTGCTCTGCTTAACTAAAAACATAAAATATTATATTATTTGCAGATGTAGCCATCCTGTCCAGTCGCAATTATGTAGTGACTGAACCCGTTGCGCTGAGACCAGTGCCATGAGGATAACTACTTTATGAGAGATGGCCAAAGCTAAGAATGTAGCTGGAGTCCCCTGGTGAAGTAGTGTTAACACAATGTCAATATCCCATTCTGCCCTGTACTTGTCCTGGGAGAACTTGTGTTAAAGATCCTTTTCAAACTCGATATCTGGGGGTGAAACCCACCAGAGGCACAAAGCAAATATGATGGGAAGGCACATTGGGCACAGTTAATGGCCCTATAACTCAATTATTGTCAGACCCATTTGAAAATGAACTCCAAGTCATCAGTACCATATTAAATGTAACATTAGCATTAAACATAATGCTTCCCATCTCCTGAAGAAGAACTGCACTGCTTTTTTGGGTGCTATCCCTGCACTCTACAGTGAGCACATACATGGATCGGTGTGACAACCCGAGCCATGGAGCAGTCTACTCAGAATCTGCAAATGACTAAATTGATTTTATCATGCAGAGGCTGGTTTCCCCAGCCACAGGCTGACCAGCAAAGTTAAGTTTAAATAACCGTATAAGGTTGTATTATTATTCCTGACAAAGCAGGAATCATGGCTGCATAGTCCAGTCAGACAGTACGAAAACCTAAAGGGGGATCTTGCTGACTATTTCAAGATCCTACTGATGGGGCAAAATGGAGGAAGATATAAAAGAACATTCCTCCTCCTTGTATCTCTCGCCACTGTTATGCCACATATTTTTGCAGCCGGTGAATAAGCATGAAAATATCATATCAATATTCGGTGTTCCATCGAACCATAATTTCATAAATACTTTGTGATCCAACACCCGTTCTGTGTTGTCATTGATCTGATGGTACTTGATGATACACCAGTGGCAAATGAGATTATGTAAATTATTACAGGATCTTTTTACTTGATTGCACCCATGTGACTAACATATGCCACCACCATAGTGTATCAACTTGAAGTTGAGCAAGCAGATTATGCATACTCGCTCCATACCCTTTACCGATTTTAGTAATTTGGTAAATACCTGGGTAAATAATTTAGCCCATTTTGCAATGCTTTACTGTTATCATTATTGTTATCATTCCTGTTATCATTGCCTCATCATTAGCAAAAATTATCATTACTGTTCTCATTGCCTCCTCCTGATAATTTCAAATGTCTCCGGTGATCCCTGTAAATGGGAACTGAATAGAATGTTCTTTGAGATCCTTGAAAATCAGTTAGTCCGTAGTGAAGTTTCCTATTCAGAAAAGTTTATACATGCGAGTTACACGACATTCTCCATCTTTTACAGTGAACAGGCCACGCCTGCCATCATTCCGTGCCTGCCTCGAACGATAATTCTGGCCCGATTTCCGAGCCTGTCTTGGAAGCCTGGCCATAATAATGAGCCTAGCTCATAATTCTGAACCTGCCTCTAAAGGCAACTCTGGCTATAATTCTGAGCCTGCCGTGAAAGACAACTCTGGCCATATTTTTGATCCTGTCTTGAAGGCAATCCTGGCCATAATACTGGGCTTGCCTCAAAAGACCATACTGGCCCTAGTTCCAAACCTGCTTGGAATGCTAGTATTGTGCAGTTTTACATGGTTAGGTGCCGCTAAGTAGGTGACAAAGCCTTAACCATACGTGTGTTGTACAAACAAGTGTAAAAATTACCAACTTGTAAGTGGTCCCCATGTTACCCCATGTTTCGGAAGACCAGACCCACCTACCTGCCTGGTTACAGAATGGGACTGGTAGGGTGCGTGGAACCTCTGCCCAGCTTTCCCGCTGCCATAGCTTCAGTGAACCGCTTACTGCTGATGGAGGCGTGGGGTGTGTTGTCGCCGAACCGATGAAGCTTTGCTCATCATTGGTACCTTGATTGGTCCGACAGCTTTTGCTTCCTCATCCAGGTTTTGCCTGTTGAATAGGTCTTACCTGAATAGAAGATTCGGCAGCTATAGCACTGGTCACTGCCGGCACTTGTAGCATGAGGGGAATTCTGGCCCCTTCCGGGTATTCTGCCAACGGCTGGTAACCAACTCTTCTGGCAGCAACACCTTCGTTTGCAAGGATTGCCTTGAAGCCATACGCATGTGCTCCAGTATGTTCCACGGACATACTTTAGAATTTGAAGTCAGTTACCTACTGACCACTTGCACTCCCCTCCATAGAGCGGGAGATTCATAGGCAGCCCTGAAACCGGTGCTGGCTCAGGTCCCTGAGGATACCTGCGCTGATATAACCCCTCCAACGGACCTATACCAGAATGAAACATCACATTTGTGGGACAAACCCTGAGTATTGACTCGGCGGCAGAATAATACTGGCCTTGCTTGCTCTCCTCCTCCGAGAGGGAAATATTAAGCAGCCCTGAAACAGGTGCCGCTGGCACGGGCTCTCAAAGACGCCGGCGTTAACACAACTCCTCCTGTTGGAGTGTATCTTAGTGGAGCATCCTCTCCATTAGGAGCTCCATCCTGGACAACCGTCCAATTAAGCAGCCCTGAATAGGTGCCGCTGGCGCGGGCTCTCTAAGAGGCCGGCGCTGACAGAACTCCTCCTGTTGGAGTGTATCTTGGTGGAGCATCCTTCCCATTAGGAGCTCCATCCAGTTTTCCAAATATGTTAACCATTGCCGGAGGGGAACCCTCCCGGCCTGACTCGTCCCGAGTCCATAGGCCTGACCGACTTTATTGTTGGTTTTACCCCATGTCCTGAGGACCACAGCGGTCTGGGAGCCGCTGATTGTACTGTCAGCGACTCTGGTGGTGACACCGCCTTCCTCCTGGATTTACCCCTCCACGGGAACCACAGAAGTCTGCAAGCCGCTGTCCGCATTGTCAGCGACTGGGGTCACGAAACCGACGGCCGCCGGCTCCCGCGATTCTGCGGTCCAGACCGGAGTCTCCCCACAGCCCAAGCCGGTTTCATAGAAACATAGAAACATAGAAATTAGGTGCAGGAGTAGGCCATTCGGCCCTTCAAGCCTGCACCGCCATTCAATATGATCATGGCTGATCATTCAACTCAGTATCCCGTACCTGCCTGCTCTCCATACCCTCTGATCCCCTTAGCCACAAGGGCCACATCTAACTCCCTCTTAAATATAGACAATGAACTGGCCTTAACTACCCTCTGTGGCAGAGAGTTCCAGAGACTCGCCACTCTCTGTGTGAAAAAAGTCTTTCTCATCTCGGTCTTAAAGGATTTCCCCCTTATCCTTAAGCTGTGACCCCTTGTCCTGGACTTCCCCAACATCGGGAACAATCTTTCTGCATCTAGCCTGTCCAACCCCTTAAGAATTGTGTAAGTTTCTATAAGATCCCCTCTCAATCTCCTAAATTCTAGAGAGTATAAACCAAGTCTATCCAGTCTTTCTTCATAAGACAGTCCTGACATCCCAGGAATCAGTCTGGTGAACCTTCTCTGCATTCCCTCTATGGCAATAATGTCCTTCCTCAGATTTGGAGACCAAAACTGTACGCAATACTCCAGGTGTGGTCTCACCAAGACCCTGTACAACTGAAGTAGAACCTCCCTGCTCCTATACTCAAATCCTTTTGCTATGAAAGCTAGCATACCATTCGCTTTTTTCACTGCCTGCTGCACCTGCATGCCTACTTTCAATGACTGGTGTACCATGACACCCAGGTCTCGCCGCATCTCCCCTTTTCCTAATGGGCCACCATTTACATAATAGTCTGCTTTCCTGTTTTTGCCACCAAAGTGGATAACCTCACATTTATCCACATTATACTGCATGTGCCAAACATTTGCCCACTCACCCAGCCTATCCAAGTCACCTTGCAGTCTCCTAGCATCCTCCTCACAGCTAACACTGCCCCCCAGCTTAGTGTCATCCGCAAACTTGGAGATATTGCCTTCAATTCCCTCATCCAGATCATTAATACGGCTCGCCAGATATTGCAACAATATGCAGCAGGAAACCTCTTATAAGAAGAGGTTCCTGCAAGAAAAACAGAAACTGGTAAGAAATACAAAACTTACCTGTAGGTTTAAACTTACCTCTGGCGGGACCGACGCGCCTGCCAGTTAGTCGCTGAGCCATGCGACAGATGTAATGACACGCGTGCGCACTGGCGGGCTTCTTCACGGAATCACTCACGTGACTCTGAAGTAAAATCATGGCTGATCTGTCAACACAGCTGCATTCTCTTTCACCAATATCATATCCGTTGATTCCCTTATCATATAGAAGTTGATCACTCTCAGACTTGAGTATACCCAATGATTGATCATCTACAATCCAGCTGCAAAGAATTCCAAAGATTCACTATCCTATGGTTGCAGAAAATTTTTTTTGCATCTCAACCGTAAATGGCCAACCCCATGCTGTGAAATTGAGCCCTGGTTCTAGACACTTGGCCAAGTGAACATCATCCCTGCATCTCCCCTGCCAAGTTTCATTATATGTTTCTATATGTTTCTCATTATTCTAAACTTCAGAGGGCAGATGCCCAATCTGCTTAATCTTTCCTTATTGTACAAATACCAGTTCCAGAACTCAATCTGGTGAACCGTTGCCGCACTGTGTGCCTTTGTCACACAATTAGGCAGTGGTGTCGAAGTAAACCAGAGAGGAATGATAGTCAATTTTAAAGCTGATTCACACTATAATCATGGTAGAGGAATGCATGTTTAGAGTGGATGATGGTAGATCAAGAAAGAAGGCTGCCTTGTCCTGGTGGGCATTGACTGCTTGAGAGTTCTTATGATTGCACTTATATGGAGAGATTTATGTCATGCTCCTGATTTTACCTTTTTAGATGATGAAAAGACCACGGGTTAGCAGGAGGTGAGTCACTGACTGCCGAGTACCCAGGCTTCAACCTGCTCCTGTAGCCACTGCATACCTTTTAGATTAGTTCATCAGATTGTTATACGAGCTATGTAAGAACACTCTGGCACATGTGATATTAAATTAGTTATAAATATTCTTAATAGCCAAATCTAGGTGAGGATGTTCGCTCTGGCTAAAAGGCTGTAAAATATGACATCCAAACAAAAAGACCTGTGCTGTTATTTCATTCTGGCTGAATCTTTGTCCTTGATGAATCTCAGGATATTGCAGGTGGGATATTCTTCGATGGTAATGCCTGTGAACAAAGAGGAAGATGACTGAACTTTCTTGCTTTCCATCACAGTGAAAAATGTTGATTCCACTGTGCTGGGATGCTTATGTTAAACTCTATTGTGTATTGTGTTATTTTTTTATTCGTATGGCTGTATGGTAACTCAAATTTCACTGTACCAATTGGTGCATATGACAATAAACGTGAACTTGAACAAACTTGAATGGAAGAGGCTAGATACTCATTGCCAGACTCCTTTGTGGCATGGAAGTTCCCTGCCACTTATTAGCCCCATTGGTCGTTGGTATTGGCAAACAGTGGGAATTCAACAAGGCTGCCTCGTCCAAGTAGTGTGAGGTGTTGATTAGGAAACAGATCCCTCCAACTCTTATGATGGAAGCAAGGTCATTGATGAAGCTGCAGAAGTTGACATATCCCAAAGCACTACCCCTTTGAACATCTATGGATAACCTAGGATAACCTTTTGGCCAGAACAACCATTTTCCTTTGTTAAATGTATGTTGGAGTAGTTCAGATGTAGGAGTAGTTTTCCTTTGATGCCTATTGATTTTAGTTTTAGCAATACTCCACAATGCTACTCTTAGTCAAATGCTGCCTGATGTCAAGGACTGTCATTCTCTTCTGTAAATCAGCTCCTCGTCCCATGTTTGGTCCAAGATAAATAGCTGAGGAAATTCTGAAGTAGCCTTCGACAAGTGAAGGTTACATTACTCCCTGAATTACTTCAATCTTTAACATGGAAATCTCCCACCATTATTTTTGTGAACGGTTTCAGGAAAATCAAGTCCATTAGTTCTAACCAGAAGATAAAAATGAATAATGATTAAAAGCCATCCTTTCATCAAATATCTTGAACTATTTATTGAACTAAACTGCATACCATTTAGGTCAGTTCCTCAGATTGTAATCTGAGTTATGTGAGGACACTCTGACATTAGAAATGTTAAACTATTCGTTGTAATATTTTTAATGGCCAAGTTAATATGAGGATCTTCAAGTCTAGGTAGAAGGCTGTAAAATATGTAATTCAGACAGAGATACTCCTGCAACAAAGTGCTGGAGTAACTCAGCAGGTCAGGCAGCATCTCTGGAGAGAAGGATTGGGTGGCGTTTCAGGTCTGGACCCTTCTTCAGAGACTTGATGGTGTTTCAATCTGGAGATATAAGGTGCTCATCAAGTTTATTAGGTAAGAAAGCACAAATAAACAGACAGATAGTACCAAGTCAGCACCGACCAGTGATCCCCGCATATTAACACTATCCTACACACACTAGGGCCAATTTTACATTTACACCAAGTCAATTAACCTACAATCCTGTGCGTCTTTGGAGTGGGGGAAGATCTCAGAGAAAACCCACGTGATCATGGGGAGAACATACAAACTCAATACAGCCAGCACCCGTAGTCGAGATTAAACCTGGGTCTCCTAGCGAAGCAGTAGCTCTACCGTTCTGCCACCGTGTCGCCCTTAACAAGCCACAATATTCATTGACCTCTTCATCTTCGCACTTCAACAATCTATTGAACAGTCTTGTCTTGTTGTTACTTGTTATTACTTGGAGATAGTCACAATTTTGATTTATCTAGGATCCCCACCTTGGCATGCCTCCTCTTCCCAGCTGAATGAGAGTGAGTCATGAATGTACAGCAGATGAACTTCTGCACCATGTTTCAGCCCTTCAGCAGAGATTTCATCCGCTCCAAAAGCTTTATTTATTTTCAGCTTCATAATTCCTTACTATGCTTGAAAGCCACAGAGATAATGTGCTGTGAGGTGGAGTCAAAAATTATATGTTCAAGGTCTCTCAGTGAATGTCATCTACAGAACACTACGATGCTCTGTGGATGGCATGGGAAAGTGCAAGAGCATAATACATCTTTTCATTCCCATATTTTTCTTTTTTAGCTAGTATGACATGAACACTATTAACATGATGCATTTCGCTCTTTCTCTGAATGGCCTTTCTTCATATTGTCACCATAATGTTCTTTACTTGAACAGTTAATACTCTCCAAGGGAAAAGTAAGCTGCAGAATCCAGGGGGAGTTTATAAAAATGTGGGGAGAATAAAATAGGCTCGGGTAAGATTAATGCAAATGGAAGGTTGTGATCAACATGAACTCAGTGGACGGTATCTCTCTATGATAACTAACGTCATGGCCGCCAAATGTGGATTAATTAAATCTGGGGATAATCATGGGGCCCGAATTTGAAAGGAAGGACACTTTGCAAAGTAACGAGTCTGGAAGAGATTACAGAGGGAGAGAGGGATGAGGCCATGGAGAAATAGGAAAATATGTAAACAATTTAAAATCAAGGATTGCTTAACTAAGAATGGGATTGATAAGCAAATAGGATTTGGGGAAAATTAGGATACAGGCAACAAAGTTTTGATTTCAGATTTACAGAGTGCAGAATGAGTTAGAAGTTGTGGAAACAGTCAAAATTGTTGGGGATGT
Source organism: Okamejei kenojei (assembly GCA_035221665.1). Taxonomy (NCBI): domain Eukaryota; kingdom Metazoa; phylum Chordata; class Chondrichthyes; order Rajiformes; family Rajidae; genus Okamejei; species Okamejei kenojei. Next base: position 24,827,603 of record CM069134.1, read on the forward strand.
TGATGTCGTTAAAGGTTTCAACAGCAGCTAAATCTGAACGGGTAAGCTATGGCCTGACTGGTGAATGTGGAAATACAGGTTGAAGTGCATCTCTAGGCTAAATGTGACACAAGCAGTCTGTTCACCTTCTGATAAATGCCAAGGATGGGGATGGAGAAGAACAGAATAGTACTGCACAGAACCAGACCCTTCAGCCCACAACATCCATGCCAAACATGATGCCAAGTTAAACTAATCTTCTCTGTCTGCATGTGATCTGTCCCTCCATTCCTTGCATATCAATCTGCCTATCTATAAGCCTCTTAAATGTCCCTAGTACATTGCCTCTACCACCACACCTGGCAATGCATTCCAGGTACCTCCTGCTCTCTCCATACAAAATTTACCCCACAAATATCTCCTTTAAACATTGCCCCTCTCAACTTAAAACTATGCCCTCTGATATTTGGCGTGTCCACTTTGAGAAAAGATTCTGACTGTCTACTCCATCTTTGCCTCTCATCATGGCTGCGGAATAGGGTTTGTTTTGCAGGTAAAGACGATTGTCTGACAAGTTAGAGAATATAATAAATATCAGGTCGGGAGCGTTCAGTTTCTCACACCTGGTCAACCATTTAATAAGATCAAGGTTGATCCATTATTGCAAAACCACTTTCCTGCACAAACCTCACATTCCTTCAATTCCGTCTTAGGTCTCCTCCATTGTCAGAGTGAGGCTAAACGCAAATTGGAGGAACAGCATCTCATATTTCGCTTGGGCAGCTTACAGCCCAGTGATTTCTCTCACTTGAGGTAACCCCGGCATTCCCTCTCTCGCTATCACTCTCCCACCCAAGTCGCGCTAGCTTCTCGTTTTCACCTTACAAACAGCTTAGAATGGCCTGTTTCCTTTATCATCGTTACTTTTTTGCATATCATTTATTCATTGTTCTTTATCTCTCCACATCATTGTCTATATCTCTCGTTTCCCTTATCCCTAACCAGTCTGAAGAAGGGTCTCGACCCGAATTGTCACCCGTTCCTTCTCTCCAGAGATGCTGCCTGTCCCGCTGAGTTACTCCAGCTTTTTGTGTCTACCTTCCCTTTAATATATAACATCTATTACATAGGGCAGCACGGTGGCACAGCGGTAGCGTTTGCTGCCTTACAGCACCTGAGATCCGGATTTGATCCTGACTACGAGTGCTGTCTGTACGGAGTTTACACGTTCTCCCCGTGACCTGCGTGGGTTTTCTCCGAGATCTTCGGTTTATTCCCACACCCCAAAGACGTACAGGTATGTAGGTTAATTGGCCTTGTGCAAAAAATGTAAATTGCCCCTAGAGCTTGTAGGATAGTGTTAATGTGCGGGGATCGCTGGTCGGTGTGGACTCGGTGAGCCGACGGGCCTTTCCACGCTGTGTCTCTAAACTAAACTAAAATAGAAAGATTAAACGAGAACTTACCGTTTGAAGTTTGATCTTTATTTTATGAGAAGTTGAAGTGAGGGATTACGTGAAGAGCCCGCCAGTCCGCATGCGCGTCAAACTTTAGATCAGCTGTATGAAACCACAGAACAGTTGCTGGCCTAAGCTATAGGAAGATTAACGACCTTAGAACTACCGAATTATCTTTATGAGAAGTAGGGTTGGGAGTGGAGGGCACGTAATCCCTCACTTCAACTTCTCATAAAATAAAGATCAAACTTAAAACGGTAAGTTCTCGTTTAATCTTTCTATTTTATATCGAAGTCACGTGAGTGACTACGTGAAGAATTCAAAGCTCTGTGGTTTAATTTAGTGAACCAGTTTCCATGCAGACATGCTGCTCCAGTTGACCAAACATGGCTGAAGAAACATACTTCATTGAAACATTATGTTAACTTTAAAACATGTCCATGTTTTAATTGAAAAAATAGTCCCTTCACATCAGGGATAAACAGTTGATTTAATTAACAGAACTTATCATTTTGCTAGCAAATAAACCAGGCCTGGAAATTGGTTTATTATAAAATGTTTGAAAAGTTCGCTCATTCGCCCATTCTGCTGTCGCAAGGAAGTGACCCAGCGGAACTTCCATATTTCTCGCTGCCGACGTGGCTGCAGCCCTGGTAGAGTGAGATTTAAATACATCAGTATCCACTCCTGCAAATGCTAATACGCATCTTAACCATTTAGAAATGGTCTGCACCGTTACCCTTCTATGTGTTTTTTTATGACTGACGAAGACAGCCAGTTCACTGCCTCGAAGGTCTATTGTAACCTTTACATATTCTTTAATATAAGTAACAACACATAATCTGCGATCTGGTGGATACACCAAGCGCTCCAACTTAAATCCAAGCGCACCTGATCTACTTTGCTTAATTAGCTCATCTAAATAAAAGGTTACTTTATTATTGGATATAAATGCCTTCATTTCTGTAATGACTGGACTCGTGGCGCTGAAATGAGCGCCATGAGCATGACCAATTTATAGGTGAGCTGGGCCAAAGATAAAGATGCAGCTGGTGCCCAACTGTGAAGCAACGTTAATACTATATTAACGTTCCATACTTCTCGATATCTGGGCCTAGGAGGGTTATTGTTAAAAAATACCCTTCATGAATTTGGATACCAATGGTTGAGAGCCGACAGAATGGTGTCCAGAGCCCAGCAGCAAATATGACGACAAAGCACTACGACCAGTGTTAAAAGTGCTATAACTCAATTTCTTTGTCAAACTATAAGGTTGAAAGAAATTCCCACACATCGGCTATATCTGCCGTAAAGTAACTTATATGCATATTGACACAAAAGTCTTCCCATTGTTTAATATATGAGATGTACTGCTTCCTAGTGCCATCACGCCAAGCTGCAGTGATTACGTCCACCGTCCGGTCGGTTAATCCGAGCCCCAGGAAAGATCTTCTCAGATTCTGCAAATTAACAGGTCAATTTTGTCATGTAGCGGATGAGGTTCCCGAGAAATGGCTGAATAAACAAATGTTCATGTCTATGAACAACCATGGGCGGTTCCGTTAATACTCCTATCAGTAAAGGGAACCATGGCTGTGTAGGCCAGTTAGGCATTACTAAAATACCCAATGCGAAGTCTTGCATGATTTTTTGCAAGCATCGTCCAATGAGGCAGATTGGAGGGAAAGCATAGAAGAATATTCCCCCACCCCAGTCCACAGAGAATGCATCTATAGCCTCCGCCCCTGGGTCAGGCCTCTGGTAAATTGGTGATTAAGCCTGGAGGCGCACAATCAATATCAGAACTAAAACTCTGTTTTCACCCCCCCCCCCCCCCCCCCCCACACCCCACATACATAACCTAATAAAACAAAATTCTACTAAACAAACACTAGAAGACAACAACAAAAAAGAAAAAAACAGACGGACTGCAGGTGAGCCGCAGCTGCCAGTCAGCGCGGCCACTTCCGGATAAATAACCGAGGGGCTGAGCTTAAACCATTAGGTAACACTTTAAAGTACCACTGCCGCCCCATCCAGCTAAACTTCAGATATCTCCGGTGATCCTTGTGAATCAGAATCGAATAATATGCATCCTTGAGATCGATGCATGCCATAAAGCAGCCCTCGGAAATTAGCTGCTTAGTGGTAAGGAAATTCTCCATTTTAAAATGTCTATACTGCACATGTGAGTTGAAATTTGCCAAATCAAGGATGATACGGCATCCACCATCTTCATCCTTCTTCTCCTGGAGAATATATTAGAGATGTATTGATCTTTTTCATGAATTGATCTCTCAATTACTCGTTTTTTGTGCAATGCGTGTATTTCTGCTTGCATATCCAAAGTTTGGAGCAAGTATACGACCGACTTGTGTGGGTGGAAATGAGTTAGGCAAAAACTCAATTTTGAAAACCTTTATACTGTGCAATATAAACAGGTCTGAAGTTATCTGACGCCATTCATGCAAGAACAAACTTAACCTTTCTTTATATTCGGATGATGTATTACTTTATATTACAAAGCCGGAAATTAGTATCCCAAATTTACTAAAATTAATATCTGAATTTGGATTACTTTCAGGATATAGTATTAATTGGAATAAAAGTGAACTTATGCCAATAATGATAAATAACTTACATATACTACAACAATTTCCTTTTAAGATAGCAAACGAAAAAATCAAATATCTTGGAATTCATGTAACAAAAAGATTTAACTCTTTATTTAAATCCAATTTTCCACTTTTATTGAATAAATTAAATAAGCACATTTTATATTGGAAAACATTATCTATCTCAATGCTAGGTAGAATTAATGCAATAAAAATGATGTTTCTCCCGCAATTACTATATCTTTTCCAATTGATTCCGATATATCTTCCTAAAAACTTTTTTAAGAAGGTTGATTCTATAGTCACCAACTTTATCTTGGATTATAAGAGCCATAGAATAACATTTATGCAAACCAAAAATAAATGGAGGTCTGGCACTACCAAACTTTATGTTTTATTACTGGGTCAGTTAATATTAAAAATATGAATTTTTGGTTTGTAGAGACAGATAAACAACCAACCTGGTTAAAAATGGAAAAAGAAGATTGTTCGCCTTTTGAAATTAGTTCGATTTTATTCGCCAATATTAAAATAGGTAAGAAAACCTATAGTGAAAACCTTATAATAGAAAGTGGAATACGTATCTGGAAACAAATCTAGAAAACACTAAAATTGGAATGTATACCACTAGCCCTTACCATTGTAAATAACGTTACTTTTACACACCTCAATGATGGACAAAGGTTTTTACGTTAAAATAGGAAAAACTACAGAATTATCTATAGATAATCAGGGAGATCTCTACAGGGAAAATTCTTTCCTTTCATTTCAAGAATTACAACAAATTTATGGATTACATTCAAAAGATTACTTTAGATATCTACAAATTAGAGACTATGTAAAAGCAAATACTTACAGGAAATTTAAATAACGTCTAATAAAAATATTTAACAGAAGAACAAACTTAACCTTCCACCGACTTGAAATTCCTCCGCACACCCCGTGTGACTGATGGAACAGAGCCACCTACCTCAAAGGTTACAGGTGGTTTGACACCAGGGCCAGCGGACCTTAATTTTGGTTCTGTTTTTTCCCCCTCGCTCTGAAAGGTTGAGCTGTTGGGACGTGAGGCTGCCGCATCTTCCAGGATGGGCGGGATGGGCCTTGGCCTAAAAAAGACCTGTGACCGGGTAGGAACAGGGCAAATCTGGAATTCCCACTGGCCTCAGAAAACCGCTTCTTGCTGGTAGAGGCGTAGGGGTGATGACGCCGGAGGAGGGGAGTCTTGCTCATAAAAGATGCTTTGATCATGCCAGCAGCTTTTGACTCCTCATGCAAGTCCTTGACCTGTTTGCTCAAGTCTTCTCCGAAGAGGAATTTTGGAGGCTGAATATTGCTGGCCTTGCATAGATGTACGAACTTTGGATTCAGTTCCATAGCATCCTGCTGAACCTCCGACAATTGAACGTCATCGATTGACCTAGCAAAGGCTGTGATACCTGCGGACAATAGCCTCAGGATCCGTTGAAGCTTCAGTTCTCTGGATCTCGTACTGGACCCAATATAATCCCAAATAGTGGCGTTAACTATGGGCACATTTAAGGTTGCGCAATTCTCCGGACTCGGATACCTCGCAGCCGTTTCCAGCATGGTCACTTCCTTCAGCTGGTGGGAAATGAGGTAGCTGATGCTTCTGGCCAACTCCCCTTGAAATGGCTTGCCTGTCCCCGAAGGAACAGCAAATTTGGAGGCAAGAGTGGGCAACTCTTCTTTATGCGATACACGCTCATCATGCATTACAGCATGGGCCTCCGGCACACATTCATATTTGGAGTCAGCTGCATACTGATCTCCGAAACTCCCCTCGTCCGAGTGGGAGGAAAATAGCAACCCTGGACCTGGAGCTGCAGCAGGCTTTTGAATTGAACTGCCTGAGTATGCCTCCCTAGCACGGAGCATATTGTGTGCTAGCATCTTTTCCATAAGATGCTCCATCTGAGACAAACGGCTTAACACATCAGACATGGATGTGGGGGCAGTATCCTCCTGGCCTGAATCGTCCGACAGGACTTGTCTCATTGTTTTAGCTTTGGCTTCTCCCCCCTTCGGGGCTGCCAAGCTGCTCCCTATAGGAACCAATTCAGAGGTAGCTATCTGTAGACCGGAGCTGCCAGCGACTCTGTGGTAGAAATGGTCGGCCGCCGGCTTCCCGCACTGCCGCGGTCTTCTGTTGCCGGTTTTACCGCGGCTCGTCTTGGTTTAGTCCTAGTCTTTTCCATAGTTAAACCTAGAGCTTTGTTGAAAAAATAAAGTACACCAAACACACCCAGAGCAAGTTTGCACTTACCTGAGATGTTTTTAAACTTACCGTTGGAAAAACCGACGTTCCCCCCCAGCCAGTCCATGCGCCATGCGTCATGCGTTTGACGTATTGATGCGCATGTGGACTGGCGGGCACTTCACGTAGTCACTCACGTGACTTTGATATAAAATCTGCCTTGAATGTACCCAGTGACTGACCCTCCACAACTGCCTCTATATGGATAACTCCAAAGATTCATTACCCCAAGGGGAAGTAATTCAAGGTGACTAACCGGCCTGGCTCACCCATAACAGCTGGTCTGGGACCCCCCTCCTTGAAGTACAGATAGCTGTGTCGCGAAGCAGTGACCAAGTACAACAAGCAGCTCGGGGCATACCATCATGCAACAAAAAGAAGTGTGATTTTAATGGGCTGAAAATCAACACTGCCCACACACACAGTTAAAAGCGTGTATACTTCAGTACTGCTTGCCTATGCCAAAACACTCTCTCACACTTACACTTATCAGGCATACAACGATCCTAAATCTGTGGTTCTAGGTGTCCTAAATATGTTTGCTGATTTCTGCCAATGGATTCCACTGGCTGGCCAAGAGAAAAAAAATTGATTGGATTGGCATAAAACGCAGAATGAGACCTCCCATTCAATTCATTCTGATATATTGGGGGCACTTTCTCACATACTGATGCCTTTTCTCAGTATGAATAGGGGGTGGGAGATTGCAACCTTCATGTGGTTTCAATGAATGCAATCAAGCTGGCGTGCACAATCAAATAAGATCAAATAGAACAAGTTGTCCTACAACTTTAGGCTGTGCACGCCATACACAACAAGAAGAAATATGAACAGGATAGCAGTGGAAGATCTGCAGTGTAGTCCGTGAATGCCATGTGTTAATTTGTGGACTTACAAAACGGGAAAGAAACATTGAAATGAATTTGGTCTCATGCATATGGTTTACCCTGGTATTTATCAAATATATTTTCACCTATTCATATTTCTTTATTATTCTTCACTGTTCTAATCAATTATTTTTATCTGATGTCTTTTTCTTCTCATGCTTCTTTTAGCCAGAATCTCCTTTTTTTAGAGCATGGATGTACAATCATTTTTAGTTTGAGGGTTAAAATAACTTGTAAAGTTAGAGAATAAACCATATCTGATTACAAAAAAATGTGAGTTCCCTACATATTTGACATGTTATATATCAGAATGCAAAAATTACCTGAAGATTCTTCACTACATAAAGGCACATGTACACTTTGTGAAAGTTAAAACAGATATACAATGACACTAGTTTTGCAAGGTTTTTGATTAATATGATGCTTTTAACAAAAACATATTCAAAGCAGAATAATCAGAAATAAATAAAAGCCACGATAAAGTAAAAGCCAAGTCATTGTATATATTTTCAGGCAGTGATAGATAGATTCTTGACTAGTTCGGGTGTCAGGGGTTATGGGGAAAAGGCATGAGAATGGGGTTAGGAGGGAGAGATAGATCAGCCATGATTGCCAGATTGAATGCCAGAGTAAACTTGATGGGCATGACTTTATGACCTTATGATAAATGATAAAATATTAGAATGGTTAGCCAGAAAGGTGAGTGTGTAGGAATGCATTAACGAGTGAATACTGCTACAGCCAGATTTACAAGAATGTAGAGTTCAAGGAGTTGAGGGATGGAGAGTAAGCTTCATATTCAGGTAATCATTTTTTTTAAAATATAGTTTTATGCAATTAATTGTATGCAGACAACAATAACCAATATTTTCTCGAGTAAGCCAGATTATGGCTTTATTAATGACAAACCCATTCACTTGCCTAATTGAACTCCTCAGCCACCATGCCACACACCATGTGATCGCTCCTTAGCTGAGGCTGAGGCAAGGGAGGATATTCGTTTGCCCCAAGCATGGCTCAATGCTGTGGAGATGATGGACAAAGAAGAAGGATTCCCCATGTCAGAATCATCCACAGTTCCACAAACTACACCCTGCAATGGATGCAGCGTGAAGTCACGGGTCCACAGTGTAAACAAGAAGTTGAGCCTGAAAAGCAAGATTGGCCTCAAATGAAACAATTGAATGAACCTTGAAGCTCACATCTCTGGTAAAGACCTGTATGACACACTGGTCAACCAGAGGAGTACCTTCAGCAACAAATTGGTTCCACCAAGATGCAGTACAGAATGCAACAGGAGATCATTTTTCACTGTTGCGATTAAACTGTACAACTCCTCCTCCCTCAGTCATGGGGTAGACTGACTCCCCTCCCTCCCAAACACCCTCCCCCTCCCCAATATTTGCACATCCCCAATCCTTTCCACTACTCACTTTAATTTCATGTTTCATTTCCCACCAGGGATATATAAAGTTCTATCATATCGTATTGTATCGTATTCGGCTACCTCAAGCAACAATGCAGTGCCTTATTTCCCACCACCATGATTAAGACATGCATAGATTACCCTTGAGCCTTGTTGAACACACACAAATTACTTGACCTTGCCCTGACTCCGCACGATGACAGTGGAAGCTGCGAGATGTATAAATCTTAACATAATATCAAATTAGAACTCTTTAAGGAACATCCAGAAATGTACCTTTAACTCATTATTCAGGACTGGTGCTTGCGCTGAAGCAAAAATAATAGTCAGAATAGCCTGTTGGACAAGGATCAGCTGCACAATACAAAGAGCAGCCACAGACAACAAAATGCCACACATGCCTCGCATTTTATGAAATGTAGCATATTACTTTGGTGATTAACTGTTGGGCATTTTAGGTTTCTAAAGCACAAATTTATATGTTTTTAATTCAACAGAATTTTAAAGTATTTATGTTAGAATTTTCATTACCTTTGTAAATTGCGCGTGCCTGACATGCAAATGCTTCAAGGCTGAATTTCTTTCCTTCTCTCCCGTCAGCCGGCAATGAAACTCTCTTTATGGACACTCCAGGTAAACAGCTGCACTAGAATTGAATGCCGTTTGCTATGGCAAATGCAGAATGTTGACACACCACGTCGCCCTGGCCAAAACTCATTAGATAAACCGTGCAAATTGCATTTTCTATGTGGCCCACCACACCATTATGAACAAATAACAGGAACTAGAAATCCTACCATGTAGCATAATCATTATATGTCCTATTGTGCAAATTAATTTAAAGCAGGAGGCTATTGCGCCAATGGTGTTAATCATCAAGGTTTCTGAGTCCTGAGGCATTCATTTACATCCATGTCTAGACAAGCTCCGTTCTGCCCAGAGCCATGCAATTCATGTTTGGCGCCACATCTGTCATTATCATTAAAGATTGCATAGTTCATGGATAATGCAAATGCTGACCTTCACGAAACGTGAGAGACCTGTTTTGTCTTGAGTTAAGGGGAGCTGGGCAAGATAAATCCTAAGCCCAAGGTGTCTGATGCTGGAATAAGAGTGGAAAATGCCGGATATACTCAACAGGTCAGGCCACATCTGTGGAAAAAGAAACAGAGTTAACTTTTCAGGCCAAAGTCTATTTGTCCGAACTGGGAAGGAGACAAAATGTGCAGGGAGGCGGATTAACAAGGGTGGGGGCTTGTCTCTGATAGGATAAAATGGGAGTGACCAGGGGGATAGACTGTAAACAAGGTTTTATGGTCAATGTGGGACTGGAAGCATAGCAATTACATGTTAGAAAATGAGAACATCAACACAAGAAATGTAAGTGTTGCAAAATGCACAACAGTAAGACATGCACTGGGAGTCCTCCATTACCAGAGGAAAACAAATAAGAGAAATGGACAAAAACATAAGCTGAGCCAGTTTCATACACAGCCAATTACCAAGAAATCAAGTTATCCAAAGATGTAAAATTCAATATTTAGTCCGAAAGGCTACAACATGCATCAATGGAAGGCGAGGTTGTGTTATTAAGCTTGTGTTGGGCTTCAATTGAACTGGTTCCAATTAATCTGGTACTGGGAAATGGCTTGTTGGATGCACTTTAAGTTAATAAAGAATTTCTTAAGGTTTTGTTTTAACCTGAGGCTCTCTCAACCACCTCCCAAACCAAAACATATTCCCTAATTGGGACCTCGTGTTAATATCTCAACCATGAGATATGGTAAATCCCCTCCATCAAGTGGCTCCTCAACTCTCACTGTTTCATCCTCACCAGACCACCCACATCCATACAACCTCTCTACGCACTAGACTCATAACCCAATTTCAGCAGCTATCTGTCTTCCTCCGCTCTTTCTACCATTGTTCAGTCAGTGGAGGGAAGGCCTAGAAACATATTGAATGTGTATGCCCTTGTCTATTGTATATGTCCTGTGGACATAGTGCAGAATTTTCGAGCAAGTCCTTGAGCAAAGATGATAACAGGCCCATCTCAAACCGTTCCTGTCCAAGTAGCAAAGAAGATGTAAGCCTTGTGACTCAAATATTTTATTCATTCCTGAGTTTTAAATTAAAGATCCTTCTGCAACAGTGTAAATTCCGACTATAATCAGTATTCTTACATAGGAGTATAAAATGTTTTGCGCAGATGTGGGTATAGTTTCCAAGTTATTACCAGTTTACACAGCTGAGGGGGTTATTTTAGCCAGGGGTTGGAAACAAATACTATATGGCTGTTGTGTTAACAAGAACCACCTATTTGAAAGTTTGGATTTAGCACTATTTTCTCAGCTTGTTTATTACTATGACGTCAATGAGTTGTTAAATGGAAGCACCACACATGAACATAGAAGATCCCATGGCATTATTTCAAAGTATCACTGGTATCCTGCCCAATATTTGTCCCTCAGTTAATAAGATAATTAATGTCCCTCACTTCAACCACTCATCAAGTCATTATCCCGAAGGTGATTGTGAAAATTTGTCATGCACAAATGACCTGTCTGAATTTCCTATATTAAAAAAATATGCTCCAAAATGTTCACTTGGTTCAAATTTTGTTGGGATGAGATCACGCTGTAAAATAAGAAATTTAGAAATAGGAGCAGGAGAATGCCATCAGGCACAATGAGCATGATCTACCATCCATCAAGATAAGGTCATAAGGTCATCAGTGATAGGAGCAGAATTAGGCCATTTGGCACATCAAGTCTACTCCGCCATTCAATCATGGCCAATCTATCTCTCCCTCCTAAACCCATTCTCCTGCCTTCCCCCCATATCCCCTGACACCCATACTAATCAAGAATCTATCAACCTCTGTCTTAAAAATATCCATTGACTTGGCCTCCACAGCCTTCTGTGGCAAAGAATTCCACAGATTCACTAGCCTCTGACTAAAGAAATTCCTCTGCATCTCCTTCCTAAAGGAACGTCCTTTAATTCTGAAGCTATGACCTCTTTTTTTCACTTTAGTCTTTATTGCTTTTAGGTATACATAAATAAAACACAAATATAACAACGAAACATACAACAATGCAGTGAAATGTACAACAGTGTAGCGGGGGGTTCAGTTTACAATCATTGATGCAGTATACAGAACTTATTCTTATTAAAACATTTTCCAATAACTTACATCATTGTCAATAAAATTATACAGTGTTGATGTCTTTATTTCCATACCTAATCCATTTTCCCCATTTTCTGTTAAACCCGTCTTCTTTCACTCTTAGAGAATATGTCATTTTCTCCATGACAAATATTTCCTGTACTATGTCTACCCATTGTCTAACACTGGGTGTGCCCGCTGCGAGCCAGTTTCTTGTAATGGCCTTTCTGCCAGCTGTGAGTAGGATTTTAACCAAGTAATGATCTTCCTTCAGCACCACTGTAGTTATATTACCCAGGTAATATCCACTCTATCCAAGCCTTTCACTATTCTGTACATATCAATTAGGTCCCCCCTTATTCTTCTAAACTCCAGCGAGTACAGGCCGAATGCCGTCAAGCGCTCATCATATGTTAACCCTCTGGCCCCTCTTCAGAGCCAGCACTACCTTCCTCAGATATGGTGCCCAAAATTGGCTGATCTTCTGCTCCAGGTTCCAGCACTACCCCTATATCCCTTGATTCCCTTAACACCTAGCAATATATCAGTTGAATGGACTCAATGACTGTGCCTTTATTGACCTCCGTGGTAAATAATGCCAAGGACTTCCCTTTGAGCCATTGTTTCACTTGTAAGGACTGTTTGGTCTCCTAAATGGTATAAGGAAAGAGTGAAAGCAAAAAGTGAAAGGACAGACGATGCACCTCCTGGGCTTATGTGGAAACGTACCATGCAACAGGTAGGTTTAAGAAAGAACTGCAGATGCTGGAAAAATCAAAGGAAGACAAAAATGCTGGAGAAACTCAGCGGGTAAGGCAGCAACTATGGAGCGAAGGAAAAGGTGACGTTTCGGGTCGAGACGTTTCGGATCGGGTCTGAAGAAATCTCCTATTCCTTCGCTCCATAGATGCTGCCTCACACGCTGAGCTTCTTCAGCATTTTTGTCTAAATGCAACAGGTAGGTGGTCAGGAGGGAAGAGCAGACCAGGGAGTCATGAAGGTAATCAAAGATTTCAAAGGTATTTTATTGTGACATGCACCAATTAACGTACAGAGATATGCATTTTACCATACAGCCATACGAAAAAAAAGCAACAAGACACACAACTAAATAAAAGTTAACATAAACAATCACCACAGCGGATTCCCCACATTCCTCACTGTGATAGAAGGCAAAAAAGTCCAATATTCTTTCTCTTTATTCTACCGTGGTCGGGGCAGTCAAAACATCCGTCGGGGTAATCGAAGAGCCCGCAGCCTTCGATCAAAGCCCCCGTGTCAGGGGTGATCGAAACTCCCGCGTCGGGGCGATCGAAACTCCCGCGTCGGGGCGATCGAAACTCCCGCGTCGGGGCGATCGAAACTCCCGCGTCAGGGCAATCGAATCTCCCGTATCAGGGCAGTGGAACCTCCTGCGGATTGGAGTTCCCGAAGTTGGTCAATGACCAGAGACCGCGGGCTCCGTGATGTTAAGTCCACAAACACCCACGGTTGGAGCTCCGAGGTCGATCCCTGGCAAAGGGATCGCGGGCTCCACAATGTTATAGGCACCCGTGGTGGAGCTCTCAAAATCGGTCTCCAGCAAAGACCGCCAACTTCTCGATGTTAGGCCGCAGTGCGGACGGAGATATGATACGGAAAAAATCGCTTCTCCGTCGAGGTAAGAGATTAGAAAAATCATGGTTCAACCTCAGAACTCTCTTGCCTTGGAACTTTTCTTCTCTTTTTCAATCAATACTACCAAAGGAACAAAATAATAAGAGCCTATTGTGTTCGGGGAATGCCACAAAACACTTTAGGATTAATGAAACAAGGTAATTTTGTTTTGTAGCTAAACAAGTAAGATGCCCAATACAACAAGGTCCTTTAAACAGCAGGGAAATAGGTGGTGAGGGATAACTGTTGACCTGGACATCAGGAAAGGTTCCCCATTCTCCAAGGGTGCCATGTGCTTTTATTTTTACTCTCACTGGACAAGCAAGCAGGTCCTTAATTTCACATTTAAATCTCAAAATATTATATATCCACAGCTCATAGTATTGCATTGAGATGTTGGGTTAGATTGCACAGCTAAGATGGGACATAAAATTCATGACCATCTGGATCATAGGAACAGAGGTTCTATTGAGCTGAGCCTCACACTGTCATTACTCCCCTGGGCATTCCTTCCAAGCTCTAGATTTAATGCTAGATTATTTTCCTCCACCCAGTTCTCCTGGTTACTGCACGGCCTACAATCGAACGCATTTTTTTCAACAACTTTTTGGAATCCTTGTAGCAATCAGGTCATTAAGGGTGAATCATCCTCCCCCTGTTCTCTTTTACTTTCTGCCATCATGATAATGTCCCGTGTTGCATATCTACAGTATGCCCTTTGGCTCACCCCCTTAACATTAAAAATATCTTTAAATATATTAAAGATATGATGTTTTGCGTCACTGTCAAGACTGGGGCAATGTAAAGAACTGCAATTTAAGTTGCATTTAAGTAAATATCTAACCAGTTAATTATTGAAAAATTGGGCATTAATAAGTGAAGACAAATTTAAAATGATCACAAGGAAGAGTTAGGATATTATATTTTGAAATTCTTTGGTGTGTGAAATTCACCAATATAATATTAAACCAGATTCCACAAAATGTCTTCATAAGGGAATTTAAAAAACAGCCTCTGATGTAAGAATACTAAAGAATACTTTTCCCATATTTCACTTAACAGGAAAGGAGATGATTTGGCCCATCAAGGCCTGCTGGCTCTCTGAGCATTAGCATTGCTTAACTTGAGAAGCCAGGCTAATTTTATGACCACCTCTTACTTGGTATCTGCAGGCAGACTTAAACCAAACTTACTGGTTGAAAGCATGTCAGGACTCTCAGAAATGCAAGACACAAGCAGCAACCAACCATCCAGTATTTTCTAGTAAATTTCACTTGATTTACGATGGGGTATCAGCAGAAATGTATGTAACTACTTGACCACTATATTCACAGTGACTTTATGACTTTATGGTTTAAGACATAACCACATGTTTTCTGCAAAGTGCTGTATATCTTGAAAAGTATTCTGTAAACTTACAAGAAGTGTTTCCAATTTTAATTTAACTTCTGTGAAATGTTGTAATGTTATATCCTAGATCCTTTTGCCTTTTTCTTCACTTGGTTGCTGGTGGATTTTAAGACTGGGTGAAGTTGCTTGTACATTTCACAACAATGCTTTCTGTTTCACAAACTTGCCAAATAAATAATTTCCTACCAGGATCCTAACTTTGAGCGTAATTCTGAGGATTCAGCGCATTTCCTGAACTGTTTATCCTCTTAAACTTTTTATGCTTATCTTGCTGTTGTCATGTTTTATATAGTTTTTTTTTTAATTAAACGAAACCCAATTTACCTCTTTGTATTGAGATTTTTATATAAATATGACATCAACTACCCAACTCTATTTCACAAATTTATGCACAAGGTGCTTTCAGAAACTTCTGTCAGACGGCATTTTCCCAAGGATTGAATCACAGGTTGAATGAAAAGAAGACTGAGTGTGATCATTTGCAGATGCTGGTTTAAACTGAAGATAGACATAAAAAGCTGGAATAACTCAGCTGGTCAGACAGCATCTCTGGAGAGAAGGAAAGGGTGATGCTTCAGATAACGATAAATGAAAGCTAACAATGGCCTATTTCCTTTACCATTGTTAATTTTTTGCATAACTTTCATTCATTTGGTCTATATCACTCTACATCACTGTCTATAACTCTCCTTTCCCTTTCCCCTGACTATCAGTCTGAAGAAGGGTCTCGACCCGAAACATCACCTATTCCTTTTCTCTAGATATGCTGTCTGAACCGCTGAGTTACTCCAGATTTTGTGTGTCCATTGCCTGCACTCTGCTCTCTTGCACATCATAGGGGCTGAGCCTGAGCCTATTAGCATAAGATGTTCAAGAGTGGAATATATTGCTTTCTCTCAAGGTGGCAAAATGTCTTCATTCATGCACTTCCTCCCACAAATGTCCAACTTGCTGCCAGAAAGCAGGCTACGTTCTGAGTTGCTGTTGGGTGCCCTAAGCCTAAACTTCTAAAGTTGATTAGGCATTGTATCTCCCACCCTAGACAGAGCCACCCACTTGTTCCTGGGGGTGAAACCTTGTATCAAGTAGTAAAAGAGTTGAACAGACACCAGGTAGTCTAAACGGTGGTTAAAGGTTTTAATGCCTTGTACAATTTAATACAATTGTAATGGTTTTTTTTTTAACTCTTTTCATATTGGAAGAGTTTTCACACTGTCAATTGACATAAATATCAATGTTTTGGGCAGAACCAGCCTGTTTGAGGGTGGATGGACTTGCAGAGATGTGTTGTTCAGAGCAGTTGTTCAGAGAAAATACTCAGCAATGAGCTTCTGCCAAGGAACTCTGCTGCAGGCAACTGTCATAACTCTCTTGCAGCTTCTCCATTATCTGCACCATCAGTGCGTACTTACTGTACCAGGCAGAATGTGTTCATTGTCTCAGCTGCGGAGCTGAAACACCGGACAAACAGAACCCACTGTGATATGGAGTGCTCTTCCTGTGCAGCGCAGCAAGGAGCAGCCAGGCCTCTGTAGACATCCGAACCATTGTCGTGGGACTCTGGAGGTCTGCACGGTAAAGTATGGATCTGATTGAGGCAGGCAGGAGTTAACCTTTGAACACAAGATAGGCACAGAATGCTGGAATAATTAAATGAGTCTGGGGTAAAGCATTTCTGGAGAAAAGGAATAGGTGATGTTTCGGGTCAAGACCCCTCTTCAGACTGAGAGTCAATGGAGAGAGCAATTACAGATGTGAAAAGGTAGAGAACAAACAGTCGGCACCGATGACTCAAGAAAGGTGGAGCCCCCAGTGGTCTATTGTTGGTTGGGAGCCTCTCACCTGCTGCATAGTCACAAAAGGCATGGGATGCAGGAACAAAGCATGGGGCTAGAATAGAATTAGTCATGCAGCATGGAAACAAGCCCTTTGGCCCAACTTCCCCATGCCAACCAAGATGCCCCATCTACACTCATCCCGCATGACTGTGTTTGGCCCATATTCCTTTAAACCTTTTCCTATCCATGTACCTGTCCAAATGTCTTTTATGTGTAGGAAGGAACTGCGGATGCCGGTTTACACTGGAGGCAGACACAAAATGCTGGAGTAACTCAACAGGACAGGCAGCATCTCTGGAGAGAAGGAATGGGTGAAGCTTCAGGGCGAGATCCTACTTCAGACTCTGAAGACTTCTTCAGGTCTGAAGAAGGGACTCGACCCGGAATGTCACCCATTCCTTCTTTCCAGAGAGGCTGCCTGGCCCGCTGAGTTACTCCAGCATTTTGCATCAGATGTCTTTTAATGATCGATGAAGGGAATGGAGTGATGCTTCCAATCCTGCAGGTACAATGTAATCGTGTACACAAATTCCGTGCAGCCCTTCTCAGTGGTTACACTGTCTCTGAAGAAAGCATTATGTTCTAGTGCATCAGCCATCAGTTCCCTATTTAATGCAACGTTGCACTGCAGACTCAGTGATATTACAGGTGTACCTTGTAGCAGCCTGGAAAGCGTGGAGGCAAAAGAGTTCAGGGCTGCAGTATGTGGACTGCTGCATGTGGGTTGCAGTGGTCTTTGGACAAATCATTGCACCTCTGCATTAGCTCTCCCAAGGAAACTACCTCCTATATATACATTGTTTGTAAAGAAGTCAAGGACCAGAGGACATAGGTTTAAGGTCAAACTGTGGAGCATCCTGGACAATACAGCTCACCCCGTCCATGACACACTGGTCAACCTGAGGAGTACCTTCAGCAACAGACTGGTTCCACCAAGATGCAGTGCAGAACAATGCAGGAGATCCTTCTTCCCTGTGGCTATCAAACTGTACAACTCCTCCCCCTTCTGTCGTGGGGTAGAACTGATTCCAAATCTTTGCACATCCCCAATCCTTTCCACTTGTCACTTTAATTTAATGTTTCATGTATTTTGTGTTTTATGACTGTTGGCAGACCAATTTCCCACCTGGGATAAATAAAGTTCTATTGTATCGTATCATATCATGAAGGGGAAAAGATTTAATAGAAATCTGAGGGTTAATTTTTCACACAAAGGGTGGTGATGTACGGAACGAGCTGATGGGGGAGGTAGTTGAGGCAGGGACTATCACAACATCTAAGAAACAGTTAGACAGGAACATGGATAGGACAGGTTTAGTGGGATATGGGTCAAATGCAGGCAGGTGGTACTAGTGGTAGCTGGGACATGCTGTGGGCTGAAGGGCCTGTTTCCACGCTGCATCACTCTATGACTCTCAGTGTAGATGTGTTATTCAAAGCCTGTTCGAATAACAGCCACGATTTGTTCAATGAGCAGCAAATCACTTCTCCATTAGCCTGCCTCTACCCCTGACCCCTTTTGCCTCAGTAATTGCCTGGAGCTTCTGCCATTATTAACATACTTTTTTAAATAATCCAGAGAGCAAGAGGCTAGAAAGTAGTATAAGTAAAATAGCTTCTAAAACTTTCCAATGCCTTACTTCGGAATAGACAAGGATTCTTTAAAACTTTACAGGAAACAGCTGTCCACCAGCTGTTCTGCACCTGGAATGTCTTTGGGATCTAGAGCAGAGTTAACAATGCAGGCAGGAGGCCATGGTGTAGTGGGTACAATTACAGGAAGTTTCAGGAACGAGATGGAGTTCAAATCCCACCGTGACAGCTGGTGAATTTAAATCTAGTTTATCAAATAATTACGGAATAGTATGTGAGAATCAATAATAAAATCTGAAATGGATGGAAACAGGCAGCAGCAGCATTAATGTTTCAAGTTGATGAAATGTTGGCTTTGTCAAGCTGACTGGTTGCAAGGGGCCACCAGTTCTGAACCACACGTGCCTCGGGATGCCTCACCCCCATGTGCATTCAGAGCCAAGCGTGGAAGTCTGAGACATCCTGAAGGTTTATTGCTGACACATCTTCACACCACAGAGTAATGTCCTGCTAAAGAGTGAGACAGATGAACATCACTGGAGTAACTCAGAGGGACCGGCAGCATTTCTGGAGAGAAGGAATGGGCGACTTTTCAGGTCGAGACCATTCTTCTTCTTCTTGCGTATGGCGTGCACAGCCTAAAGTTGTAGGACAACTTGTTCTATTCGATCTTATTTGATTGTGTACGCCGGGTTGATTGCATTCGTCGAAACAGGGCGGACCACGTGAAGGTTGCAATCTTCCACCCCAGGTCGAGACCCTTCTTCAGATTGAGTCAGGGGAAAGGGAAACGAGAGATATAGACAGTGATATAGCGAGATATAGAACAAAGAAATGAGAGATGTGCAGAAAAGTAACGATGATCAAGGAAACGGTCCATTGTTAGCAGTGGGCTAGGCAAAAACTAATTATACAGATAATGAAACTCACCAGGACACACTGAAACTAGTACAACAACTAGGGTGGGGGAGGGACAGAGAGAGAGAAAATACAAGGGTTACAAAGTTAGAGAAATCAATATTCATACCACTGGCTTGTAAATTGCCCAAGCAAAATATGAGGTGCTGTTACAGCAGAAAATATAGGCTTGGATACTGTGACACCCATGTGCTTACTGTAAATTGGCTCATTGACCCGGTGAAGTGCAGTTAAATTCTCTATACTTATTTTAATACTTTTAAAGTATTTGTTAGTATTCAATAAGTTTTTTAATATATTAATTTTACTTTAACTTTTACTTTTCTAAATGCCCCAAACTATCAGAAACAGTTAAGTATCAGTCTGAGGGGCGACACGGTGGCACAGTTGTGGAGTTGTTGCCTTACAGCACCAGAGACTCGGGTTCTGTCCTGATTACGGGTGCTTGTCTGTACAGAGCTTTCACTGTGATCGTGTGCATTTTCTCCGTGTGCTCCGGTTTCCTCCCACACTCCAAAGACAAACAGGTTTGTAGATTAATTGGTTTTGGTAAATTGTCCCTAGTGCGGTAGGATAGAGCAAGTGTATGGAGATCACTGGTTGGTGTGGTCATGGTAGGGTCAAAGGGCCTGTTTCCATGCTGTAACTAAACTAAACTAAACTCAACTGAAGAAGGTTCCCAGCACAAAACATTACCTATCCATCTTCCCCAGAAATGCTGATTGACCTGCTGAGTTATGTGAACATGTTGTGTCCTTTTAAGCACTTTTCAAAGCCTTTTAAAGGCATTGATAGTGTGGTGAAGTCAAAACCCATGAGGGCTTTCTGCGGGCAAAGCCTCAAGATCAGCTGCTTCAAGCCTGCCCATAGCGTGGAGCCTGCTCTACCTCCGAGATGGGTCACCCATTCCTTGTCTCCAAAGATGCTGCTTGTCCCTCTGAGTGGGACATTTTGTGTCTACGTACCGCAGAGGCTGCAGAAGGTAGGTTTATTCAGCCACCAACTCCAGGGAAAGTAAGTTACAGCAAGCACACTCAGGGGGCCCAGGCTACCGGCTCTAGCCACCCTCAGGATTCACTTTCTTCCAATCAATGTTTCTGTTCTTATTTCAGATTTCCAGCATCCAAAATCTATGTTAGTAACAGTGAAAACTATCATAAAGAAATATCTGGCCCATAAATGATCTTTATGGAAGAACATTCATCCTTAATCACTCTATTATATAAGTGACTTCATCTTCTAGCAATGCAATTAATTCTTAACTGCACCCTATTAACCACTCGATTGTACCAAACTACGCAAACAGTGAAAAACTACAAGGCATTAGACCTGGTATCAGATTTGGACACAACGTAAGCACTGTTTGCCAATCTGATCCTGCAAAGATCTCTTCACCAACATCATGGTGCTAAATTGGAAGTGCTGAACCACAAACCAGCCAAGCAACAGCTGACCTGGTCAGGGTTATACTTTACATCACCTTTTGGGGGGGCACAGTGGCCCAGTGGTAGAGTTGCTGCTTTACAGTGCTGGAGATCTGGGTTTGATCCTGATGTCAGTCAGTACGGAGCTTGTATGTTTTCCCTGTGGCCACGTGGTTTTTCCCCGGTTGCTCCGGTTTCCTCCCACACTCCAAAGACATGGAGGTTTGTCGGTTAATTGGCTTTGGTAAAAGTGTAAAAATTGTAAATTGTCCCTAGTGTGTAGGATAGTGCTAGTGTACGGGTGGTCGCTGGTCGGTGGACCAAAGGGCCTGTTTCCACGCTGTATGTCAAAAGTGAAGTAACTAAAATAAAGTACCTTTTCCAGTGTCCACAATCTCACTTCCCACACTGCAAACCCCTCCACTGTATGTCCCACTGCATGCCGTGTTCCAGCAGTGCGATAGACCACTGGAGAAGGTGCTTTGCAGGCGAGGGAACATGTTCGTGGAAGACTCAACATTGACTATTAACTGCCTGAAGTTTCATGACACCACATTAAACACAAGCAAGGAAATGGTCTGCTGCTCACACCTAATTGGAGTTTCCAGACCTCCGAACAACATTGGGATGGAATCTAATCGAAATACCACTGGGACATCACTTGTCCTAATATTTCAAGCTTGCAATGGTGCCATATCCAGCTAATTAAACATTTGTGCAGAGCTAGCAAATAAGAATGTGTGAGGAGCATGTTTATTGTATGGTCGCATCCAGCCAGTGGAAGCTGCACATTGAGCAGTCACGCGACGATTCTGTAGAAACAAGGAACTGCAGGTGCTGGTTTACGCACAATGACACAAAGTGCTGGAGTAACTCAACCGGTCAGGCAGCATCTCTGAACAACATGGATAGGTAACGTTGTGAACCGGGACCGTT
Organism: Okamejei kenojei; assembly: GCA_035221665.1. Lineage (NCBI taxonomy): Eukaryota > Metazoa > Chordata > Chondrichthyes > Rajiformes > Rajidae > Okamejei > Okamejei kenojei. Next base: position 24,849,189 of record CM069134.1, read on the forward strand.
CTTCAGACTGAATGTCTAGGATCCTGGCTGTGATAGGTTAAGCGAAGACATTTGATCAGAGAACCACCTCTCCTCCAGCCAACTGTGGTCACAGTGAATAGTTGGGCCCAATCTCCATCGCAAAGTGCAAGATGCAGAGGCCAAACATGGCAAGAAGGTGAAACAATGCTTGGCAAACATGATGGTAAAATTAGATGTTGGTTCAACCTCAGGAATTGTGGATGGCCTGTTACTTTTGGCACAGGAATAGATTTAGGAACAACTTTTTCAAACTGCCAACATAATTTCTAGTATCTGCTTCATGGAAAGTTTGTGAAAACTAAGTTGCCTCAGAATAACATTCTCGAACTCTGCACATATTGTACATTGCCAGTTGCTCATAGATTAATTTCAGTTGTGTATTGACAATGGAAATCCTTATCGCTGTGTTATACTTTGTGATAGAAAAGGAGGCCTTCCAGTCCATTAAGTCAGCACCAGCTCTAACTGAAATCCCATTCTCACACTAATTTTCCAGTAACAATTTCTCCTCACAATCACATCGTCTCTCCAGATCCCACCACCCACATACACCAGCCGCAAGCTAGTGCGAGCAATTTCTGCACATCTTTGAGACATGGGAAGAAACTGAGCAGCCAAAGAGGGAATGTGCTAATTCCATGCAGACTACATCAGATGTCAAGATTGAACTCAGATGGTTGAAGCTGTGGAGCAGAAGCTCAACTAACTAACCACTTAATTTCATTTCCCAAACCTCAACAACAGAATTGTCATCATTCAAATAGCTAAAGACAAAAAAATGTTGTAATAAATCGAAAAGGAGCTATTTTCCCCCCAATTTTCCCTGAACCAGGAAGAAGCAGGGCCAAGATGTGTGAAGAAGAACTGAAAGCAGTCCAGGGAAAACAAACACTGCCCGAGTCCTGACTCCGATGATGATTATAAGATGCACAACTTTCAGTTTTACAAGGCATGAGATTTATGGTGCGACCCAACTCGGGTCAGTCTGACCTCCGATTCCTCCTTTCCCCTCCCCTCTATGCAGCTGCCTATCACACCTCCCCACAATACACCTCCTCACATTTCCTTCAATTCTGCCTCATGAGTTGAGGCCTGCAATGTACGTGGAGCTGCCGCAGCCAGCAGGTCCAGACTAGCTGCTGTTGCAGAAAAAAATCATTTATCAAATAAAAACACACCTGAGTGATGCCACAACAACAACCTCTCGCTCAACCTCAACGAAACCAAGGAACTTATCATTGACATCAAAAAGAGGAAGTATTTCTCTTGCTCTTCTTGCTCTTCTAAATACTGATCTAAATACTTCTCAATTGCTCTTCTAAATACTGATCAAAAAATATTAACTAAAATTTTATCCCAAAGGTTAAGTTTAGTGATTAATAAACTAATACATCATGATCAAACAGGCTTTATTCCCAAACGTTACTCCACTTATAACTTGAGACGACTAATCAATATCATATATTCAAAAAGAGTTAATGATATTGAATTAGTTGTCATTTCACTAGATGCGGAAAAAGCATTCGACCAGGTTGAATGTCCTTACTTATTTAAGATAATGCAGAAATTTCAACTGGGCGATAGATTTTGTAAATGGGTTAAAATTTTGTACTCCACCCCTACAGCAAGAATACTAACAAATCAAATGTTATCAGCTAAATTTAATCTTTCTAGGGGTTGTAGACAAGGATGCCCGTTATCACCTTTATTATTTGCTCTCGCAATCGAGCCATTAGCCGAAAGGATTAGATCAGATCCAGAAATATATAGATACAATACTAATACCACAACGAATAAAATATCTTTATATGCAAACGATGTTTTAATATATATCACAAAACCGGAGATCAGTTTTCCTAACTTACTTAACATTATAAATAAGTTTGGTACATTTTCAGGATATAGAATTAATTGGAATTAAAGTGCAATTATGCCTATAACGGGAATAAAAGTAAACATATTACAACAATTACCGTTTAAAATAGTTACGGATAAATTTAAATACCTAGGAATTAATGTATCTAAATCTTATTATCTATTATTCAAATTAAATTATCCTCAGTTATTGGATAAACTAAAAAATAATATTTTATACTGGAAAACACCACCAATATCAAGGATTGGCAGAATAAATGCTATAAAAATGGTCTTCTTACCACAATTATTATATTTATTTCAAGCTATCCCTTTATATCTCCCAAATTTATAGCAATATACGTATTTGGAAACAAATAGTTAAGAGTTTACATCTGGATAATATGTCACTCTGATTACCAATTATGAATAATCCTTTATTTAAACCTATATTGGATAAGGGGTATAGACACTGGAAAAATGTAGGAATTATAAGGAAAGAACACCTTTACAGGAAAGGAAAATTTCTATCATTTCAAGAATTAAAAGATATCTATGGATTACACCCAAATAACTTGTTTAGGTATTTACAAATTTGAGACTATATCAAGTCAAACATGCAAGACTATAAGAATAGAGAACCAGGATTACTGGATGAGTGGCTTAACAAGCATCCAAATACAGAAAAATTAATAGCGTGCATATATAATACTCTTTTGGATAGGGAAGTCCCAACAACAGAATCATACCGACAGATATGGGAAAATGAAATAGGTCTATCTATAATGAAAGATACTTGGGAAGAAAGTTTACAACGCAAACACTGATTCTCATTAAATGCCAGACATACTTTGGTACAATTTAAAGTAATACATAGATTACACTACTCAAAAACAAAATTAAATACAATTTTTCCTAACATTTCTTCTATTTGTGATAAATGTCAGAATTTAGAAGCCAACTTAACGCATAGTTTTGTAACATGTACAAAACTTAATAGTTATTGGGCTGATATTTTTGGAATCATTTCTGAGGTTCTTAAAACTAAATTGGACCCTGATCTAAAGTTAATAATATTAGGAGTTCCTGACTCAAGCTTAATATTAACAGCAAGTCAAAGAAATTTTCTTGATTACTGTTTGATAATTGGAAAAAAATTAATATTAAAATTCTGGAAGGAAACATTATCCCCCACAATCAAAATGTGGACTGTGGAAATGTCGGAGACGTTGCATTTGGAGAGAATTAGGTTTGTCCTAATGGACAAATATGAACTTTTTGAACAAATATGGTCTCCATTCATTGATTATTTAAAGGGGTAGCTGAGCTCAGCACCATAACTCAATAAGTACCCTGGTGTAGGATTAGATGAAAAGATGTATTGGGATCTGTATACACGTCTCAATAGATATTGTTATCTGAAATTGTTCCATTCAATGTTAAGATGTATTCCTTTTTTATATATATAATAATTGTTTTTATTTTTTTATTTTGTTTATCTTTATTCTTTCTTATTTTTTATTTTCTCTTATATAATCATTATTATTTAATCACAACGTCTTGATTATTGATTTATACTTTTACTTTTTTTACACTCCCTTACCTTCCCAAATAAAAATCAAAAACAGTAGCATATATAAATTATCCCGTAACATCTGTCCAACGTTTGTGATAAGTCTAATTTGTATTTGAAGTACTGTTGTACCTTAGATAATATGCAATGCTTCTAATAAAAATATTTTTTAAAAAAAAAGAGGAAGTCAGGAGGCTATGTGCCAGCTTCCATCAGTGGGTCAACAGAGGAGAGAATTAGCAGTGCCAAATTCCCTGGCGCTAACATCTCTGATGGCCTGTCCTGAGCCCAACACATCGACTTTAGTCTTTAACAGGAACAGGCCCTTCAGCCCACCGGGTCCGCGCCAACCAGCGATCGCTCCGCATCCTAGCACTATCCTACAGACTAGGGACAATTGGACCGAATTTTAACCTACAAGCCTGCACATCTTTGGAGTGTGGGAGAAATCTGGAGCACCCAGAGGAAACCCACATGGTCACAGGGAGAATGTACAAACTCCATACAGACAGCACCCATAGTCAGGTTCAACCCGGCTCTCTGGCGCTTTAAGACAGCAACTCTACCTCTGCACCACTGTGCCAGCCTGATGTAATCACAATTCTACTTTCTTAAAAAAGTAGATTCGGTATGTCATCAAATGCATTAGCAAACCTCTGCAGATGTGCTGTAGAAGGTATCCTGACTGGTTGCATCAAGCACCTTGTGTGGCAATTACAACGCAAGATGCAGCAGAGAATGGTGGACTCAGCCCGGTCCATCACAGGCACAACCATCCCAACTATCAAAAGCACCTGCATGACGTGCTGCGTCAAGAAGATGGCATCTATCATCAAGGATCCCACCAATTGGGACATGACCTCTCCTCGCTCCCATCAGACAGGAGGGACAGAAGCCTGAAATCTCACAAGACCAGATTCAGGAACAGTTATTTTCCTAACACTTTTAGATTCTTAAATCAACTTGCACAACCCCAACCCAATATAAGCAAGTGGACACTACAGACTGCCTCTTGCGCCACTATGGACTTGTTTTCTAACTGGTTTGAACTAATATCTTGTCTTTTTCTTCTTGCTGTCTTGTAAAATCCATGGGTCTGAGTCCATGTACCTGTGATGCTGCTGCAAGCAAGATTTTCATTGTACTGTAGCTCTCTGTACGTATGGGGATCATGACAGAAGCCTTCTCGTGGCGATTCCTGGAAATGATGCCACGATGCAGTCTGTGACACATCGGGCAATCAATTCTGTCAACATGTTGGACGACGACAGAAGCCAACAGCGAGCTACTCGCTGTCTGACATACGAGCGAACGAACTGTATGTATACATATGCTGGTCTCCTTGACTTGACTTGACTTAACCTGATGATCCTAATACGATGGGCAATAAAAACTACTGTTGCAATAAATGAAGTGTATTCACTGGAATACAAGGCAGTGTTGTCTTCTGATCACATTATTTCCAAAGGAGAGCTGAACCATATGCATTCCGAGTCACTGACATTAACAAGAGATGTTGAGGATCAGTAGCACAGCCAACTAATTCTGCTTTAATAAGATAATGGCACAGCAAAGATAAATAGCATATCTCCTAAAACTTTGAGCAAACGCCTTTAGCGGAAAAAGGGAAAGAAAATACAAAGGTGTCTTGGAACAATCAGATTAATAGCGTTTCCGCAATATGATCACACATATGCATACATTGGTTGCTATTTATACAGCTATACTTCAAAAGTGCACTGAACGAAAAAATAGTCTCGATTTGATGAGCAGTTTTGATAATTGCTGTGAGTAATGGCCCTATTGTTTTCAGATGGCTGAATGGAATAAATGGGGTCAATTATACCGTTATCGCTACGAGACGGGCGATAGCGAAACACCAACACATGGAACAGAAAATCTGAGCAAGTTTAACATTGGCAGCTGTTTTTAACTTGGTGCCACGAGTTAAAATTATCCCCAAACAGAGATCAAATAGAACTCTTACAAAACTAAAACAACTATAATTAGCAGATTTCAAGCTATTCGGAAGCAATTTTTCACAGCCAGCTGCAGCTTTAAATATTTTCAAGAACATCCATCCCGTTGACTACCTTTCACAGACCACAGGCAGGTCTGTGAATGGTCGTCAATGGGATGGATGTTCTTCAACGCTCTTTGCGTAAATGGGTTCAGGTGATGAGCTGGATGGGAAATAGCAGAAAGATGTGGTGGTTGGGGGAGAAGGAGTAGGTGAGGAGAAGCATTGTGCAACGTCCTACTGGTGCAGGGATCTGGCTGCAGGCTGAGATTGGAAGCCTTCCATGGCAGCTGCTTCCTTTGGCTCAGCAGCTTGCTCCTCACGAAGGAGCAGATGGTTCCCTTAATCCGTTGGCAGTGGTAGCTCTCCTGATGTGCAGCAGGCAGCACAGTACGTCTGCTCTCCTCGGTTCTTCCTCAGGGATGGGACCATCAAGTGAGCCATGGCTGATTTGAGCTGCTGAATAGTTCTTTCAAGACTCCAATAAACGGTTTCATGTCTGCATCATTTAAGCCTGAGGATATTGTTGAAGTTATTATCTACAGACATCGCTGGGTTTCAGTGGAGGTCTACCAGCTCTCTGGAAGAGATAGCACTAACCATAGAATCATAGAAGCATGAAAACAGGTCCATGGTCCACCAAATCCATATCGAACATCAACAGTCTGATGAAGGGTCCCGACCCGAAACATTCCGACCCGACGCCTATTCCTTTTCTCCAGAGATGCTGCCTGACCTGTTGAGTTACTCAAGCATTTTTGTGTCTATTGAATATCAAGTGCCCATTTATACTAATCTTGTAATAATCCCATTTTATTCTCCTGAAGGTCCAACAGTTAAGGCACCAAAGAGTCATAGAGCACAAAACAGGCCCTTCAGCCCAATTCGTCCATGCTGACCTAATCTAAGCTGATCTATCTAAGCTAGTCACATTTGCCCAGGACGCCAATATCTTTCTAAGCCTTTCCTATCCAAATGTCGTTCTTATACACGCCCCAATGACTTTGTCTGGCAACTCACTCCATATTCCCACACCCTCTCTGTGAACAAGTTGCCCCTCAGGTTCCTATGAAATCTTTCCGCCCTCACTAAGATCACCCCTCAGCCTCCTGCACTCCAAGGAATAAAGTCCTAACCAGACCAAACTCCTCCTGTAGCTTAGGCATCTATGTTCCTTTCCCACATCTACCAGTCCACCAAGTTTCTCTCTCTCTATTTGTTCACCTTTCCCATTTCCACCTGCTTATCACCAACACACCTATCCACCGGGGCCTTGTCTCCTCTGCTCTATCCTCCACAGCCTTACCCTGACTGGTTCCATTTGTCCATAATCTCTCCCTTATCTGACTCCACTTTCCACCCTCCAGCCCCGGTCATTACCTTTTCTCTCCATTTCCTCCATTTAGTTCATCAGCTCATTGTTGTTACCCCTTATCTATTTCACCCTATAGCCTACCAGCTTCTGTGTGTACACTGCTCTTCTCCTTTGTTTGGTTTAGTTTAGTTTAGTTAATTATTCAGTTTAGTTTATTATTCAGTTTATTTTATTGTCAAGTGCACCGAGGTACAGTGAAAAAACCTTTATGCTTAGTTTAGTTTTGTTTATTATTCAGAATTTGGTAAGTTGCATACAATGCAGTCAGCGGAAAGACTACACATGCCCATCGCCTCCAACCTAATCTAGTTCTACCTGTCATTTAACAGCCCTGGTCTCATTGTCTCGCTCTCTGTCTTTATAGGGAGGTTTCATGGCAGTCGGGTCACGACACATGACCCGTACTGTTGCTACGCTACGCCAAGTGGAGTACACGAGATGTACTGCAGGTAAGCACTTACCATTGTTTCCAGCGTAGCGGGCCAATTAAAACCCGCCGAAATTGTCAATTTTTGCGCTATAAATAATTATGGAAATCGGGATAAGCGTGAGAGACATTTAGCCTACATCAGAATTCCAAAAGTGAGGAGAAATGACGGTAGATAGAAGCAAAAGCTGAAAGGACAACAAAAGCCATGTGCTTGGCGAACTTTGGCCGTTTGCTCACTGCATTACATCAACTAAGGCATTATTTGTATTTTTTCTTGAGTCCTTTGGCATCTAAAAACTTTCAGAACTGATAAATCTGACTGTAAAATTTTTAAATTGCCCATGTTTCTCAAATGGGTTTTTACATACAAAAATAAAATGCCTCTGAAGGAAAATTTACAGCCAGATTTATCACTTCCGAGACTTTTTAGATACCAAAGGAATCAAGAAAAAACACAAATAATGCCTTACTGTTGATGAAATGCAGTGAGCAAACGCGATAATTCCCAATATTTTCAATTCCGATATCTGCACGGCCAATGTTCGCCAAGCACTTTAGCTGTTGTTGTCCCTTCAGCTCTCGCTTCTCTTTACCTTCATTTCGCTTCACTTTTGGAATTCTGAAGTTGGGTACATGTCTCCCACACTTACCCCGACTTCCACAATTTTTTACAGTGCAAAAATCCAACATTTTGGCGGTTTTTAACAGGTAGGAAAGTACACGTTTCTTGTATTAATAACATTTACCGGAAGTTACGTATGTCCTCCAGATGGATTGAGCGGCTCCGTGCGTCAAGCCCAATGACCCAGTGACCTTACGTGCAAACATCCTATACCGACTATCTTCCATCTACACTCTCAGTTCTGACACAGGGTCGTGACCCAAAATTTCAACTATTCCTTTCAGATTCAGATCAAATACAGATTCAGATTTGTTTACTGTCCTATACACCAGGATGCAATGAAATTCCTTGTTCACATGAAGTTAACAAAGTAAATAACATCCACACAGTAGTGGTAAATGTCAATGGATCATTTGTCTCCTAAGCTGGTCAGAAAGGTACAGTAAGAAGTGTCCGAAATGGTCCAAGAGAATTTCAGGCGGGAATGGAAGTTCAAATCTAGTTAATAAATTGTGATGATAATATATAAATGTAAGTTATTATTAATTATATGATTTACCAACAAAATAATTCAGAATTTTTACTTATTTTGCTTTGTGGGCTGACTAGGGCTCATGCCTAACATTTGTTAGATCTTCCTCCGATCAAACTAAATTATGTCAACATCATGTTCATGTCAATTTTGACATAAATTCTTCTACCAACTATAATGCAGCAAACTGTAATTTTAGGTTCTTAGAGAAGCAGCATGGAAACAGGCCCTTCGGCCCACCGAGTCCACGCCAACCGATTTTCACAACCAATATTGATCATTTCTGAAATTGAATTATTTTTATAATTTACAAGCAACAAAATCTCTGGCATAAAATAATTTGTGCTCATCTGTAATAACTACCAGGCAATTCAATTACAGCATAAAATCAATCACCAAATGTGAACAGGACTATATAATACATGTAATATGCAATCTAACATTTGATCCACATGCATTACATGCACACCTTTGAACTATGCAGCCTGCAGAGGGCTTCCATCTATCAATAACCACAGTATGACCATCAGATACTTCCCACTAGTCCAAAAATTCCACATATGTCCCACATGTCGCACACATTTTCAACTATCCAGCAAAAACGTACATCCACATTGCAACTTTCTCTGTTTCTTCTGCATTAGTCTGTAAGCAGCCATTGACATCGGCAGTAGATGGGATTTACTATTTTATTCCACATACAGTGGCTTGCAAAAGTATTCATACCCCTTGAACTTTTCCACATTTTGTCACGTCACAACCACAAACGTAAATGTATTTTATTGGGATTTTATGTGATAGGCCAACACAAACTGGTGCATAATTGTGAAGTGGAAGGAAAATGATACATGGTTTCCAAATTTTATTACAAATAAAAAAATGAAAAGTGTGGCGTGCAAAAGTATTCAGCCCCCCTGAGTCAATACTTTGTAGAACCACCTTTTGCTGCAATTACAGCTGCAAGTCTTTTGGGGTATGTCTCTACCAGCTTTGCACATCTAGAGACAGAAAATTTTGCCCATTCTTCTTTGCAAAATAGCTCAAGCTCAGTCAGATTGGATGGAGACCGTCTGTGAACAGCAATTTTCAAGTCTTGCCAGAGATTCTCAATTGGATTTAGGTCTGGACTTTGACTGGGCCATTCTAACACATGAATATGCTTTGATCTAAACCATTCCATTGTAGCTCCGGCTGTATGTTTAGGTTCGTTGTCCAGCTGGAAGGTGAACCTCCGCCCCAGTCTCAAGTCTTTTGCAGACTCTAACAGTGGTAGAGTTGCTGCCTTACAGTGCCAGAAACCGGAGCACCTGTACAAAACCCACGCGGTCACGGGGAGAACATATCAATCTGTACAGATAGCACCCATGGTCCGGATCGAACTCGGGTCTTTGGTGCTGTAATGCAGCAACACTACCTCTGAGCCACCATGCTGCCCCAAAGTTATCTCTTACATCCCAAAGACGTACAGGTTTGTAGGTTAATTGGCCTTTGTAAATTGCCCCTATTATATAGGGAGTGGACGCAACAGTGGGATAATACGGAACAAGTAACAATGGGAATCGCTGGTTGGCATGGACTCGGTGAGCCGATGGGACTATTTCCCTTCTTTCAATCAATCAATCAAAATATGTAGAGTCAGGTAATGGATGGGAGGGGAGGAGGGGGGCGCTGGATGGGCAGAAATGTGAGCTTGGTGTGGGAGGGGTAGTCAGATCTAATGTTCCAGGCTGTGCATACACTTAGAGTTGTGTCATTATGTGTACTTCCCAAGTAAGAAGCAGGCATGATTCCCAAATGGGAAATTCCCAGCTGAATTTCTGGAGTAGCAATATTTGACTCAGTTGCACTCTCACCCAAGGAAAGTTAATCCTACCTCACCACGTTTCAAGGCAATAATGTATTTGCCTGATGATACAGGAGGATGTGGCTCAACAACTGCTAATTTTTTTTTTTCAACTAATTCACAAGTGGTTCACCAACACTCTCAACATAATGGACTAGCATTGTGTAAGATGTCTCTTATGCTGGGTTTTATGAAAAGAACTATAATAATGTCTTCGTCTCTTTGACAACATAATGCAACCAATCTCCCAACAAGTAACTGCGTAAATCTTATTTGCTTTAGCCGGATAACCTTAGGAAGGAAGTTGACACTGGCAGATCTGGTTGGATATCCTATAAATTCAACACTTAGATCAAATGTTCAGATTAGAAATAAGCACATTATTAGACATTCTTATTATGAACCACTTACTAAAGATTTGCTAACTTGTCGTCATGTAGGTATATATTTAAAAGGAAATCACACTGAAATAGAATTCATAACAATTATAGTTTGATACAAAAAAGGATCTTTTCAAAATAATTACATCACGTTGGGGGCAGCATAGTAGAGTTGCTGCCTTACAGCGCCAGAGACATGGGTTCGATCCTGACAACGGGTGTTGTCTGACCGGAGTTTGTACGTTCTCCCTGCGACCGCGTGGGTTTTCTTCGGGTGCTCCGGTTTCCTCCCACACTCCAAAGACGTATATGTTTGTAGGCTTTAATAAAAAGTGTAAATTGTCCGTAGTGTGTAGGATAGTGCTAGTGTATGGCATGATCACTGGTCGACATGGATTAGGTGGTCAAGGGTCTGTTTCAACACTGTGCCTCTGAAGTAAAGTTTAAAGTAAATTGTTGTGCTCAGATTTAGCTGTTTAATTGTATCCATTTACCCGATGGATCCCTGCTCCCCTCCCCTTTGTTCAGTGGCTGAAACTCTGACCTTTACTCAAAACCATTAGAGTCAGCGAGTCACAGAGTCATAACTTGGACATGCCGACTATGGTGCCCCATCCCAACTGCCTGCGTTTGGCCCAAATCCCTCTAAAACTTTTCCAGCCATTAAGACTGCACAATTAATTGGGTGTGCGTGACTTGCTGAATTCTTCAATAGACATACCTGAATGTCCTTGGACTAAGGCCTGTTCAATCTGAGTTAGTTGGTAGTGGGTTCAAGTCCCACTCCAAAGATACAACACATAAATTCAGGCTGACACTGAAGTACAATACAGACGATCTTCTGCAGCTTTGGAGATGCCATCTTTTAGATGTTGAAACCAAGGGCACATTTGTCCTCTCAGGTAGAGATGAAAGATGGAAGGACACATTACTAGTCGAGATTATCAGGTCATTTGGGAAGGCAAAACAGTTATAATGGGTGACTTCAATCTACATATAGATTGGGTTAATCAAATTGGCAGGGGTGCTGAGGAAGAGGATTTTTTGGAATGTATGCGGGATAGTTATCTAAATCAACATGTAGAGGAACCAACGAGAGAGCAGGCTATTTTAGACTGGGTTTTGAGTAATGAGGAAGGGGTAATTAGCCGTCTTGTTGTACGTGCCCCCTTGGGCAAGAGTGACCATAATATGGTTGAGTTCTTCATTAGGATGGAGAGTGACATTGTTAATTCAGAAACAATGGTTCTGAACTTAAAGAAAGGTAACTTTGAGGGTATGAGACGTGAATTGGCCAAGATTGACTGGCAATTAATTCTAAAAGGGTTGACGGTGGATATACAATGGAAGACATTTAAAGACTGCATGGATGAACTACAAAAATTGTTCATCCCAGTTTGGCAAAAGAATAAATCGGGGAAGGTAGTGCATCCGTGGATAACAAGGGAAATCAGGGATAGTATCAAAGCAAAGGATGATGCGTACAAAGTAGCCAGAAAAAGCAGCATACCAGAGGACTGGGAGAAATTCAGAGACCAGCAGAGGAGGACAAAGGGCTTAATTAGGAAAGGAAAAATAGATTATGAAAGAAAACTGGCAGGGAACATAAAAACTGACTGCAAAAGTTTTTATAGATATGTGAAGAGAAAGAGGTTAGTTAAAACAAATGTAGGTCCCTTGCAGTCAGAAACGGGTGAGTTGATCATGGGGAACAAGGATATGGCGGACCAATTGAATAACTACTTTGGTTCCGTCTTCACTAAGGAAGACATAAATAATCTGCCTGAAATAGCAGGGGACTGTGGGTCAAAGGAGGAATTGAGTGAAATCCAGGTCAGTCGGGAAGTGGTGTTGGGTAAATTGAATAGATTAAAGGCCGATAAATCCCCAGGGCCAGATAGGCTGCATCCCAGAGTACTTAAGGAAGTAGCTCAGGAAATAGTGGATGCATTCGTGATAATCTTTCAAAACTCTTTAGATTCTGGAGTAGTTCCTGAGGATTGGCGGGTAGCAAATGTAACCCCTCTTTTTAAGAAGGGAGGGAGAGAGAAAACGGGGAATTACAGACCAGTTAGTCTAACATCGGTAGTGGGGAAACTGCTAGAGTCAGTTATTAAAGATGGGATAGCAGCACATTTGGAAAGTGGTGAAATCATTGGACAAAGTCAGCATGGATTTACAAAAGGTAAATCATGTCTGACGAATCTTGTGGAATTTTTCGAGGATGTAACTAGTAGCGTGGATAAGGGAGAACCAGTGGATGTGGTATATCTGGACTTCCAGAAGGCTTTCGACAAGGTCCCACATAAGAGATTAGTATACAAACTTAAAGCATACGGTATTAGGGGTTCAGTATTGATGTGGATAGAGAACTGGCTGGCAAACAGGAAGCAAAGAGTAGGAGTAAACGGGTCCTTTTCACAATGGCAGGCAGTAACTAGTGGGGTACCGCAGGGCTCAGTGCTGGGACCCCAGCTATTTACAATATATATTAATGATCTGGATGAGGGAATTGAAGGCAATATCTCCAAGTTTGCGGATGACACTAAGCTGGGGGGCAGTGTTCGCTGTGAGGAGGATGCTAGGAGACTGCAGGGTGACTTGGATAGGCTGGGTGAGTGGGCAAATGTTTGGCAGATGCAGTATAATGTGGATAAATGTGAGGTTATCCACTTTGGTGGCAAAAACAGGAAAGCGGACTATTATTTAAATGGTGGCCGATTGGGAAAAGGGGAGATGCAGCGAGACCTGGGTGTCATGGTACACCAGTCATTGAAAGTAGGCATGCAGGTGCAGCAGGCAGTGAAAAAAGCGAATGGTATGTTAGCTTTCATAGCAAAAGGATTTGAGTACAGGAGCAGGGAGGTTCTACTTCAGTTGTACAGGGTCTTGGTGAGACCACACCTGGAGTATTGCGTGCAGTTTTGGTCTCCAAATCTGAGGAAGGACATTATTGCCATAGAGGGAGTGCAGAGAAGGTTCACCAGACTGATTCCTGGGATGTCAGGACTGTCTTATGAAGAAAGACTGGATAGACTCGGTTTATACTCTCTGGAATTTAGGAGATTAAGAGGGGATCTTATAGAAACTTACAAAATTCTTAAGGGGTTGGACAGGCTAGATGCAGGAAGATTGTTCCCGATGTTGGGGAAGTCCAGGACAAGGGGTCACAGCTTAAGGATAAGGGGAAATCCTTTAAGACCGAGATGAGAAAGACTTTCTTCACACAGAGAGTGGTGAGTCTCTGGAACTCTCTGCCACAGAGGGTAGTTGAGGCCAGTTCATTGGCTATATTTAAGAGTGAGTTGGATGTGGCCCTTGTGGCTAAGGGGATCAGAGGGTATGGAGAGAAGGCAGGTACGGGATACTGAGTTGGATGATCAGCCATGATCATATTGAATGGCGGTGCAGGCTCGAAGGGCTGAATGGCCTACTCCTGCACCTAATTTCTATGTTTCTATGTTTCTCAGGTCATTTTGGGAGGAAGCTCATTGCATACCGACAGCCACTTTTCCTATATTATAGCACAAACCACTGTACTAACAACAAATATCTCATTGGCTGCAAACTACTATGGAACATTCTGAAAGCATCATAAAAATGGTTCTTTTGTGAAGTGATTCGACCAATCTCCCAACAAGCAACTGCAAAAGTCCTGTCTGTTTGAAGAACTTGATTTGCAAACTTTCACCCAAGAAGCAGATTCAAACTGCCTCAGAATGATCCCACATGGAATGATTGGGTCACAGGCCACAACATCATGTGGAAAGCCACAAGTGCAGTTAGACAGTTAGGAATGCAAGAATGAGACAGTGTTGAAATATAGAAATAGAAGTATGGACAAGTTTCTCAGCAAAGTTAAACTATTTCCAATAAGTGAATGGAGCTATTATTTCTTGAGCTGTTATATTTATTTAATGAGTATGAAGCAGGGGGATAAAAGGACGAGACCAACTTGACAAATATTCATTTCTTTGCTTTTCTCATGCACTTCCAAAGATTCCCATGGTGATGTTGAGAGTACAGCCCTGATTTCCAGGCAACAAGAACAGGTAGGATCTCACAAATATAACAATGCAAAAGAACAACATACATTTTGCAATTATCAACATTCTCTTTCCTTCTTGATGCACTGATTGAGGTCACCTGAGCGTAATCCCCTGGTCCCCTGTTCCAGTTTTCCTATAAACCAAGGAAACGGGCAGTAAAGAATTTGAGGCAATCTGCTTTAGAGAACTTCAGCTCCTTTTCTGCCTGAACACCGCCTCCAACCTCATCTACTGTATCGCTGTTCTCTTCATCGGCGAGACCAAGCGCAGGCTCGGCGATCGTTTCGCTGAACACCTCCGCTCGGTCCATCATGACCTACCAGATCTCCCGGTGGCTCAGCACTACAACTCCCCCTCCCATTCCCAATCTGACCTTTCTGTCCTGGGCCTCCTCCATTGTTAGAGTGAGGCCCAGTGCAAATTGAATGATAATAATAATAATATCTTTTATTGTCATTACACATAAGTGCAACGAGATTTGGTTTGCAACTTCCATCCGATGTCATAAATAAAATTAGGTTTAGATAGATACCCCGAGAACAAGTTTTATAAAAACGAACAGTAGACCAGTAAAATCAACACAGACTAAAGTGCGAGGCCGGGGAAGACAATCCATGGGGGGGGGGGACACTCAGCAGGGCTGGTTCAGAGCCGCTATAACTCTGGGAATGAAGCTGTTCCTGAGTCTGGAGGTGCGGGCGTAGAAGGCCTTGTAACGTCTGCCAGAAGGGAGTAGTTCGAACAGTCCAATACAAGGGTGAGAGGAGTCTTTATTTATGCTGACGGCCTTCCTGAGGCACCGTGTGTGGTACATGCCCTCCAGGTCTGGTAGCGGTGTCCCAATAATCTTTTGCGCTCTGTGGACGACGCGCTGAAGAGCTCTCCTCTCCGCCTTCGTGCAGCTGAGATACCACACAGAGATGCCATACGTTAGTATGCTCTCTATGGTGCAGCGGTAGAAGGTCGTCAGCAGCTGTTGGGGCAGACCAGTCCGTTTCAATGTTCTTAGGAAGAACAGTCGTTGCTGTGCCTTTTTGACCAGCGCAGCGGTGTTGGTTGACCATGTGAGGTCCTCTGAGATGTGAGTGCCCAGAAACTTGAAGCTGGACACTCTCTCCACACTGTCTCCGTAGATGGAGATTGGGGCATATTCCCCATTCTGTGACCTCCTGAATCAGCTCCTTGGTCTTGGAGGTGTTTAGCGACAAGTTGTTCCGTGAGCACCAGTCCGCCAGGTTCCGCACCTCCGCTCTATAGTTTGTTTCATCACCATTGGTGATCAGCCCGATCACCGTTGTGTCATCTGCCAACTTGACAATGGAGTTGTTGTCAAATGCAGGGACACAGTCGTGGGTGAAGAGAGAGTAGTGCATGGGGCTCAGTACACAGCCCTGTGGTGTGCCGGTGCTCAGGGTGATAGTGGAGGACAGGTGCGGCCCCAGTCTCACTGCCTGCGGTCGCTCCGTCAGAAAATTCAGGATCCAATGGCCTATCAGTGAGCTGAGGCCTAGCTGGTGGAGTTTGGTGGTGAGCTTGGTGGGGATGACCATATTGAAGGCAGAGCTATAGTCAATGAAGAGCATCCTCACGTACGTGCCCTGTCTTTCCAGGTGGGTCAGGACAGTGTGAAGAGCCACAGAGATGGCATCCTCTGTGGATCTATTTTCCCTGTATGCAAATTGATGGGAGTCCAATGATTCAGGGATGCTGGATTTGATGTGGGATTGGACCAGCCTTTCAAAGCACTTCATTGGTATTGGAGTTAGGGCAACCGGGCGGTAGTCATTCAGGTTGGTGACTTTAGACTTCTTCGGCACCGGCACTATGGTAGCTGTCTTCAGGCACTTGGGGGCCGTTGCCAGAGATAGAGACAGGTTGAAGATCCTCGTAAATACCTCCGCCAGCTGTACAGCACAGTCCTTTAGTTCCCTACCCTGGACTCCATCCGGGCCTGCAGCCTTGCGTGGATTGATCCTACGCAGAGCGCACTGTACATCCTGGGTGCTCAGTGTTAAGGCCTGTCCCTCCGCCCTTTCCGGGGTTGTTCCTCTGCTGGTGGTGCTGCCAGTTTCAAAGCGTGCAAAGGAGGTGTTTAATGAATGAACAGCACCTCATATTTCACTTGGGTAGTTTACACCCCAGCGGTATGAACACTGACTTCTCTAACTTTTGATAGCCCTTGCTTTCTCTCTCCATCCCCTCCCCCTTCCCAGTGCTCCCACCAGTCTTGCTGTCTCCACCGACATTCTATCTTGTCCCTCCCCCGACATAAGTCTGAAGAAGGGTCTCGACACGCAATGTCGGCAATTCCTCTCCATAGATGCTGTCTGACCTGCTGAGTTGCTCCAGCATTTTATGTCTACCTTCGATTTTACCAGCATCTGCAGTTCTTTCTTAAACAATAATCAAATCTCACATTATGACACATAAGCACATTCATTTATATAGAAATACACCACGGATGGGTTCTGCAATCGAAGAACAATATATCCATGAAATTAAGATATAACTCTATTCCACCACATTTTCCCAAATTATCCTATATGGCTTAAACAGTGTAACTTTGCACTCAAGGAAAAAACACAAAGTGCTGGAGTAACTCAGCATGTCAGGCAGCATCTCTGAAAAAGATGGATTAGTGATGTTTTGCGTCAGGACCTTCAGATTGCTTGTGGTGGGGGAGAAGGGGGTAGGAGAAAGCTGGAAGAGAGGAGGGGCTGGACAAAGCCTGATAAGTGATAGGTGGGTACAGGGTTGGGGGTGGGGGGGGGGGGGGGGGGGGGGGGGAGGGCGGGGGATGGGTGAGAGGTAGATGGGTGGTCAAAGACCAGAGATGTAAAGTTAAAAGATGTGAGATAAGGATAAAAGATGTGCAAAATTGTGAAGCCAGAGTTCCCTACAGCCATCAGGCTATGAAACACGACAACAAATAAGCTCTGAACTACAACAGACTATTATTATTATTGCACTATATTTGTTTATTTATTGAGTAAGTATGCATATATATATATATATATATATATATATATATATATATATATATATATATATATATATGTATATATATATATATATATATACAAGAAAATATATATATACAAGAATATATATATATAAACACTGAACTTTTATTCTGCCGTTATGTACTTAGATACGTTACGTACCCGTTACATATTCTGTTGTGCTGCAGCAAGCAAGAATTTCATTGTCCTATCTGGGACATATGACAATAAAACACTCTTGACTTAACTCTTGACTAATATAAGTTTGCGAGTTGTGAAGCCAGCTGAGTTACTCCAGCACTTTGTGTATTTTTCTGCATAGCCTATCCTCTCTTCCTGCTTTCTCCACTCCCCACCCCACCACAATCAGCCTGAAAAAGGGTCCCGACCTGAAATGCCACATTCGCAAAATATGCTGAGTTACTCCAGGATCTGCAGTTCCTTGTGTCTAACTTTCAGCTCAGTTTTACTTATTATAGTTCAAAGCTTATATTTCCAAAATACTGTATCTCTGTTAAAGTCTGGCTGGAACAGCAGCACTTATTGGATCAAGCAGACTGCTTGTGGTTCAATCATCTCTCAACCAGTAGGGCAAAAAGCAGTTCAATGTGTGCATAGCATTTATCAACCATTGAGACATATGTATTATTTATAATTTATGGTAGACATAAATGCTGGAGAAACTCAGTGGGTGAGGCAGCATCTATGGAGAGAAGGAATAGGCGACATTTCGGGTTGAGACCCTTCTTCAGACTCATTATAATTTATGATTTTTCTTAATTTATGTTAACCGTAATGCCATTTTGGAACCAATGTAAAATCAGTTTGCTTCAAAATGCCAATATTTCAACAAAGGAGCTGGAAATCAATTTACTGCCTTGTAACAGTATTAAACCCATATTGTTAGTCCTGTAACCTTGCTTTTGAATATCACATCAAGAGTCCAATTGACAATCCTAGGGTTCCCTTCTGCAACACCAAGATACAAATTGATGTTGCTGATTTCAATGCAATATTTTGTTTTAATTGTTTGTTTTCAGGATGCAAAGGGAAGGCAAGGCAAGATAGTGCTTCCTTTTCCTAATATATTTGAGCAGATGATGGTAAATCACACTCTTCAACTGATCCTAATGAAGCTACCCTTGACCGTTATGTGGGCAGTTCCAGCATTTGGAGCAAGTCACAATGTAGAAATTATTGTCTTGCAATAATGAGACAATGAAAAATTCCACATCAGCAATAGAAACATAGGAAAAAAATGCAGGAGTAGGCCACTCAGCATTTCAAGCCAGCACTGCCATTCAATATGACCATGGCTGATCATCCAAAATCAGTACCCTGTTCCTGCTTTCTCACAATATCGCTTGATTCCGTTAGCCCCACGAGCTACATTTAACTCTCTTTTGAATATATCCAGTGACTTGGCCTCCACTGCCTTCTGCGGCAGAGAATTCCACAGATTCACATCTCTCGGGTTGAAAAGGTTTTTCCTCATCTCAGTCCCAAATTTCCTACCATTTATTCTTAAACCGTGACCCCTGGTTCTGGACTCCCCCAAAATCGGGAACATTTTTCCTGCATCTAGTCTGTCCAATCCCTTAAGAATTGTATATGATCCCCTCTCATCCTTCTAAATTCCAGTGAATATAAGCCGAGTCGATCCATTCTTTCATCATACTGTATGTCATGATGTGCATGCTGCAGTGAGGAGAATTTGCAGGTGTTGTTATTTCTAGATGCCTGCTACCCTTTCCTTCTTGGTGATGAAGGTCATCAATTTTGGAGATTGTGTTAGGAGAAGCCCAAATAAATAACAGCATTATATTTTGTGGATGGTACGTACTGAAGCCAATGTGAGCAAGTGGAGGATGGAATGACAAGTTGGGGTAGTAGTTGTAATCTCATTCAAACAGATAACTGGTATTGGTATTGGCTTATTATTGGTTTATGTACCGAGAAACAATGATAAACGTTGTTTTGCATGCTATACCTTACACAAATACTACAGGTAATGCAAAAAGGAAAATAAATAACATACAGAGTATAGTGTTAAGGGCCTGTCCCACTTTCACGACCTAATTCACGACCTCTGCCGAGTTTGCCCTTGACTCATGCTCGCAGCATGTTCGGCACAAGGTCGTAGGAGGTCGTAGGTAGGTCGTAGCAGGCCGTGGTGCTAGTCGTAGGTACTTGTGGCATCAAGTAGGTCAGGGCATTTTTTCTAGCATGATGAAAAATGTCCACGAGTAAAAAAGGTTGTGAATTAGGTCGTGAAAGTGGGACAGGCCCTTTACAATCACAGAGAACGTACAGATTAAAAAGTGCGAGGGCCACAACAACGTTAATTGGAAGGTTACACACAAGGCTGGAGAAACTCAGCGGGTGCAGCAGCATCTAAGGAGCGAAGGAGATAGGCGACGTTTCGGGTCGAGACCCTTCTTCAGACTGGTCAGGGATCAGGGAAACGAGAGATATAGATGTGGAGAGATAAAGAACAATGAATGAAAGATATGAATAAAGATATCCCACCACTCTGTCTTTAACGGCACTGGGTCCTAGTGCCTGTCTCCCCAGCCCCAGTAACCTTAGTGGCTATTCCACTGGGTCTTCCCCATCCCCCCCCCTACCATGTAACCCCTGCCCTTCCCCACCCACACCACAGCCCCTATACCCCCCCACCCCCTGACCACCCTCCACCCCCCACAACACAACGCTCTGGCCACAACCCCCATCCTTGCCGCGTGTTCACCATCCCCCGGACCTCCCCCTCTCCGACACCAAATGGTCTGTCCTCAGCAGAGGTCTCACCTTTGTCCCCCTCCGTCCCCACCTCAATGAGTTCCGCGCCCACCACGACTTGGAGCTCTTCTACCGTCGCCTCCGCCTCACAGCGTTCTTCCACGGGAAGAAGTCCTCGCCCCCCACTGATGATCCCTTTTCCTGTCTCCCACGTACCGCCTCCACTTGGACCCCCCCTCGTAGCCTTCCGGCTCTAGAACTATTTATCCAGAACTGCCGTCGGGACATCAACCGCCTCGACTTCTCCACTCCCCTGTCTCACTCCAATCTCTCCAGCCCTGAACGTACTGCCATCGACTCACTCCATAACAACCCAGACTGGGTTATCAAACCCGCCGACAAGGGAGGTGCCGTGGTAGTCTGGCGCATCGATCTCTACAAAGTGGAGGCCGCGCGCCAACTCTCGGACACCTCCTCCTACTTACCCCTGGACCATGACCCCACTGACGAACACCAGGCCACCATCCCGAGCACCATAACCGACTTCATCAGCTCCGGCTCCCTACCCCCCAGAGCCTCCGACCTCATCGTTTCCCAGCCCCGCACGGCCCGATTTTACCTTCTCCCCAAAATCCACAAACCCGACTGCCCTGGCAGACCCATTGTCTCTGCCTGTTCGTGTCCCACCGAACACGTTTCCACATACCTTGACGCCATCCTATCCCCCTTTGTTAAATCCCTCCCCACCTATGTTCAAGACACCTCAGACACTCTCCGTCGGCTCCGTGCATTCCATTCTCCAGGCCCCCATCCTCTCATCTTTACCATGGACGTCCTGTCACTCTACACCTCCATCCCCCACCAGTACGGTCTCAAAGCCCTCCGGTTCTTCCTCGACCAGAGGAGCAACCCATACCCGTCTACTGACACCCTCCTCCGCCTAGCAGAGTTGGTCCTCACCCTCAATAACTTCTCTTTTGATTCCTCCCATTTCCTCCAAACACAAGGCGTAGCTATGGGCACACGCATGGACCCTAGCTACGCTTGCCTCTTTGTTGGGTACGTCGAACAATCCTTGTTCTCGGCATACCAGGGCCCCATCCCCGACCTCTACCTCCATTACATCGACGACTGCTTTGGTGTCACCTCCTGCACCCACACACAACTGACTGACTTCATTCATTTCACCACCAACTTCCATCCGGCACTCAAATACACTTGGAACATTTCCGACATTTCCCTACCATTCCTTGACCTCACCATCTCTATTGCAGGTGATACACTCCTGACCGACATCCACTACAAACCCACTGCCTCCCACAGCTACCTGGACTACTCTTCCTCCCACCCTGCTTCCTGTAAGGACTCCATCCCCTATTCCCAATTCCTCCGTCTACGCCACATCTGCTCCCAGGATGAGGTGTGCCACACCAGGTCATCACAAATGGCCTCCTCATTCTTCAGAGAACGGGGATTCCCCTCCCCCACTATAGATGAGGCTCGCACCAGGGTCTCCTCCATACCCCGCAACATTGCCCTCTCTCCCCATTCCCCCACTCGCAAACAGGTCAGAGTCCCCTTGGTCCTCACCTTTCACCCCACCAGCCGGCAAATACAACACATAGTCCTCCGCCAGTTTCGCCACCTCCAACGTGACCCCTCCACCCGCCACATCTTCCCATCTCCCCCCCTGTCTGCCTTCCGCAAAGACCACTCCCTCCACAACTCCCTTGTCAATTCTTCCCTCCCCTCCCACTCTTCCCCTTCCCCGGGCACTTTCCCTTGCAACCGCAAGAAATGCAACACTTGTCCCTTCACCTCCCCCCTCCACTCCTTTCAGGGACCCAAGCAGTCCTTCCAGGTCCGACAGAGGTTCACCTGCACCTCGTCCAACCTCATCTACTGCATCCGCTGCTCCAGATGCCAGATGATCTATATCGGTGAGACCAAGCGGAGGCTTGGCGATCGTTTCGCCGAACACCCCCGCTCGGTCCGCAAAAACCAACCCGACCTCCCGGTGGCTCAGCATTTCAACTCCCCCTCCCATTCCGCATCCGACCTCTCGGTCCTGGGCCTCCTCCACGGCCAGAGTGAGCAATACCGCAAGTTGGAGGAACAGCACCTCATATTCCGCTTGGGGAGTCTGCATCCTTTGTGCTTGAACATTGAATTTTCTCAATTCTGTTAACCCTTGCTGTCTCCTCCCCTTCCCACCTCTCCCTCAGCCCTTGGGCCCTGGCATTCCCTCTATCTCTATCTCCCTTCCCCACCCTAGTCGCACTAGCTTCTCATTTTCACACCACAAACAGCTTATGGCTTGTTCCCTTTATCATCGATACTTTTTTGCATATCTTTCATTCATTGTTCTATATCTCTCCACATCTATATCTCTTGTTTCCCTGATCCCTGACCAGTCTGAAGAAGGGTCTCGACCCGAAACGTCGCCTATCTCCTTCGCTCCTTAGATGCTTCTGCACCCGCTGAGTTTCTCCAGCTTTTTGTGTAACCCTCGATTCTACAGCATCTGCAGTTCCTTCTTTAAAACGTTAATTGGAAAATGGGGTTGATTGGAATGATAATAATATATTTTATAATAATGATCATAAAATATATTATAAAATAATTTTAAAAATGATAATAAAATGGGGTGGTCCTGAATGAGGATTGTGTTCAACTTTTTGAACTTTGGTGCTGTACTCAACATGCAAGTGGAGAGTAATCCATAATTTCCTCTCCCATTTTAGTAACTCACTTCTAACCTGCCAATTTCAATGCGGCTGGTCCATAGGTAATGCTGGTCAGTTGTGCCCAGTCAAATATTTATATGGGGAACAAAGAGTAGGTGATTAGACTTGTTTGTTGCTGATGATCATTGCCGAGCACTTTTGTTGCATCAGGAATGTGATTTGTCACATATCAGCCTACAACTGATGTGTGGGGCTTGCCACATGCAGGCATTGATCAGTTCATTTCCTGAAGATTTACAAATGGAATTACCAGTAATCATCTGCCCCTTTGATCTTATAACAGATTGATCATTGATGAGGCATCTGAGAATAATTGGGTCTCGGATACAGTTCTGAGGAACACTTGCAGTGATGTCCTGGGCCTTCCAACGTAGCTGAAGACTGGCTTCTGAAATAGTGGAGTCCTCAGTGGGATGAATCATCCACTTGCCAATTCTGGATAATGTGATTCTGATGTTCCTGGCAAAAATGACCACTGTGCAGTCCTTGTGGAGGCAAAGACCCACCTTCACCCCATGAGTGCTCCCATTGTGTAGTGTGGCATTATAATTGCACAGAATAGGATAGACTCACAGCAGACCTTTTATATGGTGCAGTCAACCAGCAACAGCAACAACAGTAGCAATGTGCACTCCTTTAGTGTGTGCTAGTGTAACGGGGATCACTGGTCGGAGCGCACGCGGTAGGCCAAAGGGCCTGTTTCCGCGTTGGATCTAAACTAAATTAATCTAAAAATATATAATCTCATGGTCTGGGATATGCTTCACTGCACCACAATGATCAAAGCCTGAAGCACAACCATGGTTGAATGAGGAGTGAAAAAGAGCATGATTGGAACAGCATCAAGCACCGTATTAACAAACAATAAGATGCAAACCATGTGAAGCTGCTACACAGGACTATGTGTGTATGACAGTGCATAGAGCTATGCAGTACTGCAACACATCACAGCTTTGCAATCCTACAACAGCAGAACAGATAAAGGGAAGAGGAGGCTCTATAAATATACTAATTCTCAATAGTGGCAGTCGGCAGTAAGTAGATAAGAAACATCAGAATCACGTTATCCAGAAGTGGCAAGTCCGTGATATATTCCACTGATGAACTATTGCAGAAGCATGTCTGAAAAGCAACACTCCCTATTCACGTGCTATTTACAGTATATGCTGTGTTGGTAGGAGAAAGTATCCTCATAAACTAGATATGCCCCACATCAAAACCTAGCTTATTGCTTATGAAGAGAGTTAACACCACTTGACAATTACTACTTATAAAACAGTGCTCTCATTAATCAAGCTGCTATATAGAGTAGAATCGTCATCTAAAATTTTCCAGGCAACAACAGATAAGACACTGCAAGCTTCCAGCATTGTCTGTACAATCAGGATAACATTCCAACTGCTTTGGGAACTAAAAACCTTCAAGCAAATGTGAAATGTTTAGAATGTAATATCAACATAGTGTGAAGCCTGTAAAGGCAAATATGGTTTAGTGCAAATGGAATTTTGTTTCTGATTTGAAGATAAATGGAGATGGAAAATAGACTGTAGTCAGAACAAAGTTGAGGCTAGCATCAAGTGCTATCCAATACTAAGTCAGATTACGACCAAACCATGTTGGCGCTACTTCACCAGCTATTAAAAAGAGAGAGCCATGCAAACATTTATTATCTGTCAGGCAAAAGATTAACCTTGAATAACATTTGTTGAACGCTATGTGCTAAATACTAATCCATGTGCTAAAATTGCTTGTGATGCCTCCTACTAGGATTTGGGGCATCAAATAGCCAGTGCAATGGACTTTGTCCAAAGCTCAACTGCTTTGTATCCTGCAAACTGATTATAAGTAAAAATTACATTGAACAGAAAAGGAAACATTGGTGATATACACAAGGCTATAACAGTTGACCATTTCTCATTTTGAAGACTATTCACATTAGCTACTTACCGAAGGTCTTTGCTGGACATTAGTCATCGGCCTGTAGAGTTATACACCACTGACATAGGCTCTTTGTCCTAACTCGCCCATGCTGGCCAAGATGCCCTGTCTAAGCTAGTCCCATTTGTGCACATTTGGCCATGTCTCTCTTAACCTTCCCTATCTTGTACCTGTCCAAATGTCACTGGGAGACATCAGCTGCTATTTTCACGATGGCAGCATGGATAT
Organism: Okamejei kenojei; assembly: GCA_035221665.1. Classification (NCBI taxonomy): domain Eukaryota; kingdom Metazoa; phylum Chordata; class Chondrichthyes; order Rajiformes; family Rajidae; genus Okamejei; species Okamejei kenojei. The sequence goes on from CM069134.1 coordinate 24,874,542, forward strand.
TACAGGGATGGGACACCATCCAATCCAATTCACCAATCTTGAGCATTCATGCAAAATGCTGTTGTGAATGATTTGGACCAGAGTAATGACAATCGTTAGAGCTACAAGGCAAGATCCTGTTTGGAAGCAAGTGTATGAACAAACATTTAATGTGTGGACAATTTTAGATGCGGGTTTGAATATTAATGTGAAATCACTCAATCACCGGCCCAAAAGATTGTCCACTAAACAAAACTACGCAGCATTGAGTCACCATTTTATGATGCGGAAGGAATTATTAAGGAAGGTGATAAAAGAACACTGGGCAGAACACTTGGTTTTGGTAAAAATGAAGGCAGGGTCTAGAGGATTTATCAGTTGGCCTGGCATCAACACGTGTAGAGAACTCAGCCAGTAGATGTATCGTATGTCCGGATCATTGAATGAATCCTTGTACGTAAGTGGCCTGTGAAACCGTTCCAGTCAGTCCCTGACAATTTTGTGTCAAAATAATATAAATTCCTGTTATTATTGGACAGCCATTTGAAATGACTTGAAGTAAACTAAATGGAATAATTTTCTATCACAGAATACGCAACGGAAGAGATACGATCTATTTATTTTCATATGTGAGCTTCCTGAGGAAGTTGTACCTATTACTGATCCACAGTCAGATGGTTTCAATTCGAATTATTCTGAAGAAAAATGGATCAAAAACATGTCACTTCTTGCCAAGTAGCTTTAAATGGGGGGATGGAAAGGTCAGTTTGGAGGGTAACATGAGTTTTGAGGGAAGAGGTTAGAGAAAGCTGATCTAACATCACGATGAACAACCTATTTGCAGTATTTTGCCACGACAGGATGTAATCTTGCTGAATTTTAATAAACAAGACGGTGACATGTTGACTTTTACTAATCCAATTTGAAAGGAAAAGTGGCGGTGAATAGAGAAATCACCACAACACAGTTGCAAGAAGAGGTCCAAGCCCCATAATGTAATTCATGTGCTGAGCCCTCAGGTCTGAAGATCAGAAAAAGTGAAAGTGGGGAGAAAGTGAAGCCATATGAGTCTGGGAATTATCTTGTCAAAACTGGCGAAGAATTCCATAAATACTCGTTGACCACTTAATCCTGTGAATGATGCTTGGGAAAAAAAGATCCAGGGATACATCTGAAGTGAGTCCAACACCTGCTCGGGAAGGTCATCGTGTAAATGTCTAGTCAAGTTGATAAAGCGCAATGATTTATTTGAATCTAGTGACATCAAAACTGCTGCAAAGATTACAAAATGTGCAGAAACTGGTGAGTTTAATTAAAATGTTACAGTATAAAGTGCCGTCAAACCAGTTCAACGGAAAGCAGTGATATGTATGTAGTCGTGGTGCATTTAGGTCTGCATTTTTAAAGCATTGTGTCCTGTGTCTAACTATTCTCTGGCATTCAGACTGTGATGAGCTCTTGACTAGACCAGACACACATTGTCTGAGCTCCTCATGCCTTTTCTGTTGATGTCCATACATTCTGTCATGGATTTCGTTGGAGGTTATGAACCCACTGAGTACACAATGTACCCTGTGTGTAATTCATACTCTCCAGATATCTGGGAATTGTCATATAATATTACAATCAATGAGAATTTACGATATAAAATAAATTATCTTTCTCACTCACATGGACAGGCATAAAATGAACCATTTTAAATTACAGCCTATGTAATCATCTTCTGTGGCAAATGTTTTTAATGCTTTTTAAATGCACGTTTGTTTATTTGGAAGATTTAACACTTTCCCTTTCTTCAGCGGGAGTACAAAAACCAAAGGCCCATTCTTAGTTTACACCTCCTTTTGGTAACAAAACTGCATAACCACACTTAAAGAATTTGATTGCCCTTAAGCATACAGCAATTGATAAACTAAAGACTCTGCGCATCCGTGAATACTGCTTGCCGCAAAACAAATGGAAGACCATTTGATGCCATGAAGTAGGAACAGTAGAGATATGAAGGTGTTTTAAGTCACAGGTCACCGCTTGAATAAACAAACTCCACCGTGATCACATGAGACACAACCATAGTAAATTTGGTGTTCCGAAAGGCGTGATATTTCATTGGGAAGATTACTATTCACTTGATTCAGTGAAGTTCCATGTAATTAAGCTAAACACAAATAATCCTTTGACATTCCCAAAGGTTGCTGGTCAACAGATGAACCATTTACACAGAAGGTCTTTGTCTGAAGCTTTAAAGAAGCATTCCCTGCTGATAACCGTGTTGTGCTAGGATGCTTGAATTTGCAATGCTGGTTCAGATGAATTGTTCTTGCCTACGTAAGTGGTTGTGTGACATTCCCTTTATCCTCAGGGGCTCACTTTCAGAAAAAATACTCAGCTATTTTTCATCTGGAACAGAGTCCGATCAAGTGGTCTGCAACAAAACAGAAATCGCAGATGTTATTCCACCTGTGTAATCTACAAGTCAAAGTCAATCATTTGAGATTTTCATCCCTTAAATCTGAAGGTCAGAAGGAAAAAAATAAGCACTGAGGTAATTGTTTTTGTCACACAATAGTTACAATCTTGAAAGTGGTGAACAACTTTTGCCAGCTTTATACAAGAATAAAAACAGTTAGAAGCATTAATTAATCTGCCTTTTAATGTAGTCTTGGCTCAGTAACACAAAATAAACTCAAAATAATAGCATTTAAATTCACAGCCTCTGAGTCAGAGTGTTTGGTTTTGTGCCAATGCAAAGCTGGCATTTCAGTGCTATCTTTCAGAGGAGATGTTAAACCAGCATCGTCAAATCTGTTCCTTAGAATAACCCCAGTTAAACAGTGGAATTGTTTAACAACTGCAGAATGAAGCAGTCAGATCATAAATATGCACCTCTGTGGCCCCATTCCACCTGAAACTTTAAATATATTATTTTTTTACAGATTCTGACCAATCTGCTAGGTTTTTCAGCATTTTCTGTTTTAATTTCAGTTCTAACGTCACCAGATTTTCAATGTTAGTTTTAGCTCCATAACTGACTGCACGATCATTTTGTGACCAATAGGCTTTAGTGTTCTCCATAGTGCAAATTTACAGTATGTCTTCCTTATTTAGCTGATAATTTTGCTTATTGCCTTCTATTCTATAGCCCCTCCAACTACCATGGGCAGAAATCGCTTTTAAAACATAGGGGACACAATGAGGCCTAATATCTAGGACAGGGGTCGGCAACCCACGGTCCACGGGCCGGCTTTGGCCCGTAACCCGAAATCATCCGGCCCGCAGGCGTTTTTTTTTTCAATTCGATTTCGCGACCTGGGAACTGCAGCCAGTCCCGGGGCACGAAGGCGACCTGGGAACTGCAGCCAGACCTGGGGCAAGCGAGCCGACCTGGGTGCTACAGCCAGAACTGTCAGCCGACCTGGGCGCTACAGCCTGTCCCGGGGCACGCAGGCGACCGGACCTGGGCGCTACAGCCAGACCGGGGGCAGGCGGGCCCACCTGGGACTGGCTGTAGCACCCAGGTTACAATACATGGGGGAGGATTGTCCCCCACCTTTCAAAACATGGGGGGGACCCCCTCCCCCCCCCCTCCCACCCCCCCCCCCCCCCCCCCACCACCCCCCCCCCCCCCCCCCCCCCCCCCTCCCCCGTCCACCAGGATTTGCACTCATTGGCAATAATCATTCTATCTATATCATTTGGGCAGGTCCAACCACAGACAGCTGATTTGCTATCAGACTATCAGCTGGACTATGAAGAGAAATATGCTTGAGGTACTGTTATCAACAGAAAATGCACTTGGGACATTCACAAGGAGTGCAGTGTTTGTTCTGTACTGATAGCCACAGACAGTACAGTTCTGTAATCCATAGGCATTGTGCTGTAATCCACAGGGAGTGCAGTGAGTGGGCAGTACTGTAATCCATAGGGAGTGCAGTGGGTGGTGGTACTGTAATCCACAGGGAATGAGGTAAGTGGGCAGTACTGTAATCCAGAGGGAATGCAGTGGGTGGTGGTACTGTAATCCACAGGGAATCTATGGGGTGGTTGTACTGGTATCATCTATATGGTGCTAGTGTTGCTAATTAGCAGCTCTTGTAGCGGCAACTATAATCATGCGTATTCAATGAAAATGTAGATATTAATTTGTTTGATTGATGTTATTATTCAGCGATTTTATCTGCAAGAGATATTACAAAGACATTTGTCCCATTTACTGTCTTCATGAAGATGAACTGAAGTGTTGCTGAATGCAATATTCGTGGATCACTGGAGCAGATGCAAAATACATTTTCTGGACTCGCAGGTCATGAATGCTGATGAAGTGAGAGTTCTCACACATTTCCTCACGCCCTGAAAATAACAGGAAAGAAATGTTCACTCTGACCACGGCTGTTTCTCTGGTAAATTGTAAATGTTTTTTTTTTAAATCATTCAACATTTTTACCGTGGCAACATTTGATGCCCACACAGAAATAATCTCACATATCGCATACAACTCTTGCAAGTTGAGAGCACCAAGCATGTCACTCGTTGCTGCTGCTTGCAGGTGGCATGTTCAGCATGTCACCGGCACTCTTTTCCAATATTCCAACATGAGTGCATTTTATGGCTCTTCAGAGGAAAAGAGTGCAGTTTCGATCATCTCGATATGAAGATTATGTTGTCATAATACGGCCTAGCAAAAGACACATGAAGATGGACTGAAGTGTGAAGGGAGTCATACAGCATGGAATCAGGCTGCTCAGCTGAATTCATCCTTGCCGACCAAGAGCCCCATCTAAGCAACTACTCTTTGCTCACATTTGGCCCGTATCCCACTAAACCTTTCATTTCCACAAACCAGTCCAAATGTTGTTTAAATGCTGTTATAGCACCTGCCACCTCCGATGGTAGCTTGTTCCATATATCCACCACCTGAGTTAGTATGTTCCTATTAAATCTTGCCATCTCACCTCAAGCCTATGTCCTCTGGTTTTCGATTCCCCTACCCTGGGTAAAAGACTCTAGGCATTCACCCTATCTATTCCCCTCATGATTTTATACATCTCTGCAAGATCACAAACTTTCACAAACAGGGAAGCAGGGTAAAGGGTGGCAAGGACAAACACATCTCTTACTTGAAAGAATAAAATGAATGGACTTTGCTTCAAATATATACTGAGAAATAATCTTTCATGGGCTAAAAAAGATGGTTGCATCTTTTTAAACTATACCTCATGGGAGGCACAGGCCCCATTGCAGAAGCACCCACGTCGCGGGGCTGGAATCTGGAAGTATCCTGAACTAATTCTGCTACCACCATCATCTATTGTGACAAGTGATGGCTTCCACTGATTGTTTCCGGAAGCTTGCATCCTTTTCAGGACGGACGATGACAGCGAAGTCAACAAGATGGACACGAAAAGAAGAAGATGGGGGGAACAAAGCAATTCGAGTTAGCAATATGGTTCAGCTAAATACACACATGGCTGGCTGGACCTTTCAATGCCAGCAGATGTTAAATCAGTGCTAGCAATTTTGCTGACTGTGTTAAAGTCAGTTATACAGCACAGAAACAGACCCACTCGTCCATGCTAACCAAGTTGCCAATCTGAGTTTAACACATACTCCACTCAACCCTCCTACCCATTGTTTTTATTGTAACAGTGCTGCCAGTGTGACATAGAAAAAAATGTGCTCTGAAAAAAATAAGAACTAGATTTTCAAATTTTCAGAAAATCAAAAATTACAAAAAGATTACTAGAGTTCAAAAAATAAAATGTATTAATTGAAATAGGCTATCAGGCCCTTAAACAGCTTAATCAGCTGATAGGACAATGTAGAAGACAGAATAGCACAGCACAAGAAAAGGCCCTTTGGCTCACAGTGCCCGCGTCAAACATGATACCAAACATGATGCAATATCTGCCTGTGTGTGATCCCTATCCCTCCATTCCCTGTATATCCATGTGCCTATCCGATAGCCTCTTGAATGCCACGATCGTAGCTTCCCTCATCACCACCCTTGGCAGCGGTTTCCAGGCACTCACCGCTCCATGTAAATAAGCCTGCTCTGCACATCTACTTTAAACTTTTCCCTTCTCAACTTAAATCTATGCCTTCTAGTCTGATATTTCCACCCTGAGAAAAAAATGTTACGATTGTCTACCCTATCCATGCCTCTCATAATGTTATCAGATCTTCCCCTCAACCTCTGATGTTCCAGAGAAACCAATCCAATTTTTATCTGCCTTATGAGCCTGTCCCACTTACGCAACTTTTTCGGCGACTGCCGGCACCCGTCATAGGTTGTTGCAGGTCGCCGAAAATTTCCAACATGTGGAAAATCCAGCGGCGACAGGAAAGATGCTACGACTCTTTGGGCGACTGTGGAGTACTCACAACCATACGGGCGACACCCTGGTGCATGTCGTGGGGTGAAGCCTGTATGGTCGTGGGTGGTTGCCCAACGAGTCGTACCTTGTTCTAGTCGCCGCTGGATTTTCAACATGTTGAAAAATTTTGGCGACCTGCAACGACCTATGATGGGTGCCGGCAGTCGCCGAAAAATTTGCGTAAGTGGGACAGGCCCATTAGACATCCACAGCAAGGAACAAAAGGCATACTGGCACCTTTATATCGACACACACAACATTGCATATACAGTATTGTTAAAGAAAGGACTGCAGATGCTGGAAAATCGAGGGTACACAAAATGCTGGAGAAACTCAGCGGGTGCAGAAGCAGAAGGGTTTCAGCCCAAAACGTTGCCTATCTCCTTCGCTCCATAGATGCTGCTGCACCCGCTGAGTTTCTCCAGAATTCTGTGTACCCTGCATATACTGTAGTTGTCTACATGTGTTTTAAACATTGTATATGCACCCACTTCTTCCACTTCCTTCTACTCACCACCATCTGTGCAAAAAATGCCGCTCAGGTCACCTTGAAATCTTTCCTCTCTCACTTGAAATCTATGCCCTCTAGTTTTAGATTCCCTTATCCCTGGAAAAAAGATGTGACTTTATTAACACCCCATTTTATTTTATGTACCCCAGACAGGTCAGCCCTCAAGCATCCGACACTCCAAGCATAAAGCCGCAGCCTATCCAGTTTCATCTAGTAACTCAAGCCCTGCCAATCCTAGAACCTGCCTTGTTTTTTTTCTGCACCTTTCCAGTCTAGTAATCAAATAATAATCAACAACTATCTTCCAGACTCTAGACCATGATTGGGTCTGATTTCACAGGCTAGCCCCCTTTCTACTTACAACAAGACTTTAGGCTGCCCTTCATACATGCCAGACCAGGACAAGGCAACTCCAAGCATGTGAACTACCTGCTTATCCCATCCTCCAATGGCACCACATTTCCTAGAGGGTGTAGGTAAAGCCTTTATCAATAAAACCCACCTGTTTGACTAGACTAATGCTGAGAATGCTTCAGAAGGGCTACAGACTTTTGGCCTTAGGTTATCTGTTGTCAGCTTTGTACATCGGTACACCACTAAGTTACAAAATCTACCCTAGCTTTCCAGTTGTTACATATAGAGAGACCACAATTTAGGATTGTGGTCATTTTTATAGCAACTGACAGAGAAATCTCGGCCCTGGAATTTGAAAGAAAATCAGGTTTGACATTATGTGGGGTATTTTCCAGATTCAAATCAGATTTCTTACAAGATGTTAAGATAGTTATATCCGATCTGTAAATACAGACAGCTGAGGAGAACTGTCTCAAGGAACCATACCTCGTGTCTCCTTGAGGGTTTGTCATGCCTCTCCAAAGCAAGCAAATACAAAGGTATAATGCCATGCCGATCTGAAGAATGATTGTTGGGCAGCCTAGCTACAAGATGAATGAGAAACCACAAATTTACAATAACTGGTGGATGGCTTTGGAATGGAAAACTGAACGTTTTTTTAACCATAGAGCAGTAAAGGTCCTGAATGTGTGGTAGGGGGACATCATTGAAAATAACTTAGATGTGTACTAATTAGCAGAGACCTGGACTTGCTACTGGGAGGCAGAATTAGGCTGAGATGCACTTTCTTGACAGACACAGACATGATGGGCTGAATTATTTTCTTCCATGTTGTGATTCCGGAATTCAATGAACTTAAATTGCAGTTGTTCATAAGCCTAGGTGATATAGAGACGGCACAGTGGCCCAGCAGTGGCGTTGTTGCCTTACAGCGCCAGAGACCCAAGTTCGATCCTGACTATCGGTGCTGTCTGTTTGGAGTTTGCACGATTTACCTGTGACCACATGCGTTTTCTACGGGTGCTCCGGTTTCCTACGACATTCCAAAGATGTTCAGGCTTCTGTAAATTGTAAATTGTCCCTAGTATGTAGGATAGTGCTAGTGTACAGCGTGATTGCTGGTTGGTGTGGACTTGGTGGGCCGAAGGGCATGTTTCCACGCAATATCTCTAAATTAAACTAAACTCATTTTGAACAAGTCTAAAAACAAAGTTGCAATGGAAAACCACCATAGCAACATGTAGTAAAAACAGGCATCACAGGTCCAGGCATCACAAACATTAGCAGCAGCACAATCTGTTTGGTTCGTACTTCACTATTGCAACCTACTGATATTTAATCAAGCAAAAATAATTGCAGGGCCACAAAACAACCTATCAAGCCACCGGATCAGGCATCATCTCTGGAGAGAAGGAATGGGTGATGTTTCGGATCAAGACTATTCTTCATACCTCTAGTTTCCCTCTCCCCTGACTCTCAGTCTGAAGAAGGGTCTCGACCCGAAACATCACCCATTCCTTCCCTCCAGAGATGCTGCCTGTCCCACTGAGTTACTCCAGCATTTTGTTTCTATCTTCGATTTAAACCAGCATCTACAGTTCTTTATCAAGCCAGGTGGCCAAATGTTTAGTGGGCTTTAAGGTATGTCATAATGAGAAAAGAGAGAGATGGACATGTTTTTGGAGGATCAGGCAGCATCTCTGGAGAAAAGAAATAGGTGACGTTTTGGGTCGATACCCATTTTCCAACTGGGAGTGAGGGGAGGGAAACTAGGTATGAAAAAGTACAAAGAACAGATGAATAAAAGGTATGTGAAGAACAAGTCAAAGGCAGCAACAATGATCAAGGAAAGGCCAATCACACAATTGTCCATTGTTGGCTGTGGATAAAGTGATAATGAGTAGATACAAACAGTGAAACTAAGCAGAACAGCAGTGAAACAATAGGATGACTAGAGTAGGAGAGGGATAGAGAGAGAGGGAATGCAAAGGTTATTAGAGAGGGCAATAGTCATACCACTGGGTTGTAAGCTACCCAAGGAAAATATGCGATGCTGTTCCACCAATTTGTGTTTTGGCCTCACTCTGACAGTGGATGGAGAGACTAGGACAGAAAGGTCAGCGTACGGAATGGAAATGTAGGTCAAATGTTTGGCAATGGGGGCGATCACCAAGGCAATGTGGACTGACAAAGAGGTGTTCCTGATCTCTTGGTGTAACCAGCAAGCATTTTCCTTCCTACATTATTTTTGGAGGGATTTTTGTAGATATGCTCTGATTGATGGGTGAACTGGATTCACACTGTGAGTTAGGGTGCAGGGGAAAAAACAATAAATGAACAAATATATCAAATAGGTGCATGAGTGCCATTCGACGGCCCTTCTAGCCAGCACCGCAACTCAAGTATGACAGGCTGACAACCACAATCATACCCCGTTGACTTCTTCGTCATATCCCCTGACTTCGCTATAATATACACTCACTCTGAAAGCATCCAGAGAATTGGCCCCCACTTTTGCTCTCTGAAGGCAGAGAATTCCACAGATTCCTCAGCCCATCCGAAGATGTGGTATAGCATGCTTTATATTAAGCAGCAGATAACTGAAAAGTATGAATAAATGATCTTCTGGAAGTGTATAAAATCATGAGAGGAATAGATCAAATAGATGCACAGAATCTCTTGCCCAGAGGAGGGGAATCGAGGACATAGGTTCAAGGTGAAGGGGAAAAGATTTAATAGGAATCTGAGGGGTAACTTTTCTCACACCAAGGGTGTTGGGTGTTATGAGACTTTTTCGGCGACTGCCGGCACCCATCATAGGTCATTACAGCTCACCAAAAATTTTCAACATGTTGAAAATCCAGCGGCGACCAAAACAAGGTATGACTCTTTGGGTGACTACTCACGACCATACAGTAGCAATGTTACAAAATTTTGAGATTTTTAAAATCAAGTCTGCAATTTATCCCATCAGATAAAGCATAAAAAGAAGTTTAATTTGATACCTAATTCACTTTCATATCTTCAGTATTTAAAAAGTTATGCCAATTTCACATAATCGGAAACAACGTAAAAACGAACAAGAAATTCTATTCATCAGTTTCATCATCAATTCATTTAATCTAAATTAATTTATTAGACTAAACAGCCATCCATATCTAAGAAAAGGTTAACGAATTAAGACTTGTCCTAAATGGACAGTAATCAAATTCAGAGGAATATTCTCCATTTATTGAATATTTAAAGGGTTAAGATGGTCCGGTTCGGAGGCCATGACTGAACCCTGAAATGAAGGAATAGAATCGAAGAATTATACCACAAGATCATGAAAATATCTCCCAATGAAGAATATCTTGCTTAATATCCCTGCACAATTAGTTTTATCTTCTCTTTCTTTTTCTTTTTACTACCTATCTTTATTTCCTACTGTTATAAAATAAAAACAATTATAGAAGTACAAATAAGATTGATTGTAACTTTTAAAAATATTAAGAATGTATGTGATGATAATAATTTATTTTTGTTTCTCTTTGACTTTATATTTTTTCTTAATATGTAATTACTTCTAATAAAAATATTTTACAAAAAAAGAAAAGGTTAACATTTTTAAATAGCCTAAATGTCCAAATAACATTCACACAAGAATTCACAATATAACATGATTTTTAAATCTCACTGTCATGAACTTATAGGCCAAATGGAAGGAATTTAATGTTTAATTCCCATAAATTAATCCAGAAAAATCCACTCACTCAAAAAATAATCCAAAATTATGTTTTTGCACAGTACATACTCAAACTGTTGTGAATAATTTTATGTTTAAATAATGATCATGGAAAGAATAAACACCACAGATAAGGGAACAATTTAGATGGCTTAATGACATGATTATATCCAAAGAAAAAGATGCAATATTAATCATCATGGGGCCCCCGTAGTAGTGTTTCTTGGAACCTGAGTCCGTTTGGAACTTTTGCATTAGCGGTGAATATGAACCCCATATACCAGCAGGAAAGCCACAGCCGTATCATTGGGGCTCAAAATAACATTTTTGCAACGTAAAATTAGATTAAAGCCATCCCAAAAGCAAGAATTATATCTAAAATACACAACGAACCCATGTTTTGTCCCGTTCTTGCGATCGTTCACGTGTAGGAGGCGTTTAGGGCGTTAGAGTCGCTTTTTAATTTTAATTTCCAATTATTATTAAATTGTCCATCAAATTTTTTTAACTAAAGAACCGAACAGAAGGTCCAAAATATTTTCTTCAATCCAGCTAGCGCCCGAGGAAAACGCCACTGACAGGCAGTACAAAACTGCATTTTAATTCCCCCCCCACCCCCCCCATCAAAGGCACCAGAGTCGCGCACGACTGCCAGTGGCAGAAACTAGCAAGTGCCGCTGAAGGTAGTTTTGTATCATCGCTACATACAAGCTTCACCCCGCGACATGTCACCAGGGTGTCGCCTGCATGGTCGTGAGTAGTCTCCTCAGTCGTCTAAAGAGTCGTAACGTCTTTCTGATCGCCGCTGAATTTTCAACATGTAAAAGTCGCGTAAGTGGGACAGGCCTATAAGGAACAAACTATAAGGAGGTAGTTCAAGCTGGGACTATCCCAACATTTAAGAAACAATTAGCCAGGTACATGAGATATTACAAGTTTAGAGGTATATGGACCAAGCGCAGGCAGGTGGGACTTGTGTAGCTGGGACATGTTGGCCGGTGCGGGCAAGTTGGGCCAAAGGGCCTGTTTCATTACTGTATCACTCTATGACACTATGACTCTAAATAGGCATTATAACAGAGGTGGAAATAATATCCTTGGTTGTGAAGGTATAGATAGATGATCTGAAGGCCATCTTGATGTCAAATGTGATTCCAAAGTCGCAACTTTAAAAGGTCTGTTGGGAGAGGGATAACGTCATTGGCAGTTCCTAAAGACTATTTATTTGGTCTCCCTGGACCAGGGGTGCATCCAACCACATAATTACACCACTCATCCCCAGAGTCAGCTTTCATGATGCTGCAGTGCAGATGTGGCAATACAATTTCCCCTTAGCTTGAACCTTTAGATCAAAGGTCAGCAAAACACCAGGCAGCTCACCAGAGGGCTCCTTCGCTAATCCACAGACAGAGGGATGTTTACAACTGAAGAAGCAACACACAGACGTCCATGAATCACAAGGGGGATTTAAAGGACTGCTGTAAAACACAATGAATAAATGCAATAGAACACCATGATCACTCGTTCACTAAATAACGGTTTGTAGAATATTTGTTGCATACCCTTTTACCTTCAATGACTAAAAAATTTTCAATATCTCCAACATTCACAAGCCCTGATCCTGAGCGGACTAGTTAGCTGCACTTAAAGTCATAAGCAACCAGTTTATGGTACCCAAATTAAGGCCTTATTGCTGAAAGACTCAAACTCACCCTAAACGCTCAGTTATCCTGTACATATATGGAAGGACTAGGATTACTGAACCGCACACTGTCCACCAAAATCTAAACACTGGTGGTGATAACACCTTTTGTTTTTATTTAATTATGCAATTTGATGCATTCTTGGTTGCAACTCTGTACTTTGCTAAATAAAAGAGGAGCTACATATCTTTAATCAAGACAAAGTAGCCTATCTGTAGTAGCCCTACAAGAGCCAGAGTGCCCAAGTTTAGTGTAACAGGAATCCTAAGGCTTGCTAATTCAAGACTGAAAATGTATTTGAATTCCATCCATGGTAGCTGGTGTATTTAAATGGGTTTAGCTAAAAAAATCTGAAGTTTTTGATAATAATTAATGGTGACCATTACATTACCATCTATACCATATCATATCACCATATCATATCATCATCATATACCTATTAAAAGTCTGATCTTGGATGTGTGTGAGTGTGTGTGTTTATTTGTTTGTGTATTATCACATTTTCTCGATAAAACGACATGCTAACGGTAAAATATTTACATATTCCGGTAGAGATTTTTTTTTCTGTGGAGTCCAAAATTGCCTTATCTGAAAAAATTTATGCTTTATTTCTCGAGTTATTAATGAAAATGTTCAAAAATCTGAAAAAACTTTGGAAAAAAAAAACGGCTTGTCTTCTTGCTCGCGCTGCCGAGTGGACATTTTTTCCCCACCCCACTGAACCCACTCCCCCCAGAAGTTCACTGTAGTTTTCATCTTATATTCAACATGCTATTCGCGATTAAAGCTTTAAAAATGCCAACTTTCACAAGATTTTTACATATGCTGATTCACATTTTTTCCCTCTAGGCAGAGACCACCATCACTGAACATTTTATGCTTTATTTATTGATTAAAGTTTAAAAATATCAAAACATTTTGAATTTAAAACAACCAGCTTCAACTGATGAAGTCACAATGGCTCAGCTAACAGGTTTCAAGCTTCACTGAAGACCATCTTCAACTGATGATGCTACAATTGCTCCGCTAGCAGTGATCAGGAGGACCACGTCTCCAGTGGAGGCTACAGGTAGGGAATGCGTGCGTTGGGTGAGTAGACCCAACGGGTCTGCACTTGGTCTGGTAATTATTAAAAGTCTGATCTTGTAGGTGTGTGTGTGTATATGTGTGTGTGTAGATGTGTGTGTATATGTCGTTGTCTTTACATCTATGCAAACACACTACTGGTAACTATTCACATTTTTTACATATTCTGATTGACATTATTCCCCTCTAAGGGCAGAGTACACCTTCATTGAACAATTTTTGCATTATTTCTCAACTAATTCCGTACTTACAACTGTATTAAGAAGTTTAAAAAATCAAGTCTTTGATTTAAAACGACCAGCTTTCAAAAACTGATGACGTCACAATGCTCAGTCTAGCAGTGATCAGATACACTGACGAATTCATCCCTACAGATTGATGTTATTCCATGATTAAGGTTTTAAAAATGACAACTTTAACAAGATTTTTACATATTTCGGAATCACATTTTTCCCTCCTAGGGCAAGAACACTTCACTTGAACAATTTATGCTTTATTCTCTCGAACATTATTGATTAAAGTTTAAAAAAATCAAAAGACTTTGAATTAAAATTGACCAGCTTCAACTGATGATGTCACAATGGCTTGGCTAGCAGTGATCAGCAGAGCAAGTGCAATTGGAATTTTTTTAAAGAGCACTGCTGAGGGAGGCAGGGGAATGCTGGAACTGGCTTGAATTGGAGGACCACGCCTCCCCCATGGGAGCTATGGGTAGGGAACCAGTGCGTTGTGAGAGCAAACCCAATGGGCCTACACTTGATCTAGTATATTACTAAAACTCTCTGGTTATATTTGTTTGTTTGTTTGTTTGTATGCATGCGTGATGTTTCAAAACCCCGCCAAAACGGTACACGAGAGCACTACAATATTTGACCCACCTTACTCACCATTGTCCTGGGATGTAAAAGAGACAAGTTTCATTCGGATTTATGTTATATTTTACAAGCTATTGACATTTAAAACTTACATTTACTTAAAACAGCTTCCCCATTTTCTGGCCATGCCTGCGCAGTTGGGGTAGACCCCCATCAGCCCAGCCCCAACCCATGCGCAGTGGGCCGGTATCTGCGCAAATGCTCCATTGGGGCCTTTGCCCTAGTAACTTTGGGTGCGGGGAGCAGCACGCACACAAGAACTGGGCCCTGATCGGCGACCCCGGCCCGTGGCTGGGGTTGGAGCCCGGTAAGAGGTCTGGGGTCCGGGGGTGGGGAGAGGCCATGCCCGGGACCTGGGGCCTGAACGCTGGGGCTGGAGATGGGGCAGGGTCTGGTGGCGGCGGCGCTGCTGCTCCAGGTCCGCGGGGAGGGAGAGGAGCGGGACTCGGGGCAAGGACTAGGCTGCAGCCTCGGTCTCTCCCTCCCCCTCCCCCCGCTCCAGGCCGCTCGACCCATCCCACCACCGACAGCCCCACATACAACTAATCACCTAGAACATGCTGGGAGAAAACGTTGTTGGTTTACATCGTGATCCTGGTGGTTGGTTTTACATCGATGATCCTTGAGGAGAGAGGGGGGATTGAGGGAGAGGAGGGGGTCAGGGAGGGAGACAGGTTTAGGAGGGAGGAGTGACTAGAGAGTAGAGAAAGGAGAGGGAGGGAGAGGTGAGGAGGCATAAAGAAATAAGTTGGGGGATGAGGAGGATAAGGGAAAGAAGATGGAGGGTGAAGAGGAGGAAGAGGTATCCGCTGGGGAAGAGTGACTGGAGGAGTATAGTGATAGGAAGAGGGTGGCGAGTTTAATGGAAATATTACACGCAAAGTTATTAACTTTAACTTGATTTCTGCCGTTACTGAGGGCCCGTCAGGCACGCATGCGTAGTTTGGTGAAATATTGCGGTAGGGGAACGGGACCTAACGGTCTAGTAATGTTATTAAAACAGTCTGGCTATATAGGAGAGGAAATCTGCTTCATCGTCCTGTCTGATCAGTGATTTGGTTGATTCCGAACTGATATAGAGTCATAGAGAGAGTCATTGAATCATAGAGTGTGGAAACAGGCCCTTCGGCCCAACTTGCTCACACAGACCAACATGTCACAGATGTCAGATGGCATCTGATTCACCACCTTAAAGATTCACTCTAAAGAGGAAATAAATGTTTGCTTCTGTGGAAGAAGGTGGAAGTGAAAACCAGGGGCGGGGAAAGCTTACAAATAGAATTCAACCTTATTCTAAAAAGTAATAAAACAAATTTATTTATGCAGATTATTTGAGGCAGAGAAGTGGACAATGTTAAAAGCAAAAGCGGCATATTTTCAGATATTCACTGCCTGGATGAGCAGTTTGTCTGTTATTATGGATGCCCCATAATGGTCATTCTTATGTAGAATTAAATACAGATTTGAGCCTATTTTACACAGCAAGTGAGGGTGAAAATACTCCACACAGTATCAATAGAATATAATTACTATGGATATAATCATTAATAAAAATGCAATTTGTGACATTTAAATGACCACATAGTTATATCACTAAGACTTTTAATCAGTACAGGTGTCAGAGGTCATGGGGAGAAGGCAGGAGAATGCCATTAGGAGGGAGAGATAGATCAGCCGTGATTGAATGGCAGAGTACTTGATGGGTCGAATGGCCTAATTCTACTACTATTCCTTATGACCCTATGACATAACTAATGTACTCTGGCATGGAAAAGTAAAAGAAACAGCCGGATTGCAGGATTTTGGCAAAAATTCAGGATTATGCTGATATTAGAGGAGACAGATGGGAAATTAAAACTAAATGCAAGGTATCTAATATGCTCATGTCCTCTCTATGACGGTTTAATCTATAGATTAGTGATTTAGTTTGTGTTTGAATATCAATAACATTTATTTTCCTTGAGAAGTATAATAAGCATGAGAGGAATAGGTCAGGTAGATGCACAGAGTCTCTAGCCCAGAGTAGGGGAATCAAGAACCAGAGGACGTAGGTTTAAGGTGAAGGGGGAAAGATTTAGTAGGAATCTGAGGCGTAAGCTTTTCCAACAAAGGATGGTGGGTGTATGGAACGAGGTGCCAGAGGAGGTAGTTAAGGCAAGGACGTTCGCAACATTTAAGAAAAATTAGGCAGGTTCATGGATAGGACGAATTTAGAGGGATATGGGCCTATCCCAAGGTAGATTGGATTAGTGTAGCTAGGACTTGTTGGTCGGTGTGGGCAAGGTGGGCCGAAGGGCCTGTTTCCACACTGAATATAACTCTAAGTGCATGACTCTAAGTATAATCGTGGTACTTTATTTTGTGGCATTTCTGAAATATTTTATTAAATAAATTAGATACACGTCATAGAACATGTAGCACAAATGAAAATTGGTTATTCTGTACTAAAAATAATTAAGATTTATCTGCCAAATTTTACAGTTATACAGCATGGAATCAGTAAATGCTAAGTGTTAACTATTATTCGGGGTGAACGTTTGTGTTTTCTTCTTTGAAATAACAGTGGGAAACTCTGCCGTGGTTTCAGACTGTGCTCCTCCCATGGGTTTACTTACAAGTACAGAACATGAATGAAAGTGACCCTATCAAGACGGTCTACATGTAAACACATTCTGGCTCTGTTGCACATAGGAAGTGAGTGGGTGGTAATAGCATGCTCTGAGAAAATTGTTATACTTTTTTAATAAAAAGAGTAATTTTTTCAGGTAAATGTTTTTTACAGGAAGTAATGTTTTACAGGAGTAGCGTATCTTCTAGATGTGTCTTATGTAATTTGGAAGCAGACATTCAAAAATTTACTGAAAAATTTCAAAGTCAATCTGAAAAATAGCTGAGCAAAATTCACATAAGTGGAACATTCGTACAAGCCAAGGTGACAATAAAGCAGCTGAAGTGTCAGAACTAAATAGAAACACGTGATTTAACTATGGTTCACTACCTTTGAACGTAATACTCTCTGAGAGGTAAAAAAGCTTGCAAAACAAAACACATTGTTTGTGGTTTACCCAGATCATGATGGGCAAAGCTGCACAGGTCCCAAAGAGCAAAAGTTCCATAGACCAAATGGAAACTTTTGGTAGAAAATGATAAGCATTTTTGAAACGTACGGATCTCCAAATGTTGATTTGACTTACTTTGGAGAAGGCAATACTAAATCTCTCTATA